>ML996153.1:0-181008 GCA_010093805.1 Polyplosphaeria fusca | reverse complement strand
GAATTGTGAGGCCAGCTCCGCTTAAGGACGAAGCCATAGCCATGCTGCATACCATATGTCTTAAACGCGTCATATGCCTCTTCATAGGAGCCGTAGAACAGGTCTAGAGGTGGGGTTATATCTTCCATGTTGTCTGTAAACAGAAGAATGAGCTACTACCTTCTTAAAAGCTATCCATCTATTTTAAAGTAGAGACGCGTGGTGTCGTAATATTGTCGCAATAGTGTCGCGTCTATAAGTTACGCGCTAAACTAAGTTGAGGCAATAACTTTCGCTAACACTAGCGTTGGGGACAAATCTCATCTTGGGGACAAATCTCAAAACGTTGGGGACAAATCTCGCCAGCCCGTTTCTAGGCCCCGCCTCGTCTTACGTTACCGATGGTGTTGGTAATAATAGAGCTAGCACCAGCTCTCTCTATTAAGATTAGTAATCTTAGGTTGATTCTCTAGTAGAGACGTTAGTAGAGAATCTTGTGACGGGCTGATGCCCTGTGTAGTCTGGTCCTCGGTGAGACCTCGGTTAGGTAATAGCGCCTTGGCAGGTCCGCTAACTTTTCACTGTCGGAGCCTCCTTCAGAGGCTCTCCATCAATTACAACTCTGTTCTCAGGCACCGGCATCTTTTGCGCAGCCCCTTACATTTTGTAATTGATCATCAATCAGAGCTAGTCAAGCGTGACCAGCCCTCTGCTGTATTATTGCGCCGAGCAATAATTGGAAGCCCTTCTAAGTCTCCAGCGGGAGCATAGGCCCACAGAAGCCCTTCTCAGTCTCCAGCGGGAGCATAGGCCCACAGAAGACCTACTCAGACTTCACTGAGTGAGGTATAGGCATCTGGCATCGTCTCCATACCGTACTGGAGTCCAGATACATTGAGAATTGAGTCTCAATTGGAAAGCCCTATCCACCCTCAACGTTGAGGAATAGGCAGTTGTAAGACCTGGCCAAAGGCAGACATTGGATCATCAAAAGACATTTGATATAACGTACTCTACAAGCGAGTGCCACACACAAGCGAGTGCAACAGTAGCGCCAAGAGAACACCAAACCATCTCATTCAACATTAAATGCAGCCGCATCACTACTCAAAACTGTGTATACTGTGTAGAGGCATCTGATTCAGATGCCTCCTCTTCAACCTGAGCACATGTGCGCGAGTTGTGCCCAGTCTTCCTACATCTCCTACAGCGCCGTTGATGGATGCTACTGCCCTCACCATTACCACCGTCTTCATCATTCAACCGACGAGATCTCGCACTTCCACCCTTCTGAGCCAGTAATACTTCTGCCTGGCTAGAGTCTAGTACACCACCTGTCTGTAGACGCTTTCTTTTTCGCGATTTACGCTCTTTATGTAGTGTATTTGTAGCCCGGAGCTCGTGGTTCTCTGCTGTGAGAAGCGTAAGTGAATGCGCTACCATCTGCTGTCCTTTGACCAGGCTTTTGAATGCCTCAGTAGGCGCAATTGGCGAGCTTGAGTGAGGATCCATGAACTTATTAAGAACCAGTGTTGATTGGTGCTCAAATTCAGTCACATTCTTTGGTGTTCTTGACGTCCAGGCGGGCTAGGAGCAGTGTATATTGCATGATGAGCAAGGTGTACACGGCTAGAGCCAACGGAACTTCAAAGCGTGACATGATGGTGCGACAGAAGCATTATTTGCGCAAGCTGGATGGACATACCAAGTCCCGATATCCCTGTGAAGGTTCTAGAGCAGCTAGCTTTGTCTTTCCCGGGTTCAGCGCTGGAGTAGATCAAGGGTTTGAGCCTGATCGAGGGCCGGCGTGAAACAGTGATGGATTGGCCACTATCCTCGGGTAGCCCGACATTCATGCTGCTGGCCAGCCGAGTCAAGGCTGCACACCGTCTGGCTAATTCAATTCCGGATTCGTTCATGTCAACTCACTGGAGAACCATACCCAGCCCCAAAATTACTAAGGCTGGGACCTAAGCAATACACCCGCCTTCTCTGTTGAATTCGAAGACTACCAGCCCATTACCGTGTACTGTGCTCAGGCGCAACACTGTTAGGCAGGTATGGTGATGGTGATCAATCCAACTACAGATGGTTTGACCTCACTTGCAGCCTACTAGCGGCTATCGAGCACAGCTGAGACCAATACGCCGCAGCCCAACGTCAATGGCAGCATCCTGCGAGGTCTCCAGATTTGAGTAGAATCTTGATATTAGAAACATCGAACTGATGTTGATTCACTGACTAGAACTAAGAAGCTATGAGATCTGGAGAGAATGATTTATCTGAAAGTAGCTATGCCCGCTCAGGAAACTACAGAGGAAATTATCTTCTTCATCTCTTTTAACACTGGCAGTGCCGTCCTTAATCCTTGGGAGCATTTCGTAAGCATGTCTTTCAAGTACTCCGTACTCGCAGCATATCTATCTACTTACTCTTGAAGCTACTAATTATTCTCGTATATTTTGCAAAGCTGTTCTTCCAAACTCTTACGGACTCTGCAGTGCTATGCTTCTATAAGCTTCACTCGCTAAGATTCTGTAGTTGCCTTTTTCTTCTATGTTTCTATCTCTTCTCGTAGCTTAATATTTGTACTTTGTAGGTAATCGATCTTTATACTAAAGCTAACGTCGCGTAATCGAATGAATGTTGCTAATAAGCTCTCGAAGCTTGTCATCAAGCTCTGCAGTATTGATGTACTTATTCTTCTCGCGGGGTGTCCTGAATGTCTTTCATATGCTCGAGCTCTTTGACTTGTGGCGCGGAGGTGTTCTTGTCAATGGCGCTGCCCCCACTCATGCTATTGCTCAAGGACGACGATATCTAAGCTCCGGACAGGTACTACTTAGCGACAAAAGGAGTTTTTGCGCAGATTGAATTGGCCGACAGGCGGGAACAAAACGAGTGAGGTCCAAGCCGTCAATATCATGTGCGGATGCTAAAGTCGGCCAGAACAACTGCTAGGTCGTCGATGATGATATGAAATGCCCGGAAGTGAAGTGAAGAAGCATATGTTTTGTAGACCAATCCTAAACATGTAACTGATACAAAAACTCCGCGAGAATGACTTTGCAGTGCAATGGTTGCTTGATCGTCGTCGCAACTACATAGTATCGGCCATCCATGGGTGCTTCAGGAGTTCAGTCGCCGATTTCCTGTCTTCCGGCCGCCATCTGAGCATCGAGCGTATGAAATCGAGAAACAATTCCTTTTCCTCCCCTTCAAGCACCGAGACTCTTTCCTCGAGTGAGATCTTAGGAATAGTTACACTCTTGGAGCCACCCGTCCAGTGTCCTATTGAACTTAGCAGAGTCTATGTCGGGACGATCTCAATGACTAACCTTGCTTGTCGAAGACCTTCTTTGTCATATGGTTGCTTTGCGTGTATTCAAGCGGAGGCATTCCAAGGTATGCAACCATTTCGGAAACATGATGTGTCTCTGATGGGTTGCCCTCGTTGTCACGGGCGTCGAATAGATGCTCATCTTCAAACAAGTCCCACACCTAATCAAGAGTAAGTCATTGAGACTTCCTTATAATAGTATTGAATACTTACCAACGTGGCGACACTCCAAATGTCCACCTTAGAGCCCCACTCCATCTCGAAAATTATCTCTGGTGCACGGTATAGCTCAGGCTGAATTAAGCCAGAGTGGGAATCTCCCATCCGCGCTTCTCCAAAGTCACAGAGAACTGGTTGGCCCCAAAGATCACCCGTAGGATGGGGAAGCTTACGGGAACTATAAATGGTGCGTGTGTCGTCAATCACTTTGGATGGTGACGGGTTCTCTGCTTCAGCTTTCTCGAAGTTTTCCAGAATAGTGTCATCATCCACAGTCAGCATGATATTTCCAGGATTGATGTCTAACTTGTCAGTTGATTCAATCAGTTGCATCATCTTGCCGTACCTGTATGTACGACCTTAGCCTCGTCGTGTAAGAACGACAGCGCCTTTAGCACATTGGCTAGCGTGCACTTCAGAAGCGGAACGTCGAGCTTGTGTGCTGGGTTGTAATACTGGAGCTGTCGAATAGTCATGTGCATGGGTGGATGAACAAAGCACAAATGTTTGCCAGTCGGACCGTCGAGCTCAAATTCGCCATACAGTCCACGGATGTATGCTTGGCCGCGATGCTGTGATTGCATAGAACTGACATGCTCGTAAAAATCTAGCTCTCGATTGAGCTGTGGGGTCTTTTCGGCATCTCGGGTACAAATCTTGACAGCGACGAAGCCAGCGTCTCGTTCTCTGTGCATGGATGATCAGACTTTGAAGGGTGGGTGGGGGTGAAGAACGCCAAACATACCGGATATCCCGACACAGCCAGACCGTGGAGTATGCACCGTAACCGAGTTTTCCTATAACCTTAAAGCTAGAATCGAGAATCTCACCAGGTCGTACTGGATAAAACTGATTATGGCTATACCACGGAAGGCGCTCCTCCTCGAAGAGCTCGCTGGCATTCATTTTCGTACTCTGGAAGCGCGAAATTCGGGAGATGTGAGAGGGAAATTTGAAGCGAGTACATGCGCGTTGACCAAATCTCAGCATGGTGTAGAGACACTTTATCATTGTGGGAAGTTAGTGTGACGGTCCAAAGGCATGTTGGCCGCACTGATGCTTAGCGGGGTCAAAGACGCGTCTGTGCTCGCCGATCAATTGGCCGACGGCAACAACGACGCTAGCAAAACAGGGTTCGTTACGCGCCGACTATTCTTGAACTTCTCCAATAGTCGGACTCAGAGCACACGCGCGTCAACCCTCTCACCCCACAATGTCTCATTCAGACTTGGTGTCACTTCTTCATAGCCATATTCGGGATATGACTGAAGTTGCATGAGCAAATGACGGAGGATAGAGTGACGCTCTTGCTATTTTAGCAAGTACTGGATTCTACTTGGAGTGAAGCTTCAAACTGTTGGGGCGCAGCATCAAGAGCTCAGTGTTGCGGCATAGCATCAAGAGCTCAGTGTTGCGGCATAGCATCAAGAGCTCAGTGTTGCGGCACAGTATCAAGAACTCAGTGTTGCGAAGTCCAAGAACTGAGAGTATAAGAGCAGAGGCTGCCTTCCATCAATCATGCCTCATCACATTCTCATCAATCAACATTCATTATCAAGCACATCACAACATCCTTCACTATCCTTTCAAACGTTACTAGTCCACCATCGCAACTTCCAACATGCAAGCCTCATCCCGCAGACTCATCAAATACGTCGGCACTGTCACCCTTGATAAACTCGACTCCCAGAGCCGCCCAGTAGTCAAAGCATTCTGCGAACAAGCTGAGAAAGATGTATGTCGATACGCAACGCTCGTCTAGCCACAAACTTGCTTACATGATTTAGAATCCAGCCATCAAGAAGGCAGAGATCAAGGGAAGCAGGTGGCACCAGTCCCATGACGATCCAAACGATAAGAAGCCGGTCATCTCCATTCGTTTCAAAGACGAGAATGACAGGAGGATCACCACTGGCCATGTGCACCAGGATGGTACCGGGAAGCTCTCGTAGTGCCCGTGACCTGGTTACATGAGCACACGTGAAGGATGGACGAGCATGCGAAGCATGTTTTTGTACAATATCTCAGTGGATGGCATTTTCTTTTCATCTTAGTACACAGTCTTTACAGTTCCCCATATATCTGAGCTTACACGCGACACAAATCAAACATGTCATTACCGCAATCGATCTTGTTTTATTTTTCATGCACAGCCTAATTCCTCATACGAGCCTTTCCTATCAGGAAACGACCTGACCCAGAGTGCGTGATCCTCAGCATGAATACGTTCCAGCTCTTGAAGACCCATGCTATTCAACGCATCCTTTTCCAGTGCTTACCTGTGTCTCTTTGCTTTCTCCAACTAATCAGGGGTGTGGTTGTTTGTTGAGGCTCTGCATGCAGGAGGATCGGAGCTGTCGAAGCTGCAAAAGGTAGTCCACGGTCTGTTTGGCAATCTTCTCTTTTTCGGCTGGCAACAACGTTGTCTAAATTGTACCAAGTACATTGCCAGGAATGCGTTCCGTAAATATAAAATAGCGATTATTGTTGTTGAACTCCAAGGCGACTCTTGGTACCGGAATAGTAGTTTTTTCTCTTAAGAATTGAATGTTCCGAACTTTGAAGGTGGGAGGATGAGTTGATCGCTCCTTGAGAATGTACTTTGAGCCTAGTGACCACGCGCCTCGGTCACTAACACTGTAGAAAAGCTTGACGTGGCTCTTGTAGCGACAAGAATGTTCACGTTCGGACGTCTAACTGCATGCCTTGCAAGGTGCGTCTGCTTCCATGTCCCTGAATAACTGAGGAGATAAAGAAACAGATTTCCTTGTGATATTGCGGATATGCGAGGACCGAGACCGAGACGGAGAGGGAGGTGTACGACGAGGAATGATCGAGAATTGGGAAGCTTGCTCTTCTCTATGTGTCAGCAACACACGAGTATGAAAGCAGCGGATTGGACAAGGAAACATACATTTAGAAATTTTAACTTTCGTTGGAGCTCTAAGCAGGCGTTGGTGTGAGCTTTTTTGGGCTGGAGAGTTCACACGATAGCATGCTGGTTGCAAGTCAGCTTAAACACAGCCTTGGGGCAGCTGGTCTCGTTGGTGTCAATAAGGCGGCGCTTTGGTGGCAGGCTCGTAAGATGCGTCGATCGGCGGCGGCGCAGGTCGCTGTCTGTAGAAGGATCCTTCTATTGCGGCGCGTGCAGTGGGAGGAGGATGGAGATGTGTGATGGGATCATCGGGAATCTCGATTGGGTTGACTAAGCCATGTCAGACAGTACGAACCCGTGGAAGTAGGTAGGATGGCTTACAGCGAGAATCACCCGCAGTTAAATCATCCAAAACAATTGGATTCTCTGTGCAGAGTTAGCGTTATATGCCTATAAATGACTGGTGGACACTCTATGCTAACCATTGGTATCCCCTAGACTGCCGACGAGAGCACGACTAGTGTCGGTAGGACTATGCCCGCTGTTTTCATCGCTAGTTAGATGCGCCAATACTCTAGAGTGGCCAGCCTCTTTAGAAATAGAGCGCCTGCTGTCGCTGGAAGACTCAGAGATGCAGGATTGGAAACAGAGGGAGAGGAATTTGAAACAGAGAGAGTGGGATTCAGAGCTGTATGGATAAGTGGGCCTTATATCATCCAAACGACTTTGCAATCACATCACTGCAGCTGATACTGCTGGATCACTGTAGGTGCGGCTCCTTTATCCTCAATATCCTCAACCATTGACTCGATTTCATCGATTTGGATATGGGGAGGCTAGCAAAAATAGATATCACTCTTGACAGCGTCCGAAGGTAATGCAATGCAAGGCTCGAGGAGCTAAGGAGAACCCCGGACGAAGCAGAACAGTGGAATCTGTCCATCATTAATATGGTACGCATTCTAATTCCCAGGACCCCGCCAACCGAACTCATGGGTTTTGAATGTTAGGATTGTTCGTTTATCCTATCGTAACATTCGGCGGAGCAATTCGGGCTGGGCGAAGCCTTTTGAGATAAAGAAGATACTCCTTTCGAAGTTGAAGGTAATGCCCGATTCAGTCTAGCGCGCCGAGGAATTGAAGAAGGCTTCCGGCCGTGGCGCTGGTAGTAAAACGGTCGCAGACGACGTCTCCTATAAGTCAAATTAGACTTCATCTTTAGTTACCGAGTTTTCACCCTGTCTTGCACACTGAGAAAAAGTTGTGCAGCGCAGAAAGCTCTTTCACCGACGCGGAGAGACATTGCTCCTGGTCGGGGCTCGCCCACGTCATCACCGCGACCCACAACAGACCCCTTTTCAAATATCCCCTTCGAGCAATGGATGACGACGCAGGTCCCTCCAGCCGCACAACAGCAACGCCGTGTGCTCAAACTCACTCGCACTCGGAGATGGAGCTGAAGGGCGACATCTTGGACCCGGTTTTGTGATAGGTCCAGACTTATGAATCAGGATCGACAGGCACCATGCAAACGAAACAGCGGCGCTCGATTGGCGACGGTTCCATGCACACTTCCGATGACGAAGTGTGTCGACCTGGCCTCGTTGGTTCGTGATTATCAATTTTCGCGATGGACGCTGCACACAAAACGCGCTGGAGATGCTGTTTGGTGCGGTTGTGATGGAGGCTGCACAAGAGAAGCAAACAACATGTGCTGCGCCTATTTTTATACGGGTGGCATGATGGCAAGCTCTCTGTTTCCCCGGAAGGTTGAATATTGGTCTCCATAGTTTTAGGCTCGGCCAACACCCTAGCAAGGGCCCGGCGGGTGATCAGCTGCCTCCTGTCCACGACAACCTTAGGCATCCTCGTTCGATCCAACGCTCTCGAAGACGGACAAAACGTCGCAACAGATGTTTCTCAGACGCACCAATCTCGCTTTCACGATAAGACGATCGGAACGCGTCCCAAGAACCAAGATGGGGCATCCGGTAAAAAGGATTTGATTGCCACTCTGCTGCACGGTCATATGCGCCAGGTGGGACCCCTGCATAAGTGGCAGGTGCCATCCGCTGTCATTCGCTCTTGCCCTCGACTTTTCCGTCCAGTCTCTTCTTAAAGAAGCTGCCCACGTCACCTCCAAACGTCTTCATCCCAACCTTCGCTTTGCCCCCTTCCGCCTCGTCTTTCCCGGTAGACGGCTTCCCAACTGTCGCTTTCGTCCCTTTACTTGTTTTAATATCGAAGCTTTCTTCAACATGCACTTTTCGTCTACCCTGTTGGCTTGCACGGCCATTGTATCAACAGCCTCGGCAGGATTCAAGGGATTCAATTATGGAGCGTTTTTCTTAAATCAAGCCCCGAAGAAGCAAGCCGACTTTGAATACGAGTTCAATGCCGCCAAACAACTACCAGGCACCAACGGCCAATTCAACTCCGCACGATTGTACTCAATGATCCAGTGGCAGACAACAAACACTATTATCGAGGCTATTCCGGCCGCTGTCAACACCAAGACCCAACTCCTCCTTGGCCTCTGGGCGTCGTCGGGCCAGACCTCTTTTAATAACGAGATCTCTGCCCTCAAGAGTGCCATCTCCAAGTACGGTAAAAGCTTCACCGACCTTGTGGTGGGTATCTCAGTTGGCAGCGAAGACCTCTACCGCGTCAGCCCGACGGGTATCCAAAACAAGGAGAATCCCGGAGCCCAGCCTTCTGAGCTTGTCAAGTACATCCAGCAGACCCGCGACGCTATTAAGGGTACCGGACTAGCGGGCAAGCCCATCGGCCACGTCGACACCTGGACCGCCTACGTCAATTCGTCCAACAACGCCGTCACTTCGGCCTGCGACTTCATCGGCGTGGATGCGTACCCGTACTACCAGACAACGATGGCTAACAGCATCGGCAACGCGAACGCCACCTTCTACGACGCCTATCAACAAACCGTCAAGGCTGCCAAGGGTAAGCCGGTCTGGGTGACGGAGACCGGCTGGCCAGTGTCGGGTCCCAAGCAGAACCAGGCTGTCGCGAGCGCGGACAATGCGCGCATCTACTGGCAGGACGTGTCGTGCAGTCTCATGAAGAAGGGCGTTAATCTCTGGTACTACACCTTGCAGGATGCGCAGTGGGGGAACCCGAGCCCGAGCTTTGGCATCAAGCCCGCCGGCGATCTTATGCAGGTGAAACCGGCGTTTAACCTGCAGTGCTGATTGACGTTCCACGGACGGGATTTCTCAGAAGCATGACTCTCCTGGAACGGAACAAGGAGGAAGAGATGGTAGACGGATATCGGCCGCAAAAATGGGTTAGATTGGCCAAACGGGAAAATTGGAGTCTTGGAATAAAGAGCATACATATACGGGTGTGAGACCTAGACCAGTCACTAGACATTCCTGACCTAGTAGACTTCAGCCGCCGTCTCCTAATTCTAATGTCTTTTGCACTTCAATCTTTGCTCGTGTTGAGTTTTCATACATGCACTGTCATCGTGCCGCGACAAGCCATTAACAACAACAGCAAGTCACGAGGCATAAGAGGGGAATTGATATGTGCAGGTCAAGAGGGTGTTTGGAGATGCGTTACGCCACTGAAGATGATTTGCACTCGTCTGTTTTGTTTCCCTCAGATCTGTGGCTAGGAAGTGCGACGTTGACAGGACTTGTAGATGTTGTCCACAAGGCGAAGGCGCGACTTCCCTCCCAACACAACCTCAACAAACCACTCACTCACCGTCTCGAAGCCAACCACATCACTCCCATCACTACATCACATCCACCACACTCCAACGCAATGGACGACCTCGAGCTCGACCTCACCATCGCTATCGCTATCGCAGTCCTAATCCCCCTCGACCGCGCACTCCAAGTCACAGCAACATTCAACATGTTCACACATCTTTACCACCGCATCAACCGACTCTCGCCCCGGCTCGCACTTACTTTCGCCATCCAAGCTATACTACTTCTCGCCATCTCCCTCCCTCTCAGCGCTCTCATCGCGTTCCTGCTCATCGACTACTCTCTCTATCTGCTCTTCGCGCTCCGCTCATTCGACGCGTATGAGGTTGGTGCGGCTACGGGGCAGGCGATCGACGCTTTGGGCGGTGTGGATACGCTGGGGGCGTTTGTTAGGTCCGAGGTGTTTGTCGTGGCTTTGGCTTGTGGGGTGGTGTATGGGGCGGGGGTTGGGGCTGGGTTCGTTATGAGGAGGGTGTTTCGGGGGTATGTGGAGGGGTGGGTGGGGGCGTTGGAGAGGTGGGTTGCTGTGCCGCCGGGGATGTTAGAGCAGGAGCTGCGAAGGGCGCGAAGAGGGTGGGGAGGGAGGATACGGTGAAGGAGTCTGAAATGATTGTGCGGTAACGTGGTTGGGTCGGCGATCTGTACGCTTGTATATATATGTACAGTGTCTCGGCCATGGCCATTTTTAGAGCACTTGCTTCTCCACGAATTAATACTCATTCCAATTTCTTTCCCAAATGCCCCTCAGATCACCTCTCCGCTCCGCATCTACTATACCTCGTCGCATAAAATCAGACAATCAACAGCGCCTTTGTCAGCTGGTCTGTCCTACCTAAATTGCATACAAAGTTAATATCAAAATGATCAGCTCTTTAGCCTCTGTCTCGCTGAGAAGAGCCTGTATCTCTATCCCTCTATTCTTCATCTATCTCTAGGAAGCAAATTATCCATAGATTTTGACCTTTTCAAGAGAGTGGCGTTCTCAAATGAGCAGTGACGGACTCTTACTTTTCGCCAAGAATTTACCCAACTAGGCAAGTTATATATCGCAAACCCCGTCGTAAACTCTTAACCTTTTTCTCTTAGCGTTCGTTGCACCAGCTCTCCACCAGGGCTTCTACAATTGCCAAAATGGAGATGAGAATGTCATATATGATGGGAATTAAAGGTACCGTATTTAGATCTAGGCACGGTACAAGGCAGAGAATGTGCCGACGACGTGAGCGTTGGCGTCACCAGCGATTCTACCTAGTCGCAATACAAACCGACACGGGAGCGAGGTAAGATTCATAACGATCGATCCTGACCAAGCACCTCTTGAAGAGTTCCTGTACTTATCGCTAGTAGGCGAAAAGGCGCAGTAGCCTCCAGTCAGTGGCCACCTGAGCGTGCCGAAGTCCCGAACACATACTTAAGCACTTCACATGTCTACCATCAAGCCCCTCGCAACATGCCACGTGGAAGAGGCATTGAAAGAAGGATTGCCCGCGCGCTCGTCCCGCGTGTCTTCTCTGACGAGTACAGCAATGCCTACATGCACTGCAGCCAAGAGTACGAGGCCAGCATGGACTTTCGCAAGTGCTTTTTCGCATATGCGCGGACGTAGTAGATATGACACGCTGCGTTTTGAGTTGAAAACTGATGCGCGCTACAATACGAAGTAAGATGGATACAAAGCTGCAGCGAAGCACTAGCGTGCATGGCAACGAGATCTTGACAGTGCCGACTCGATGGTGATCGATGGAGTGCATTGTCGATCGCGGGCGTGGCGGCGAGAGGGGCAGGATGGACGCTGCCAGAGTGAGGGGAAGGTTTGGGCTGGACTGAGCTAGACTCGTTTGAGAAGAGGGGTTTGGTCAATCGTGTCCATCATTCGTTGTGTTGGTGAGGAAAGAGGGATGAGAGATGGGAATGAAGGGATGGTATTTGATGTGCTAGCTAATGGTGCCTGTCATGGAGGCAGACGAAAAGGACAATTTGCAAATGAGTGAGCGATGGTGGGGTTGTTGTGTAGATACAATAGGAAAGAACGACATCACGGCAAGTACTGCCTTTGCTCTGACGATGAAAATGCTGGACCATTATCGGCGCATTGATAGAAGTTGTAAATGGTTTCAGCGTCAGGGCAACACCGAAGCGCCTCAGAGGACGTCGTATCCGCTCCGATCGGCCGCATCGTCTGACCTGATGTCCTGGGTATCCTCCAGAATGGTTGTCAAGTTCCTTGGCTACAGTGCAGTCGATAGAAGAGTTGTTGGCGGATGAGTCATCGACGGTTGTATTGTTGGAGGTCTGGAACTTTCCACAAAGACGATGGAAGGCAGCTTCGACAATATCCCTGAAGTGGAAGGCAAGGATGATGACAAGAGCAATGCAAAGACCAGAGAAAAGATTCCAATGCTCATTGCCCGTGTCGGTACGTACTAAAAGTCACTAGAATAATATGGCATCAGGGTGTGCTGAGGATATTACCTGGGTGTATGGGAAGCGGGGCGTGCATTGTAACGGCGCGAGTTGATTGTTTGACGAGGATCGCTCTGAAGAGTAGTTGTGCAATTGACTTGGAATTTGCGATGTTGTGTCTGTGCTGGTGAAAGCTGTTGAGCTTAGGCTGAGAGATGAGATGAGATGAATTGATGATCGATCTACGTGAAAAAGCGGCATTTTTATAGAAGGCGAAGCGGTAGGTGTCTCTTGTGTAAGACATGTTCAAAGACACTGAAGCATTCTGAGGAAGACAGAAAGGAATATAATGATGTCTGAGAATCATTACCAGCGATTCTCTGCGAATCGCATCGTTTGGAAATGCGTCTTTATTGAATGGCCGTGTCTAGCGAAGGGAATTAAGAGGCTGCAATCGCGGGGAGACATGCCGTTGTAGGTGTCTCGGCGATGTTTGCCACCTGCAAGACAGGTTGCGATGGTTGGAAGCGTACGCAGAGTTCGACAAAACACGTCTACGAGATGGTCGTTGCGCAAAAAGAAAAAGGAGAACGAGCTGGCTGTTATTCCGAGCGTTGAGCTTAGGAGTCATCGTCGACAATTCTCGTAGAAAAGAAATCTTCGAGCTCTCGATCGCAACCTCTAATCTTCTCCTTAGCCACCGGGGCTCGTGATAGGAACTGTAAGGGATATCATTCTCTCGCGCGATTCATTCCATAATCCCAGGATGCAGGAAGCGCAAGTAGTACCATATGCCCGCATCGGTAAGGCTGGCAGAAATTGACAAGATGCCTGTGTGGAAAGCACTGGCTTTGCGCATTCGGCTGTAGACGCGGTGCTCTGTTATCGAGACGGTGCATCGCAACACATTGTTCCTTCGCAAACTTGTCACTCGCAGGTCGCGGTAGCGTCGTCGTGGCGCATCTGAAGAAATGCACCGTTAGCTGTCAAATATAGGCGGTGGACCATGCGTTCACGTCCCTGCTACGCATGCAGTCGGCACGCGCAGCCGCGATATGGACGTCTACTACCGGTACGGGGCAGAACGGGCGAAGAATTATCGAAGATGGGGTGTGTGGAGTGTATTGCCCCACCTGCAGTCGCTCCTGGTACACTTGATACGTGGTCGTTGGGACGTGGGATAATGTCGTCCCAAGAAGGCAACTCATCACGTAGCGTTGGCAGTGTTAGAGACAGATATTTTCGAGGTCATCCGTCATGACGCCGCGCCTTGTGCTCCTTTATCGCTCAATTGCCACGACTTTCGGAGTTGCGGCGAAGGGACGGAGAGCCGCTTTCCCTCCACCCGCCGACTTGTCCCGGTCGGGGTGGATATCGAAAAATCCATCAAATCCCTCCTATACGTTAGCAATGAGGCATTTTCGAGACCTCAGAATTGGCCAAGAGAGGGTGGATTATCGCCCAGCGGGCCTCGATAAAGAGCGCCAACCCGCCAAGTTTTCACAAGAGCGGGCTCTGTGGAACCTCTTGTTGCTTGTGTATCGAGACGCACCGAGAGGGGAGATGGCTCGGCCAGAATTGCTTCAGCGGTTTTGGCCATAGTCCAAGCTTTGAGCGCCTTTGGTGCCCCAGAGTTCCCTCAAATCTAGTTCGTTCAACAGACAAGATGTGGAGGTTGCAGTGCCAAGGTGTTGCAAGAAAGTGCCGCGAATGCTTCACGGCAACTTGGCGGCGGGTTCCGCAACAGGCGTCCCTGATTAACGCAGGCATGGGACAGCGTTCTTAAACAATGCGGAAAGTTGGACTGCGTTTGCTGGAAGCATGCGGTCGGTGATCGACAAAACCCCCGACAACGCTGATACAGTGACCTGGGGCATGTCCCCGCTCGCTTCCAGTGCCGCGTTGAAACACAGCTAGGCCGCGACGGAAAGGCGCTTGGGCATGTCAGTGAAGAAGGAGAAAGGCAATCGCCAAGTCAAACAATAGACGATGTTTGAATGTGAAAGAGTCGTTGGAAAGGCGTGTGAAAGCTTAACCAATGCGAAACTCGAAAAGGCCTCACCATTCGGTGGGGCGGATATCGAGCTCCTAGCAGACCCTGATAGTGGAAGCAAGCGTCCAAGAATGGGCTCGACCGTCTTCAAACTATACACTTTCTTGGCCTCGTCCAGGTGTTGATGTGGAAGCTCACAATTGGTACTCATCGCCTTAGCATAAAGGGCCAAGTCTGATCGTGACAGATCTTCATTCCCCAGCTACGTGTCGGCGATGGTCCCGTAGGCGCGCGAGATGCTCTGCATCACATTCTGGAAGGTAGGGTCCGTGAGGTCTTGGAAGGTGTCGCAGTCGCGATTATCAGTCCGCTCTCGTGCAGCGGAAAGCGACAAGACGCGTATGCCGAATGCTTGGAGTGCATTGCCACTTTCGCAAGCCGAGCACGCGTACGGAGTACCAAGCACGTCCAAGAGTTGCTGCGCACCGAAAGGGTCTTATAGGAAAGGAATGATACGCCAAGGGGAGAGAAGCCTTTGCATGTAGAAGCTTACAGTAAGGCGGACGCACATCGTGATAATACATGGAGTCGTGCCCAAATTGGGCGATAACGGAAATGTAGAATGGGGCCTGCTGTATTGGCAATATACGACGAGGTGGGCGACTTGTTTCGGTGCCGGAGATTTGTCTGGCGGCCTCGATACACGACGGTCGACGATGGTGCTCGCGGTCAGGGAACATGAGCCGGCCAGGTGAAATGAGAGGCCTTAGTAAGAGCAAAGATTGTTTTTTCCCAACCAGATGCAAGCAAACGTGAGGGCGCAGGTTCTGATTTCGCTAGCCGCTTCATTTCGGCAGCTGCCCGGGTTCCCACTCTGGCGACGGGCTTCGGATCGTGGCTGCCATATGCAGTGCACTGGCCGAGCCGACACAACCACCTCAAACAGAAAGCGGAGGCTGAAATGGAGCTTGCCAGGTTCACAGAGGCTGTCTCTGCATCGCCTCCGCGCACACAGCGACGCCGGGTTTGGAGATGCACGAGTCGCTTATCGACGCGGCTGCAGCCAGTCACAGGAGGGACGCAAAAAGCAAGAGACAAGCTTCGTGCTGAGGGATTATCCCGGCCACATTGCGTCGTTTTCAAGAGATGTGCAGCCGGCCGGCCATTGGTCGTCGTCGCGGACGGTGGTTTGTGATTTATGCCTGTCACGAGCAGCATCCTCCGGAGCGATGTTCGGAAGCCGTGTCGAGGCACGCGAGCCGCCGAGGAGCGATGATTGTCGTCGTCGTGGTCCAGTTGGGCAGCTCGACGGGCTGCCAAGCGTCGCACAATTGTTGTTGTCTGACGGGCGGATTCCTGCTCCCAACCTCTTCGCAGCGGCGCTGCTGACGGCCACGACGTCACCTCCCTGTATCTTCTCGGCTGCAGCTCCCCACAAGCCAGCGTGAGCCAGGGCCGTCACGGGCTCAATCCAGATGAAACCGTGGCCTGGTGATTGGGCGGCTCAGGAGTACAGAAGCACGTGCCAAGCCTTGGCAACGAACCTGACTGAGGTCCACAGTCGGAGCGTTTTTGGCGCCCCAACCTCAATGAACCGGTTGGGGTTGGCCTGGCGTGCATAAAATTCTGCACACCACTTTTGCCTGCCTGTGGGGGTCCAGGCGTCCGAGCACCGCACGCCCAGGCAGAGCACCAAGAGGCCATCAAGATTCAATATGCGCGCAATGGACGACGGAAGTCGACTGTGGCAGACGCTGGACCCGGGACGTGGCCGTCTCTGTGGCCGCTTGACGTGCATGCACATCCCCCGCTGCCGTGGCCTCTGTCGCTTGGCGGTGCGACGGCGAGGGTCGAGGACGGGCGGTGGTTGAGGGCGACGGCGAGGCGAGGGTCAGTCAGTCAGCGGCAGGGCTGCATGTCTCAACCGTGTGTGCCCGACTCGCGAGCAGCCGCTGGCCTGGCAACAGAGGACCCATCCGAGGACGTCGTGAGGCAGAGTGGACATGGCGACATGGATCCGGAGCCGCAAAGCAAAAAAGACGTTTGCACGGAGCGAGGCTGGCCGATCAGAGGCTGATGCTGCCGAGGTTTCACTCCCGGTGCTCGATTCGAAACGCGGTTCTTGACCTGGACACTCTGTTTGCGCGCGGCGTGCTTGTTCGAGGCAGCCAAGGGAACGGCATGGAAAAATCGCGCGCGCGCCTTTATGTAGCAGTCGCGGACCGGAAGAGGCGGGTTCCAGAGGCCCAAGAGGCCGTAGAGACCCACCGTGGAATATATCGCGCACCTGCGTCGCTGGCGATGCGCTCTTTCAGAGTTTTCCATCGCTGAGGCTGGCACTGCTGGCAGGCGGCTTGCAAGACCGCTGCACGACGGGCCAACCCGCAGGGCTGGATTCGAGCGTTTCAGCGCCTGCAGCGGCGTGGGCCCTCGCAAAAACCCTGAGTAGCAGAAAGCGTGCGCCGATTAAGCTAGCTTGGAAGCTCCCAGCTACCCCGGTCGATAGGCGTGGTAGTATCAGAGTCAATCACACAGATTCAGACTGCCGTCCATGGCCCTCTCGAGGCGCACAGCGGCCGTTTGGCGGCACTTTGGCACAGCCAAGCCGTCGATGGGGTTGCTGGGGTTTCGGCCGGCGGGCTCAGGATGCGCGGGCAGCGGGCAGCGGACAGGGCAGCAGGATGGCGGGCAGCAGGGCAGGCAGGTGTTGCGGCCGATCCCCAATACGCGCGGGATTCGGGGAAAAGCGCCTGCTGCTAGATACGACGCCCACGCACGTTGTTGGCCTGGCAGAGCAGAGGGCGCTAGTGCCGAGCGTGCATGTCCAAGCTGCACAGGTGCTTCTTAAAGAGCTCGCGCCCCTCAGGCCTGCCCGCCAGAGAGTTTTGTCCTCGACTGCCTCACGCCTCTCCCCTCCACTCCTCCCCTCCCCTCCTCCCTCTGCTCCCTCGACGGCGAGACAGCTCAATTGCAGTCTGCGGCTGGGTCTGCGACTCCAATTGCCCTCTCCTCCCCAAGGTAGGCGGCCGTCCTCTGCTCTTCGCTGCCCTCTCTGCCCGTCTCCCCCCTCCTCGCTGAGCTGCCTCGGATTAGCACGTTGCCGCTGCCCTCTGCCCGCCACTGCTGGCTGTTGGCTGCTTCTGCCGTTGGGCCTGCTTGCTCACAGCGGGTGCGTTCCGTGCGTGCCCGGGTTGGGCTTAGCGACGGCCAGGGCAGCTCTACTGCGAGGAGCTCGGGCCCCCGCGCCCGCTGAAATTACCACAACAAAAGTTGCTCGCTCACACGCTGCAGAGTTTAATTCCCTCAACGGACCCGTATATCTCGTGCCTGTCCGCCCCCAAGGTCGCCGTCTACAGCATCAGCTACCGCTCGCATCTGCATCCACCTAGACACATATCCCTAGCTGCCTGCCGCCGCCAGCTGCTGCCACAATGGCCGAGGTAAGCTCCCACGGGCCCTGCATGCGCCGCCGCCGCCGCTCACACTGCTGCAGAACACCGGCGCCACGCCGCCGAACCACCTCGGCACCGACGTCCCGAGCAGCCACTTGGTGAGTCGACGACGCAGCCCAGCTTGCCGTCTGGTGTGCTGATTTTTTCCAGGACGAGAAGAAGGAGTACGGCGAGAAGGAGACCCGCCTCCCTCCCAAGACCGACCCCGAGGACGAGGAGGATGAGGACATCGACGCCTTGATCGAGGAGCTTGAGTCGCAGGATGCTGCCATCGACTACGAGGAGGAGGACGATGGCGCACAGCCTGGTGCCGCGAAGACCGTGCCGGAAGAGCTTCTCCAGACAGACACTCGCGTCGGTCTCACGAGCAGTGAGGTCACGTCGAGGCGCAAGAAGTTCGGTCTCAACCAGATGAAGGGTATGCATTGACTGCTCCACGCTGCGTCTCGACGTCTCTAACCCGTTTGCAGAGGAGAAGGAGAACTTGGTCCTCAAGTTCCTCATGTACTTCGTCGGCCCTATCCAGTTCGTCATGGAGGCTGCTGCCGTTCTCGCTGCCGGTCTTCAGGATTGGGTCGACTTCGGTGTCATCTGCGCCCTGCTCTTGCTCAACGCTTGCGTTGGTTTCATCCAGGAATTCCAGGCTGGTTCCATCGTCGAGGAACTCAAGAAGACGCTCGCCCTCAAGGCCACTGTTCTCCGTGACGGTGCCCTCACTGAAATCGAGGCGCCCGAAGTCGTTCCTGGTGACATCCTCCAGATCGAAGAAGGTACCATTATCCCCGCCGACGGTCGCATCGTCACCGAAGACGCTTTCCTCCAGGTCGATCAGTCCGCCATCACCGGCGAGTCGCTCGCTGTCGACAAGCACCTCGGCGATACCTGCTATGCTTCCTCTGCCGTCAAGCGTGGTGAGGCCTTCATGGTCATCACCGCCACTGGTGACTCTACCTTTGTCGGTCGCGCTGCCTCCCTGGTCGCGAGCGCCTCGTCCGGCACTGGTCACTTCACCGAGGTCCTCAACGGCATCGGTACGGTTTTGCTCATCTTGGTCATCCTCACTCTCTTGGTTGTCTGGGTCAGCTCTTTCTACCGGTCCAACCACATCGTTACCATCCTCGAGTTCACCCTCGCCATCACTATCATCGGTGTGCCCGTCGGTCTTCCTGCCGTCGTCACCACCACTATGGCCGTCGGTGCTGCCTACCTCGCCAAGAAGCAGGCCATCGTCCAGAAGCTCTCTGCTATCGAGTCCCTTGCTGGTGTCGAAATTCTTTGCTCCGATAAGACTGGCACGCTCACCAAGAACAAGCTGTCGCTCGCCGAGCCCTACACTGTCGCCGGTGTCGAGCCCGAGGATCTCATGCTGACTGCCTGCTTGGCCGCCTCCCGCAAGAAGAAGGGTATTGATGCCATCGACAAGGCCTTCTTGAAGTCGCTCAAGTTCTATCCTCGCGCCAAGTCAGTGCTTAGCAAGTACAAGGTCCTTGATTTCCACCCATTCGACCCCGTGTCCAAGAAGGTCCAGGCCGTCGTCGAATCGCCTCAGGGCGAGCGCATCATCTGTGTCAAGGGAGCTCCTCTCTTCGTTCTCCGCACCGTCGAGGAGGATCACCCCATCCCCGAGGCCGTTGATGAGGCGTACAAGAACAAGGTCGCCGAGTTCGCTACGCGTGGTTTCCGTTCGCTCGGTGTTGCTCGCAAGCGAGGTGACAGCTCCTGGGAGATCCTCGGCATTATGCCCTGCTCTGACCCTCCCCGCCACGACACTGCCCGCACCATCAACGAGGCCAAGACTCTTGGATTGTCCATCAAGATGTTGACTGGTGATGCCGTCGGTATTGCTAGGGAAACCTCTCGTCAGCTTGGTCTCGGAACGAACGTCTACAACGCTGAGCGCCTCGGTCTTGGTGGCGGCGGTGAGATGCCTGGTTCCGAGGTCTATGATTTCGTCGAGGCTGCCGATGGATTCGCTGAGGTCTTCCCGCAACACAAGTACAACGTCGTTGAGATTCTCCAGCAGCGTGGTTACCTCGTTGCCATGACTGGTGACGGTGTCAACGACGCCCCATCGCTGAAGAAGGCTGACACTGGTATTGCCGTCGAGGGTGCATCTGATGCCGCTCGCTCCGCTGCCGATATCGTCTTCCTTGCCCCTGGTCTGTCTGCCATCATTGACGCGCTCAAGACCTCTCGCCAGATTTTCCACCGCATGTACGCGTACGTTGTCTACCGTATTGCCCTGTCTCTCCACTTGGAAATCTTCTTGGGTCTCTGGATTGCCATTTTGAACACGTCGCTCAACCTTCAGTTGGTGGTCTTCATTGCCATCTTCGCTGATATCGCCACTCTCGCCATTGCCTACGACAATGCCCCCTTCAGCAAGACTCCTGTCAAGTGGAATCTGCCCAAGCTCTGGGGTATGTCCGTCCTCCTCGGCGTTGTTCTCGCTGTCGGCACTTGGATCACCCTCACCACCATGTTTGCCCACCAGAACCTTCCCAACGCTGCCGGTCAAGGTGTCAGCGGTGGTATCGTCCAGAACTTTGGTGTTCGTGACGAGGTTCTCTTCCTCGAGATCTCCCTTACCGAGAACTGGCTCATCTTCATCACCCGTGCCAATGGTCCCTTCTGGTCATCCATCCCCTCGTGGCAGCTCACTGGCGCCATTCTCGTCGTCGACATTGTCGCCACCTTCTTCACTCTGTTCGGTTTCTTCGTCGGTGGCCAGACCAGCATCGTCGCAGTTGTCCGTATCTGGATCTTCTCTTTCGGCGTCTTCTGTGTCATGGGCGGTGTCTACTACCTTCTCAACGGTAGCGCAGGCTTTGATAACCTCATGCACGGCAAGTCCCCCAAGAAGGACCAGAAGCAGAGGTCACTTGAAGACTTTGGTATGTTTATCTTCCCTTTCGCCTTGCTTTGCCGGTCGCTAACATTGTTCCAGTTGTCTCCTTACAGCGTGTCTCTACGCAGCACGAGAAGAGCGCATAAAAGTTGCGTTGATATCCGTAATCTAATTATAGTCATGGCGACGGGTCCGTAGGATACCCGAAAACCGTTGCCCTTTCATTCATAGAATCAAAAAAAAAATCTGTAAAATACCCGGCTTCTGCACAATCATCCCCAGTGCTTCATTCAAGACTTTGCACCCGCCCACTTTCCTTTCTACCCTCGTGGTTCTCAATTATACCTGCTGCATGCGGAGGGAGACAGCTTCGCGGCAGCTATCTCTGTATAGTCCGTGTAGAATGGAAGAGTGGGGGTTTCATCCGTTTGTCTTGCGCACGTGTAGGATACCTGTCCAATTGAATCACATTGTTCCAAGAATGCTCGTGCCGTGTAGCCGCAAGAATCGCAGCCTCACAGTTTCTTTCATACGTGTGACGCACTGTTCGAGTTATGCAGCGTAGGCGTGGTCTGATTAGGTGTGCCGCGCAAACGTTGAACTTTACTGCGCAGAGGCGCATCGTTTAAAATTTGATGAGGATGTCGCCAGTTCACTTGCGGATTTAGAAGTTCGAATGAGGCGGTTCGTCGGAATGCGATGGCCAGATAACGTCATTGAGCCCACCCCGCCCACCTTAATCGAACCGTCCATGACTAATTCCCAAATGGTCGCCGGCTCTTTAAATCTGCACCCGCCTTGAAGCTCGATTCGTATCTTATATCCAGAAACTCCAGCGGCCTGTTGCCATAGCCCTCCATATCTAGACAGTTCCTCGTCCCAACATCTCTAGGTCACCCCACTTGCCCCATCTGACAGCAGTGCTCAACTATGGCGAAGATTCACACCCCAATTCCGAGTCTGAAGCTCAATGATGGGACGAGCATGCCTATGCTAGGCTATGGAACTGGCACGGCTTGGTACAAGAAGACAGACACCGGGCTTGATCAGGCCTGCATTGATTCGATCAAGTTGGCAATCGGGTTGGACTACACTCATCTAGATGGTGCCGAGGGTAGGTATCCTGAAGTTGATATCTACGGATATTTAGTATGCTTACCGCTTCGCAGTCTACAAGACTGAGCCTGAGCTGGGCATTGCTATCAAGGAAAGTGGTGTCCCACGTGAAAAACTCTACGTCGTGACCAAGGTGCTCAATGCGAAAGAGGACGTCGAGGGCTCGCTCAAGACTAGTCTGAAGAAGCTGCAGCTGGATTATGTCGACCTGTATGTGTTTGCCCCTCGCTCACAAGTACAATCCGCTGACATGATTAGATATCTCATCCATCAGCCGTTTTGGGCAAAGTCGGACGAGGAACTGCAATCGTCCTGGGCGGAGATGGAAAAGCTCAAAGAAGCAGGATTGACAAAATCGATTGGTGTGTCCAACTATCTGCAAAATCACCTCGAGGCCGTCTTGAAGACGGCGAAGGTGGTTCCTGCGTGCAACCAGATCGAGTTCCATCCGTATTTGCAGCATCCGGGGCTGCTTGATTTCCACAAGAAGCATGGTATTGCCACGACGGCGTATGGACCGCGTAAGTATGCTCGAGCTGCAGAGGCAATTCTAGGGTCTGCAATCGGAGCTTTTGATTGAGTGGTTTCGCTACCCTTAGTTTGCGCTGCGCAGCCGCACCGTTGTCGCTCGAACCATGGCTGACGATGTTCTCATCCAGTAAGCGCAGCTACCAAAGCAAAACCTGGCCCGACCGACGACTTTTTGGCAGCTCTTGCGAAGAAGTATGCCGTCAGCGAGGGCGAAATCTCTCTTCGATGGTGTATCGACCAGGACGTTGTGCCCATCACCACGAGTGGAAAGGAGCAAAGGCTTTCAGACTACCTTAGAGCTGCCACATTCAAACTCACGCCCGCCGAAATCAAAGAGATGAATGAGTTGGGTCAGCAGAAGCATTATCGCGGCTTCTGGGGGCACATTTTCTCGGAGGATGACAGGTCCTGAGTGGCTGGCAAGCGACGAAGCGGGACATGATGTCCTCCTAGATGACCGAACTGTTACCGGTAGAGATGATATGCGCATATGAAATATTATGAATTAAGAAAGGCGTGCTAGCTGTCACGTGACACATGTTGCCTGAATCCGCTAGCGCGAGCTTCGGCTTGGCAACCGCGGGCGTGCGCCTGCTCCCCGAAATCTTGACTCGAACCTCCTCACCTTGCCTCCCTCTGCACCTTCCCTAACATCAACGCCGCACCCTTTGCGCGCCTGTTGTAAGTTATACGTTTGATTCTCTAGGTCAGCACTCACGACCCAGGGTCGACGAGAGCCTCACCAGAACTGCCTGCTCGCTCCGAGTCGCCAACAGGTCCGCTCTCGTTCCACCAATTCATCACCAACCGCAGTCCTCAGCGCGCTTAGTGCGGCGAAAACCCCAAAGTACGTCTCGCGATTCACGCGCTTTCTAAGCTGACCCGCGCTGCCAACCCAGGCCATGGCTAATCCTACATCTGTGGCCGACCCATCAACGACCGTCGCCATGGTCGGCGTGGCACAGAATGGCGGAAAGAAGAAACTTTCGAAATCTGCATACCGCCGGCAGCAGGCCAAGGCGAAGCGCGATGTATGTTCTTTAACCGTCTGCGCCTCTGGTGCACCGACTTATATGCAACAGAACCCCGTCGCCCCCTCTGAGATCGATGCAGTTAAGCAGGCTTCCGCCGCGAAATCGCCTAGCCCCGAGCCCGCCACAAATTTGAGCGAAACGGATGATGTAGAGATGGAATTGGACGACATGCTACGTGACCAGTACAAAGAGGTCTTCTCCAAATTCATCCAACCTCCGGAGGAAGAGGAAGAGAAAGAGAAAGATGACAAGCCGGAAGTTTACTACGATGACGATCAGAATATCCAAGACGAAGACGAGGAAGCCGAGACCAACAAGCGCATCTCGAAGAGGAAGATGAAGCTCCAGAGCAGAATCTCTCTCCCAGTACTGAAGCAAATTCTGCCTTCACACGTCCGAGAGCTGGTCACCGAGACTGACACAAACTCCACAGACCCGGTCCTGTTGGGGCTCTTGAAGGCCACGAAGAATGTCATCCCGGTTCCAGAGCATTGGCATCTCAAGCGTGAATACTTGTCATCAAAGCGTGGCATCGAGAAGCCTCCGTTTGCACTTCCTAAATTCATCGCCGATACTGGAATCTCCGAAATGAGAGATGCCGTGCTACAGAAAGAGGAGCAAATGTCGTTGAAGCAGAAACAACGGGAGCGGGTTCAAGGAAAGACGAAAAAACTTGACGTTGACTACGACAAATGGTACAGCGCCTTCTTCCGCCAGCAGACCAAGCCCGAGATGACAAAGTACGGCGAGGTCTACTACGAGGGCAAGGAGCTGGAGACAGACCTGAGGTTCCTCAAACCAGGTGAATTGAGCGATGAGCTCAAAGATGCTCTTGGCATGGCTCCAGGCCACCCACCACCATGGCTCATCAGCCAGCAACGCCTCGGCCCACCACCAGGCTACCCCAACTTGAAAGTCCCTGGTGTGAATGCCCCCATTCCGCCAGGTGCTGCCTGGGGCTATACGCCAGGACAATGGGGCAAGCCACCGATAGACGACGCTCAGCGGGCTCTATTTGGTGGCGACCCTACGGGTGCTACCTTGGCCGCCCAGGAACACCATATCATTCATCCTGGTGAGCCCATTGAGCGTAGTCGGTGGGGAGCACTACGTGCAGAGGGTGAGAGCGAATCGGAAGAGGAGTATGAAGATGATGATGAGGAGGAAGAAGAAGAGGAGGAGGAGGAGGAGGCAGCGGAAGAGCAGCAGCAACAACGAATACCAGCCGAGGAGGTTGATATGAGCAGAACCCGCACTTCAACGAGTATGGCTTCCGCTATGCCGACCGAGGTTGGCGGCGTCGAGGACATTGCTGGAGATTTTACCCTTCGAAAGCAACGCCGCGGATTTGAGGTGGATGAATCTTACCCGCCGTCGGTCCGTCGCTCTGCAGGTCAAGTCATTAGCGAAGTGGAGGTCGAACCCACCGGTTTCTTCGGCAGTGATAGGAGGTACAATCTCGATGCTGCCAGAGCCGATGCTCTCGGCGCGGACTCGAGGAAGAGGAAGGTTGGTGACATTGAGGCTTCCATTGACTTTGACGCTGTGGGAGAGAACGGCAAAATCAACAAAGACGTCTTGAAGCAGCACTACGAAGCTCAGAAGAAGGCGGAACAGCAAGGCCAATGGCAGAGCATCGACCAGGACGAGCTTTCTCAGATGATTGCCGAAGAGAGTCGAAAGAGACAGAAGAGGGAGGAGGGTAGGCCTCGTGGCGGCAGGCGTTGAAGCCGAAAAAGTACGTGAGCATGCGAACGAGACTTTGGAAGAAATGGTGGTTTGTAAAGATATCTAGCATAAGGACCAGGCGTGGGCGGTCTTTTCAGGGTGTGGCATGGCGCAACGGGCATTGTACGAGATTCGAGGGTCTGAAGATTTGCATTCCGTCACGGAGTACGAGACCGAGATTTTGCCCACGCCACCAGCAAAAGACTGGAGGATACCCAAGGAGGAAGAATTCAGACAAAAGATTCGAACCTGAACTAGGAACTATGGAGTGCAACTGTGAATGTAAAGACGCATGGTTAAGAGGCAGCCTGGAGCAACGAGAGATCAACATCGAGTAATGAAGTCGATGAGGAAGCAGGCGTGCGACGTTTCGCAATCCCCACCTGCACGTCTTTCACCGGGCGTTCTCCAGAAAGACTTGGTAATATGGTGGGTGTACGGGTCTCTCTACTGGCCCAGAAGCGATCACGTGCGACGCTCCTCGCTTTTGCTTGGCGCTCCAACTTCACTTTTTGCTGCACCAACTGGGCCGCTTGCACTCGATCACCGCAACCACGACCACCAGGTTCCCCTCTTTTTGCTCTATTTCAGGTCAAACTGCGCCTACCCGCCCCTCACCTCTAATATTTTTGCGCGTCTCGCACACAACTCGAGGTCGTCGCAGGCCAACGTGACCATGGATAGGGACCGCGATCGAGACCGAAGGTACGTTGCTCCCGACACTCGGCGCTCTCTCGACTACAGCTTCAGCCTATGGAGTGGTCGAGGCAAACAAAGATGCTCGAATCTGCGATTAACACGCCTCAGGGATGAGAGGTACTCCAACACGTACCGGCCTCGCTCTCCAGGCCCGCGCATCGACAGCTACCGCTCGAACCGATCCCCCCCCCGTCGTGGCCTGCCTGCCGCCGATACCTACACACCAGGCCGGTCAGCTCGTCCGCGCAGCCGCTCTCCGTTTCGACGTAGGTCGCGTTCTCCTCGACGCGAACGCGACGACGATCGCTGGACGGCTCGGCCGCGCTCGCCGCCTCGCCGCGAGTTCTCACCAAGGCGAGACGATTTTAGGGGCACGCGCGGGAGGTCGCCGCGACGAGGAGAATACGACTCATACACACGCTCGCCGCGTCGCCGTGACAGGTCGAGGGATTTGTCGCCTGCTCGGAGTCGTGGGATGAGGTCCCCTCCGAGAGGTCGATATGATGAATCGCGCTCCCGCGCTCACAGGCAAGCGACAGTCGAGGCTTCGCATATGGTGTCGCTAACGTTGCGTAGCCCATACCGCCGATACTCGCCACCACGCGACACTCGTGACTTTCGTCGCCGCTCTCCTTCTCCACGACGTGACCGAGCCGAGGTATTCACCGCTGACACTTGGAGGCGCAGATCGCCATCCCCTAGAGCTGCCTATACCTCCAACGATGCCTCTGGTAGAGAGTCCGGCGCCACATCTCGACGGTCCTCTCCTCCCGTGCACCCTAGCAGAGCTGCCTACGTTCCAGACGACAGGCCCATGAGGGACCGAGACGCAATGTCAGCACCTCGATCGCCACACCGAGAGCGTGAAGAGCGAGACCGCGATTACGACAGGGACCGTGACTATGGACGAGAGCGTGAGCGTGAGCGAGAGCGCTCTCCCCCCCGACACCGCGATACGCCTCCGACTGGCCCTCGCAGCGAACGAGAGTTTGCACCCCCAAGTGGCCCCTCAGCTTCATATCGTAATGGTGATGGCAACAACTTTGTCCGTGCTCCTCCGACTGGGCCTTCCGGTGGCCGAGGTTATCCCTCTCCTGCGATCTCTCCTCCAGCTGGACCGTCGACTAATACTTCCCAACCGCCTGCCTATCCGCGCGGAGGAAGCAATCCAGTCCTGTCAGCCCCGACGCGTCCTCGAGGCGGTGGCCGTGGTGGGTTTGGCTACGATGCTCCCCGTGACTTTTCTGGCGGTCCGCCACCGCGCCGCGGATCCTGGAGTGGTGCAGGTGGACGCGGCGGATACTTTGGTGGTGCCCCGCCTGCTGGACCCCGTGGACCCCCGTCTGGATCTGCTGCTTTCGCGCCCCCATTCCGCGGGTCTTCCAACAGCACTTCCACGACGTACCCACGCACGCAGCGCTTCCAAAACCACCTCGCCGACCTACCGAAAGAGATACCAGGCGGCCAGAAGGCCCCCGATCCGTACGACAGGAGCAAGATCATGAAACTCGAAGAGGAAGCCAAGAAGCTCCGCGAACAGATTGAAGCCAAAGAGTCTGCCAAGCGTCAAAGGCTGCATGAATGGGACAATCTCGAGAGGGAGGCCAACAATGTCTCCTTGAAAGCCGATCTCGCAGAGCAGCAATTGCGGTCGCTGAATGGTGACGGGGAGATGGGAGGAGCTGCTTTTTAGGGAGAATGCATGTTCTATCCTAGTGGTTCGATGGCTAAGATATTCTCCCAAAAGTTTGTTCGTTTCTAGTCGATCAGAAGGCATTGGCGCTGAATAATTTGTACAGTACAATCATGGGGCGGCATTGCGCGGGCGACAATTAGAGTTCGTACGGGCGGCATGGATAGCGGGAGTCACGGGTGGGATTGTACGGCCGGATTCATAGCCAATGGAGATGCATATGGTATCGCCTAGTTCCAATTTCATGTGCACGATGCTTCGGTCTTGTCAATGGTTTGTTACACAATATCACCATTACTCGTTTCTACATTATTCCCAAAGTGCCGGTGCTCTGGAGAATTCAGATACCGCTGTTGATGCTTGCCCGAAGTTTTGGTGGCGGTCCTGTAGCCTTAACACACGTGTGAGTTGATTCGATTGTGGCTACTGTATCAGGACAATCTAACGCTTTGTAGCTCATCATGACGAATTTCCACTTGCGATTCCCGCTCAACTATTTTTCGACTTCTTACACTTTGACGGGGATTCTTTGCCGCAACTAGCGGCATAATGCTCAAGGTTCGACATCGTGGAACGCGTCATACTCCGGTCTTCGTCCGCAGCCGCCAGGCGTAGACTCGGAGGGTAAATGGTCCTAACCACGAAAGACCGGATGTTGGTTTCTTTCCTCATGCAGCAAGCTGAGACGAGCCGACATGCGGGGCCTACTGCATGCCAGGAAGTACCCGACTCGACGGACGAAGTACAGCTAGTGGAGCAAAGTACATATAAAGGCTCGTCGTCTCAAGTTTACGCACAACCTAACGTACCCTAGACTCCCGTAAACCCCATCGACACATCCCAATCTCTAAACCAACATGTCCACCAACGTCCTCGTCTTCGGGGCCACAGGCGCAGTCGGAAGCGCCACCGCCATCGAAGCCCACAACCGCGGCGCCCACGTGCACCTCGCCCTCCGCGACACTTCCAAGCCCCTCCACAAGCTCAGCGCCTCGGACGAAAAGGCCGGCAACTACACGCGCATCGCCGCCGACCTCTCAGACGCGTCCTCCGTGACCGCAGCCGTAAAGCAGTCTAGCGCAACCGCCGCCTTCGTATACACAATGCACATGGCCCCCGACGCAATGGCGTCTACCTTCGC
This sequence comes from Polyplosphaeria fusca, assembly GCA_010093805.1. Classification (NCBI taxonomy): domain Eukaryota; kingdom Fungi; phylum Ascomycota; class Dothideomycetes; order Pleosporales; family Tetraplosphaeriaceae; genus Polyplosphaeria; species Polyplosphaeria fusca. The sequence continues at coordinate 152,217 of ML996153.1, read as the reverse complement.
GGCGCTCAAGGACGCAGGCGTCACGTACGTGGTGCTGCTGAGTTCCTTCTCGGTAGCCGAGCCCGCGAGCGCGACGGATATGTCGAGTTTCATCCCAGGCGTGCATGCGCGCGCCGAGATGGCGCTGCAGGACTCCGGACTCGATGCTGCGATGTTGCGGCCGGCGTACTTTGCTAGTAATTTGTTTGCGTATGCGCAGGGGGTGAAGAAGGGGAGGGTTGAGGTGTTTGTGCCGAAGGCTGTGTTTGATTATGTTGTGCCGGGGGATATAGGGAGGGTGGCAGGCGGGCTGTTGGTCGAGCGTAAGGCGAGGGGGGGCCTTTATTTGCATGGGCCGCAGTTGAGGCCGGTGAGGGAGGCGGTGGGGGTGTTGGGAAGGGTTGTGGGGAGGGAGGTCGAGGTGGAGGAGATTGGGGAGGAGGCGTTTAAGAAGAGTATGGGGCATTTGCCGGGCGTGGTGGTGGATTCGTTGACTGTGTCGCTGAAGGCTATGCAGGATAAGCCGGTGGAGGTGTTTTGGAGTGGGCATGAGGAGGCTGTGGAGAATATTCGTAGGTTTGGGGGTGCGAAGCCGACGACGTTGGAGGAGTGGGCGGAGGAGGTTAAGGGGGCTTTCGGGGGTACTTCAGAGGGGTAGGGATGGAAGCCTAGCTAGGGATGTGGTATGGATCTGGATAGATGACCCTTAAGATGGAGCCTTTCGTGTCCTCGAGTCACTATGTTTGTCAGCAACAGTACTGAAGACAAAATAACAAGCAGAGGGACATAAACGATTTAGTGACAGTTTAATGCTACTAGTCCGAATTGCTAGAATGCAGTTGTGACTTTAAAGGATCGATATTATAAAGAGTATGAAATATTTGGCCCTCGCCTACTATGCCTAGCATGATTGCTAACGATGCGATACAGGATCTAGCTAAAGAAAAATCGAAAGGGATAGGACAGTATTCAGCAAAAACATACAACACATCGGATTCGCCTCTCGTCACCGACGAGGCTACTAATGACGCGGTGTGATGCTTGAGTACACAAGAGCGGACGGGGTTGTCTGTATCCATCACCCTATGGTTGTATGTACTCATTATTGAATCGTGATTACATATATAGTTATCTTCGTAGCCACACCGAGAGTCCACTGGAGCAAAGTCTTTCCCATCAAACCAGAGAATTGATACAAGTTCGGGCATGCACTGATTTTTCCCCAACAGGGCTGCGGATACCGGCGGTGCTCGCTGACATGTGATTGGTACCCCACACGAGTACTAAATTGCGCGCTAGAAGCTTAAATACGCACGGCACTCAACCACTTGAGCTTGAGTCTCCTCCTTCCTACGGAGTGTCTGGTTATTGAGTGGGGGTTTTTTTTTGGCTGAGTCTCTGTTCCCTTGGTACACTGTTTTAGTGTTGGTTGGGTCATCTAAGCAAGCACGGCACGCAACCGCTTGAGCCTCCAAAGCTCCGACTCACACTCACCAACACACAAATTCACACTCGCTCCTCCTTCCCTCCCCCCAACCCTGCAGGATCGCAACTTACTCCAGCATATATATTGCCGCTGGCAAATGAGGTTACCAATCACTCGCTTGCGAAATCTCTGCCGCAGTCGCCAGGACCTAGCACCCCAAGCATCATCCGTCTCCGCCAAATACAGCTTCTTCCTGATCAGCCTTGGGCCCTAAATTCGCCATGGCTGGCCAAAAGGTAAGAAAATATCTTCACTAGCGAACACACACGGTTCACGGTGAATGCACTACAAGTGCGCGTACACTAACAATTTTGAAGGCACAACCTACTCAGCGCGGGGTCAAGAAAGCAGCGCAATCGGCAGCCGGCGCAGACAGCGAACACAATCCAGATGTGGAAACTGCCAACTCGTCAAAGCGGCACAAGCAAGAGGCACCCAAAGACGCCTTCTCAGCACTCCTCGAGCCATTCTATTTCGGCAAGGCCCTCACCGACCCCATCAATACCGCCGAAGACAAATGGAATCTCCTTCCAGCGTTTTTGAAGACAAAAGGCTTGGTGAAACAACATGTCGATTCGTACAACTATTTTGTCAATGTCGGACTCAAGAAGATCATCCAAGCCAACAAATACGTCCGTTGCGAAGCAGATCCCAAATTTAGACTCGAGTACACCGACATTCGTGTCCTGCCTCCCAATCGAGTGGACGAGGAGAATTTTGAGCACCATATAAGCACCGTCACTCCCAATGAGTGCCGTTTGCGCGATATGACCTATGCCGCCCCCGTTGCCGTCGACATAGTATACACTCGGAATAGCCAGCGAATCAAGCGTAGAAATGTCAAGATTGGACGCTTGCCCGTTATGCTGAAGAGCAACTTGTGTGTTCTCCAGGGACTTAACGACCGCGAAATGGCGTCCAAGGATGAGTGTCCACTTGACCCGGGAGGCTACTTCGTCGTCAGGGGTCAGGAGAAGGTCATTCTTGTCCAGGAGCAGCTCAACAAAAATCGCGTCGTGGTCGAAAGTGCCAAAGGTCTGATACAAGCGAGCGTCACCAGTTCGACGCATGAGAGACGCACAAAAACCTATGTTATCCAGAAGAAAGGCCTTATGTTTCTCCGCCACAATACACTCTCTGAAGAAATCCCCATCGTCATAGTCTTGAAGGCTCTCGGTATTCTTAGCGATCAGGAGATACTATCCATGGTTGCCGGAGGTGACGAAGCATACCAGGACAGCTTCATGGTCAACTTCGAGGCTTGCGGAAAGGAGAAAATCCACACGCAGGAGAAAGCCCTTGAATACATCGGATTCAGGGTCAAGATAATGAAGAAACAGGCAGGCTACCGGGCACGAAACTACCACCTGGAAGCCATCGAGTATTTGTCCTCTGTCATGCTTCCCCATGTTCACGTCTCGGGTACCAAGTTTCGCCCAAAGGCCATCTTTGTCGCCTTCATGGCTCGACGTGTACTAATGGCAATGCTGGACCCGAAACTTGTAGACGACCGGGACTATGTTGGCAACAAGCGACTCGAATTAGCAGGTCAGATGCTGGCTTTACTATTCGAGGATTGCTTCAAGCGGTTCAACACGGAATTCTCGAGGAGCATTAATAAAGTCCTCAAGACACAGAACCGCGCTTCCGAATTTGATGCCTTCACCCATTTCAACACGAACAAGTTTATCATTACAGAAGGTCTTCAGCGCGCCATATCCACCGGTAATTGGACTCTCAAGCGATTCAAGATGGAGCGAGCAGGTGTCACACACGTTTTGAGCAGGCTCAGTTATATCAGCGCCTTGGGCATGATGACCAGGATTTCGAGTCAGTTCGAGAAAACGAGGAAGGTATCTGGTCCTCGAGCACTGCAGCCGTCCCAGTTCGGGATGCTTTGCGTGGCTGATACCCCGGAAGGAGAAGCATGTGGTCTTGTCAAGAATCTAGCGCTTATGACACACATCACCACTGAAGACGACGAGGTATCCGTCCGAGAAGTCGCTATACAGCTTGGCATGGAAGACATCTCGCAAGTAAATGGAAAAGAATTACATGCACCGGGAAAGTACGCGGTCCACCTGAACGGTATTCCAATCGGGATCATAACTATGCCAAAGCACTTCCTCAACAACTTCCGACAGATGAGGCGGATGGGACGAGTCTCTGAGTTCACCAGTATCCACATCAATCATTATTACAACGCAGTCCATGTTGCTACTGACGAGGGTCGCATCTGTAGACCCTTGATCGTTGTCGAAAACGGGCATTCAAAGGTCACCGCTCGATACCTAAAGGCCCTTCGACGAGGTAATATGGGCTTTGAAGGCTTTCTCCGGCGCGGATTAGTCGAATATCTCGACGTCAACGAAGAGAACGATTGCAACATTGCGTTCGGAGAGGACAGAATCAACGAGCATACCACCCACCTAGAGATTGAGCCTTTCACGATTTTAGGCGCAGTTGCTGGGTTGATTCCGTACCCTCACCACAATCAGTCACCACGTAACACATACCAATGTGCTATGGGCAAACAGGCTATAGGCGCGATTGCTTACAATCAATTCTCTCGGATCGACACCCTCTTGTACCTGATGGTCTACCCTCAAAAACCCATGGTGAAGACGCGCACCATCGAGCTCATCAAGTACGACAAGCTCCCCGCTGGACAGAATGCCACCGTCGCGGTCATGTCTTATTCTGGCTACGACATCGAGGATGCTCTCGTGCTCAACAAGGCCTCCGTTGACCGCGGCTTCGGGCGCTGCCAAGTGATGAAGAAATCGTCTGAAGTGCTCACTTCCTACTCCGGTGGCAGGGAGGACCGTATCAATGCAGAACAGATCTCGGCCGAAAAGCCATTCCACGACGCGTTGGGTGTAGACGGAACCGTACAAGTTGGAGCCCGGCTTAAACAGGGCGACGTATACATGCTCAAACAGATTCCAGTGAACCCAACCGCTTCAGACACAACTTGGAAGGACAAGAATCTCAAATACAAGCTCCCCGACGAATCCTACGTTGACAAGGTTTGCATTACCGAGAACGAAGCTGGTAGCAAGCTCTTTAAAGTTTTGCTCCGTCAAACGCGTCGCCCAGAGCTCGGTGACAAATTCTCGTCCCGCCACGGTCAAAAAGGTGTCGTGGGCCTCATCTCGCCGCAGGAAGACATGCCCTTCAACGAGGACGGCATTGTCCCCGACATCATCATGAATCCGCACGGTTTTCCGTCCCGCATGACGGTCGGCAAGCTGATGGAACTGCTCTCCGGCAAAGCCGGGGTGCTGGACGGCAAACTGGAGTACGGCACCGCCTTTGGCGGGTCCAAGGTCGACGACATGGGCGATGTGCTGCTGCGCCACGGCTTCAGCTACAGGGGCAAGGACTACCTCACGTCGGGCATCACGGGCGAAGCCCTCCGCTTCTACGTCTTCAACGGCCCCATTTACTACCAGAGGCTCAAGCACATGGTGCAGGACAAGATGCACTCGCGCAGCCGCGGGCCCCGCGCCGTGCTTACGCGCCAGCCCACCGAGGGCCGCTCCAAGGACGGCGGCCTGCGGCTGGGAGAGATGGAGCGCGACTGCCTGATAGCGTATGGCACCTCGCAGCTTCTACTTGAGCGCCTCATGCTGAGCTCAGACGTCCACGACATCGATGTCTGCGAGCGCTGCGGCCAGATCGGGTACCATGGCTACTGTCAGCTGTGCGGCTCAGGGGCCGGCGTTAGTAGACTGCAGTTGCCGTACGCGGCCAAGTTGCTCATTCAAGAGCTGGGTAGCATGAACGTCAAAGTCACTATCGGCTTGGAGGATGAGTTTCCGAGGGAGTAGAGAAGAAGAGTGCGGATTGGGAAGCAGTAATGCAGTGGCTACGTGGTCAGCGATCGTGGTCAGGAAAATCCGCATGGTTTAATATAATACGGTGAAGGCGTTATACGGTGGTTCACGGCTCCGTTTTCATATTGTAAGCATTGCATGGCAAGGCGAGGGCGGTGCATTATGGGATGCATATTGTATGGCGCCTTTTCTGTGCGGGCGTGGAGTCATGTTTGATACGCCCCTACCTGATCAGATGCTCGAATGCCGAGAAAATATCACTCCAGGTGTCTATTCGTGAGCGTGGAATTACCGTGCTAACCATGCTCGTCTGCCTGGCTTGTGAACTGTGTGCGATTTGTCTTGGTCATGGCATGGCATAAAAAGGCAAATTAGCATGGCACTTGCACCCCGTGATTTGGGCACTTTTATACTGGTTCAGGGATGCATCTACAATGGCAGGCCGCTCATGTAAATATGGCTCACACGTATGACGATGAGTTTGAGTTTTAATTTGGCGAGCTGCATGTGCTCATGATATCAGTACAAGGTCCTGCACGCTACAGATCCACTCGTGGCCAGATCCCCTCGTGGCTTCTAGGCAGAAGCATACGAAGGCTACGACCCCCATTTACCCATCCTCTATCCACTTCTGGAGTAGCCTGCTCATCTCGTCTGTCAGGTGCGGCAGGTTTCCATCACAGAACGAGCGGTGTGTGAACAGTAGCGCCATCCTGTCCTCGGGATTCAGAGTTTCGGTGATTTGTAGGAAGAGCTCTGCGGGCAGCTTTCCAGAGAGTATCGGCGTTTCTGTTGGTTTTCTACAGCCTGGAGCATCCGTGATTCGGTTGTAGATGTTAGTCGTCAACTTTGGGACGAGGCGCATCTGGCGCAGACGTGGGTACATGCCTAGGGCGAGGGAGATGAAGTCTCGCGTGGAAATTGAGTTGATGATGGTGAGAATGAGCTCTGCTGGGAGGCACGCAATGTTGTTGCGCCGCGGTGGTGGAGGTGGTGGCGGGGGTGGAGGAGCGCCACCTGCTAGCGACATGGTGGATCCGTTCTTGAGAGAGCTTCAATCGTCGTGTGCTTTTAGGGTAGAGTCAGCGGCGACAGATAGCAGGAAGCGGTAGATGAAGCCTGACAAGAGCCAGACAAGAGGGGCGACGGCGCAGATGTACGCGACAGTGGGGGCCAGCGAGCGCGGAAGAATGTTCCAGAGATAAGGATCAAGGACTGTAGCTGGAGGTGAGTCGACTTCTTGTCTCGCGAGATTAGAGAGCAAACGTACTGATATCCGCATCCACGAGAGGGGGGTGTTCCATCAATGTCTTGTTGGAGGAGTAGAAGGACGCGGCAGCTTGGATGCGCAGAAATAATGTCGACGGCGAGATTGGCGGCTGCTGTTCGCTCAGTAATTCACCCTCTTCCTGGACAGACTGCTGCCGTTGTTCGCTGTAGGCGGCAAGGGAGGCAATGAGGTCTGGGGCATCGAAGACGTGGGATATGGGGAACGTGTCGAGCCAGAAGTCGGTGGGTTGCTGGGAGCCAGTCAGTAACGGGGCACAAGGACAAAGCAGATGGGCGGGTTTCAACTCACCGTCGCAGGCCAGCAGATGCGTACCTCGTACCTCCGGCCGCTCTCGAGGCCGTGGAGGAGGTACCACGACTCTCGACCGCGGGGGGCAGTGGCCGAGGGGAACTGCACGGCGATGCGCCTCTCGAGTACAGGGTTGGCGGCGGGTGCGAGGGTGGGCAGGCGCAGGTCGCTCAAGCCGGGGCGCACGTCGTTGTCGAGGGCGAGCGGGCTGGGGCCCAGGAAGATTGTTTTCTCCACGTTGGCATTCACCGTCCAGAGCAGCTGTGTGACGCAGGCCAGGTGAAAGGCGCGCATCTTCGGCGGGCAGGGCGGGCCTTGGGCGGCGGGCAGGAGGGCATTCTCTCACGGGTGCACAGGTCCCATTGGACAATGGACGAGAGCGTCGTGGGCCGGCCGGGGGAGAGGAGATGTCGCGTTCTTGAGCTCCAGGCTGCAGCTTCTGGAGCTTGTCCTTGTGGTAGACGACACGAGACGAGACGACAAACAAAGCAGCCCAGCCCAGCTTTCCCGCCAGTGAGCGCCGTGGGCCCGTGCACGCGCCGCCTTCCCCCTCGAGTACTTATTTCTGCACTATCAACAACACCTCTCCTCCCCGCAACTGAGCCCTCCACTCCACCAACACACCACCACCACACCACGATTTCGCACCCGCCCCATACGAATACCCAATTACTACTCCGCCTGAAGAAGACCGCCAGCCATGAGGGAGGTCATCAGCTTGAACGGTGCGCTCCCGCCCCACGCGCACACACGCCCTTGACCGCCTTTGGCCGAGTGAATTTCCATACTGACTTTTGACGCGTCTAGTCGGCCAGGCCGGTTGCCAGATTGCAAACTCGTGCTGGGAGGTGAGTCGCCCTCGCATTCGACCCTGATTTTCTCCAGCCGTCGTCGCCGCCGCTGCACCGCGAAAAGGAGGGGCGTTTGGAGATGCCTGAACCGCTCCGAGCACAATCGCTGACATGACAAATCACAGCTCTACTGCCTCGAGCACGGCATCCAGGTACGTTGACACTCCATTCTCCCACTCTGTGCCTTCCAGGACTGACAATCGCCCAGCCCGACGGTTACCTGACCGAAGAGCGCAAAGCTCTCGAGGACGACCATGGCTTCAGCACCTTCTTCTCCGAGACGGGTACGCCGCCCCATGCATGAGCGTTGCCAGCACTAACAGTCGCCCAGGCCAGGGCAAGTATGTCCCCCGCACCATCTACTGCGACTTGGAGCCCAACGTCGTCGACGAGGTCCGCACCGGCACGTACCGCTCCCTCTTCCACCCAGAGCACATGATCACCGGCAAGGAGGATGCCTCAAACAACTACGCCCGTGGACACTACACGGTCGGAAAGGAGCTCATCGACCAGGTCTTGGACAAGGTTCGCCGTGTCGCCGACAACTGCACCGGTCTGCAAGGTTTCCTCGTCTTCCACTCCTTCGGTGGCGGAACTGGCTCCGGCTTTGGCGCTCTGCTGATGGAGCGCCTCTCCGTCGACTACGGCAAGAAGTGCAAGCTGGAGTTCTGCGTCTACCCTGCTCCACAGGTCGCCACCTCGGTCGTTGAGCCGTACAACTCCATCCTCACCACCCACACGACGCTGGAGCACTCCGACTGCAGCTTCATGGTCGACAACGAAGCCATCTACGACATCTGCCGCAGGAACCTGGGAATCGAGCGCCCCAACTACGAGAACCTCAACCGCCTCATCGCTCAGGGTCAGTCTTGCCATTAACCGCTTTGAGCTTGGACTTGCTCAGCTAACCGCATACAGTCGTCTCCTCCATCACCGCCTCTCTGCGATTCGACGGCTCCCTGAACGTCGATCTGAACGAGTTCCAGACCAACTTGGTGCCCTATCCCCGCATCCACTTCCCCCTCGTCGCCTATGCTCCCGTCGTCTCGGCTGCCAAGGCCGCCCACGAGGCCAACTCGGTCATGGAGATCACTAGCGCCTGCTTCGAGCCCAACAACCAGATGGTCAAGTGCGATCCCCGCAACGGCAAGTACATGGCCACCTGCCTCCTGTACCGTGGAGACGTCGTGCCCAAGGACTCCCACGTCGCCATTGCCCATCTCAAGACTAGGCGCACCATCCAGTTCGTCGACTGGTGCCCGACTGGCTTCAAGGTCGGTATCTGCTACCAGCCGCCGCAGGTCGTCCCCAACGGCGATCTCTGCAAGGTCAACCGCGCCGTCTGCATGCTGTCCAACACGACTGCCATCGCCGAGGCCTGGTCCGCACTCTCGCACAAGTTCGACCTCATGTACTCCAAGCGCGCCTTCGTCCATTGGTACGTTGGTGAGGGTATGGAGGAGGGCGAGTTTTCCGAGGCCCGTGAGGATCTGGCTGCTCTGGAGCGCGATTACGAGGAGGTTGCTGCCGATTCGATCGAGGGTGAGGAGGGTGCCGAAGCCGAGTACTAAGCGTCGTCTATGGACGGTGAGGTGGAAAACAGTTCTGTATTGTTGATTGACGTGTTCGCATTGACGGCGTTGCATAGCGTAGCCGTGCTTGCTTTGCGGCAGCTCTTCGATGTGGACACGGGCTCTTGGCGATAGCGACGGAGTTAGGACTGTATGACGGTCTAGAAGCGGCATCCTTGGAGTCTCGTGGAGGATACTAGCCTTGCTAGACTGATGCCTGTGTTTCTTGTTCACTCTAATCCCACACCACTGCTTAATGTATCGAGCCTGATACCCACTACTACGTGCACATGGAAGCTATTATCCTCTGCCACTCATTTTTGCAAAAGTAGCATTGCTGAAGCGAACACATTACCCAACGCTAATGCTATACCCATTTCCAAGCCCACCCATCATCCTTCATTACCTTCTCCATGTTCCATCCAATCCAAACCAACCCAACGCCTCCCTATGCACCAAACAAACAATCGTCACCATCTCAACCCAAAACTCCCCTCTCCGTCCACCCATCTACTCCTCCTCCTCCTCCCTCTCCGCCAACCTCCGCTCCGCCAACTCCCCAATCTTATCCCTCAACAAGTCACGCCCATACCTCTGCGCAATCTTGCCTGCACGCTCCAACATCATGCCGTCGGAATCATGCAGCAACCCCGCCATCTCCAGCGCCTTCATACCGCGGTCCTCGCCCGCCAGACACTCGGCCGCAATGAGCTGGAGCAGCGTCTTGTCGACCGCGCTATCGAATTGTTGTAGCGCGAGGCGCTGGGCGGATGAGGGGCGCGTGGAGGAGAGGGTGGATGAGAGTTGTGTGTGTAGGGTCGAGGAGAGCAGGAGCGTGTGCTCGAGGCGTAGTTGGTCTGTTTGCGGGTCCTGCGCTTCGTCTTCGTCTTCGTGCATGGCGTCGGGGTCTTTTGCGGGTGGCTTGGGGCCTGAGAGGGGCAGCTGGAAGTCGAATTCGCTGAGGATGGGGCGTGGGAAGTAGGGGTGCTTGTCTTGGCCCTTGAGGATGATGCAGTGGAATTTGCGGTTTGCGACGGCGACGGGCCAGTAGGTTTCTTGCTTTTGGCCCGTCGAGAGGCGCGATAGGAGCGTGGTGTCGAGCATGGGGACCCAGCGGGCTTGGGCGGAGGTGCGCCAGTGGAGGAGCGTGAGGAGGACGCCGGTGGAGTCGTAGATGTAGGGGTCGCCGTCGTCGGAGAAGAAGACGGAGGAGAGGGTCGACTTGGGCGTCAGGGCCACCGTGTCTTCGGATTGGTACACTTCGTCGCGCTTCACGTTCTCGATGGTGTATTGGAGTTGGCACATGCCGTCGCCGCCAACGGGCCCGTTGCCGACGGTGAGGACGTAGTCGCGCCACGCGGCGCAGGTCACCGCGGGAGAAGACTTTTGCCGATAGATACGGAATGGGAGGCCAAAGAGAGTGTAGATGCGGACGTAGTTGGCGCTGGTAGTGACAACGATGTACGACTCGGACAAGGCAATCGCTGTCACGCTTTCACCTTTGGGGAGCTCGGTCCGCCAGTCTGTACGCGTGGTCCAGGTCTCGTGGGGACGATAGTAGACAATGGCGGGCGTGTCTCCCTTTGGCTGGCTGGAGAAAAGGGTGCCATTTTCGTTGAGGCATGCCTTGTCGTAGAGCCAGGGGTCAGTGAAGTGGAAATCGCGGTGGAACTCTCGGTCGTAAAATTCCACTGTCACGGTATGGTGGCTCTGTTCTTGGGAAACGGTCCAGACGAAGCCGACCAGATTGAGGCAGAGATAGCGTCGGTTGCCGCGCCATGGCGTGCTGCCAGGCTGAAAGGCTTCGTGAATCTCTGGTGCGAAAGAAGAGCTGCCATGAACTCGTCGTTTGGAAGATGGAGAGTGGAGCGCGCCGAGGTGACCATTTGTGCGTTTACCATGACTGTTGACAGCTGGAGCGTAGCCTGCACCATCGTCGTCCTCGACGAAATCGTCCATTTCATCGTCTGAAATCGCGTCAGGACCCAAGATGTCGTCGAGTGAATCTGGAGTTCCATCCCGACGAGCTCGTCGCTCTGGTAATGTTTGTTTTGTGCCATTTGTTAGAGGTTTGGTGGCATTGCCTGATCGGCCTTCTGAGGGATCGTGGAAGAAGGGCGCGGGTTGTACGGCCTGGCTCAGCAGAGATGCATGCTCTGAAGGCACAATGTCGGAATGAATGAACAGCTCGCCGTCATTATTCGTGTAGGAGAGAATATTCTCCGTGGGGTGCCATGCCATTGCCAGAACCGTAGCCTTCATATCGTCGAATTTGGTCAACAGCTTCTGCGATTTTGTATCCCACAGGTACAGGTTGAGGTCGCTCGATGTCGTAGCAAGTATAGCCCCGTTAGGGGACCATGCTGCAGCCGTGATATCTGCAGAGTGGTCTGTCCTGAAAGCTTTTTGGCGTTCCCAATCACTAAACGACATGACTTGAACATCCCTCGAGACCGTGGGCGTTGCAAATGCTCTGCCATCAGGATGCCACAACACCTTTGAGGTGGCTTCCGCATCCGAATCTATGCTCATTATCATGCCCTCTACTTTTCTTATCATGTTTGGATCCTCTGAACTGAGCGAGTACATGTAGATGTTGCCATCGGTGCAGGATACCGCAAGGTGAGAGCCAGTCTTGTCGAAGGAGACGTGCTTCACACCGCGATTCTGATCGCGAAGATACTGGACTTGGGTCATGTCCTCGGTGTTGACAACCTTGACGACGAGTTCGCTTCAAAGGTTAACTTTCAGTTCCTCGCACTTTGGCGGATACGTACTCGCTCGCGACAGCGACCCAGTTCCCGTCTGGACTCAATGCGACATCTCGCACGGGGAGAGATGTTCGCACGAGAATCTTTTCCAGCTTGTTGTTCTCCAAAGAGTACTGGCTCACGGTGCCATCTTCTGACCCCGCAACGAAGAAGCCATTCTATCCCCAGGGATCAGCTACTGTCCAGCCAACATTGCCGCGTCGTACATACCGTCGAAGCAATGGCAGTATTGTTCTCCTGGCAATCGTCAACCGTGACCGGTTCATCGTCCGAGCCTGTGCTGAAGATGCGGCAAAAGTTGTCGACGCCGACCGTGATAAGCTTCTTGCCATTTGGAGTGTACGCCAGATAGGTTGAACCAGGTGTATCTTGAATGTACGTTAATCTGGGTACTTTTAATAGCTTCAAACTAACTTACGAGCCTGTCGGCCACGAATTCGCGGTTGTGGAGCCATGTTTATTCGGATTGAAGTGTCGGCGGAGTTTGCGACGCGCTCCCACAAGACGGACGCGTCCTCGCGTAAAGTGCCCTCGCGCTAATGACGCCACTGTGGCTCATGCAACCTCCCCGTCTGACATGCAGCGCACTCTAGACTGTTCCCGTACATGTACCTTTCGACGCTGCTCTCAGGAAACGCGCAACTAGATATGTATGTCGTCACTCTCGAATGCTAGGAAAGACTCGGTATGTCACGGAAGAAGAGATGTTCAACTTCGGCAGGTTCGAGTGAACTTCACACTATATTATGGAGACGAGTGCCTGAGTGTTTGAAGCTAGCATTTGGTATACCTGAGCACAGTCTCACATACAAACTAAGTTTGTAGGTTAATGACCAGGGCAATCCGCATAGAACTGAGTGGCTACTCACCGCTTACTGCAGATAGATTATCGTTGAGATGACGGATGCATGGCCAAACGAGTGCTATGCAAGTCAGTAGAAATGAGTACAGTTCTAGGTCTTCTTCCGCAGCTTGTAAACCTGTCAAGCAAGCAAGTTGACCATTCAGGTCCACGGGTGTGACCCAGGCACGTGTTGTCGAGCCAACCGCCGGCCGACTGCCTTGTTTGGCTTAGTCTGCTTCGCGCGCGACAATTGGAAAACGGCCTACGGGCTGGCCTTCCTTTCCTTCTCCCCACCCGCAAACAAACAACCACCAATTTTACTGGCAACTCTTGAAACCGTGCATCTCACCTACGACATCTTTCCAATCCAGCGATACTCGCCACTTCCAACCATGGCCGACAAGTCCACCGATCAGAGTATGGAGGACGTCGAGACCAACGCTCCCACCGGCGTCGTTGACAAGGGAAAGGGCAAGGCTCCGGAGGCTATGGAGGAGTCCGCCGAAGACGATTCCAGCGATGAGTCTGGCCCTGAGGAGCCGGTAAGCGCTGGTCCCCGTTCAATTGATTCTGCGCAACCCGCTAACACTCAACTCTAGGCCGACGAGGGTACGATCTCTTCTATCACCTTGATTCGCAGAAAGTTCATACTAACAGCAATAGTCGAGCCCGAGGATGAGGACAACATGGAGGAGATCGACACGGGCAACATCGTGGGCAGGCGCACGCGGGGCAAGCAAATCGACTTCGCCGAGGCCGCCAAGAACATGGACGACGAAGAGGACGAGGATGACGATGACGACTTCAATGACCCAGACGATGCCATGGAGGAGTAGAGATTGCATACCGATGGATCGAGGTATGCTCCCATACTACCCCACCGATTCTCCCACAAATCAGCTAACAGAGTTCAGATAGTCGCCGTGTCCCCACAACATCTTCTTGCTCATGTCTCAGATCTAACAAAACGGAACTAGGGTCACAAAACACTTTAGCATTGGCTGGTGGATAGGCTCAACTTCGAATGGAGTCTTGGCGCGGCTGGAAAGGTGGTGGGGCAAATATCCGCTGGGTGTGTGCATGACTTTATGTCGCTCTCTTTGCAGCACAACTCCCCCATGCATATAGATCCGGCCAATATCACGAGCAAGTGAGCATCCAATTGATGTGTCGTCTCTTTCTTGATGCGTGACCGTGCCAAGTGTCAACAATCCCAATCGACTCGGAAGTACCACTGCCATATGACCGTCGATCGTACACGTCGCTGCTGGATCACAACTGCCATCGCACAGCCAAGCTCGGGATTTCTGTCTGGGCTTGAATCGCAGCAGCTCGTAAGCGGTGCTCGTCTGTCTCAGCAATGCACCAGTGTATCGCTCGTTCCACTAAACTCTGTCTCCTGTAAAGGTTCGTCTTCGCATGTCGAGCAGCGTCACGGTTTGGAAGGGTGGACAAGCAACAACATGTACGGAGACTTGTCGACTAGGTCGCCAGTACTCTGTACACACAAACTAGCGGGAGGACTCGGGCTCGGCGTTCGCAGCACGTCTGTTCCAGGCACAGTGACACAGTGGTCATGTCATATAGGCAGCTTCTAACAATTCGTTGTACAACGCTACAAGGGCAATTACAGATGCAGGTGGTTGAGTAGCAGCCAAGTTTGCTTTCGCCTCATTTCGAGGATGCGGGAGCAGCAGCCGCCCCACCTGACATTGAATCCCGCCTGATTGGATACGCAGATCTTACCTCGGCGTTTTAGTGCATCTTGCAGACCTCCAAGCTTCACGACGGTGCCTCTCGGCGGGCGAAGAGCTGGACAGTGGCAGCAAAACAAGCCCAATGGATCCAAGTGCGTGCCTCGCTGGCCGGCTCTCCCGCACGTCGCCCTTGCAGGCTATTAGCTGACGGTGTGATGGGTACGCACGCAGCGATTCGACCCGTGGGAAGAAACAAAAAACAATCTGCAGAAAAGGCATCACGCGGGCAATGTCCGCAACACTCGAGGTAGGGGATCTCCGCCTCTAGGCTCCACCCCCGTGTCGCTGCGCAGGCTGGAAAGCGATGAAAGAATCTTTCATGTCAAACAGCGCTGAAGGCGGTTCTGATTGTCGCCCGAGAAGTCGGTCCAGCTCCCACTCTCGCTGTGCTTGTGCTCGTCCCAATGCGGCAACTATTGTGGACATGGAAACCCACACCACCACCCTGATGCCGTTGGTGGGTCCCTGGACGAAGCAGAGTCGGCACCCTCACGGTGTCTGCGGCAGCGCGAGCCTCCTGGATAGCCTGGACTAACCGCGCCATATCGATATTGCCAGCGGACGAAGCGATATCGGCGAGTCGAGGATAAAATGTCGGGAGGAGGAACAGGACCCGTGTTCTCGTGACTCATGGAAATGTCAGGCGAGGCCAGCCGTCAGCTAGCTGATGCACCTCCGGATTCTCCCGATGGCCGTGATATTGATTCAACGTGTGCCGTGGCGATGGCAGCTGCCAGGTGCGTCGCAACGGTGAAGAGCATCTCGATGTCATGTCGATTGCCGTGGGCAGCTCACCGGCGGTCCACGGGCTGGAGGCGGGGTTCTTTTTAAGACGTCCCCTCGATTGTAGACGATTATCCTCCGCTCCGGTGACGTCTGGGGGTGCGATAAGGACACGGAGGGCTTGGATGACCACCCAGAATTACGGCGAGCAAGAGGCGCGCAGCCCGCCGCAGCGTCTCCGGGCCAATGGCGAGGGGCGGAATTAGCAGTGGAGCGGCGTGGGTGGAGCGCGGCAACCTGGCCGGGGGAAGCTTTGGGGCAGCGGCGCCAGCGGCAAGGCACATGCATGCATGCACCACTAGGTCATCACCAGATGTCAAGGCGACTTCGGCGGCCTGCGATTCGCCTGCGCCCCGAACCACGCTCCCACGGCCTGGATGCGGGCGAGGGTCGAGCGAGGGTCCCGGCGCCCATTATACTGCTTGCGGCCATGGTGTGGGGTAGCAGCGCGACTGGGCAAATATTTTCCACAGACGCACGACATGCAGGGCAGCAGCGTCAAGTCCAGAGCATCATTGATGTGTCGCGCGGGCTCGCGGGCGCTGGACGACGCTGGACGACGCTCTGGGGGCGCTTCAATGGGCGGCAGCTGCCTCCGTTTGTTCCCTCAGCGGCGCGTGTGGGCACAAAGGGCGACTGGTAAGAGCGATTGGCATGTGCCCACACGGTAGAGCTCGCCAGCAGCAGCGTCGCCATGCCCTCCAGATGGCTACCAAGACCACGCCCCAAGCCCGGGAGATTCTGTGCAGACGGCAAGCTAGACACACTGCTCCATTTGCAACTGCGTCTGCATCGGTAGAGCCTAGCGCTGTGAATTTTCGACCGCCCGTTGAACCCCACCTAGCTCCCATTCTTAAGCCTTCCCGTTCCCAGTGGCCCTCTTTCTCGCTCCTCCTTCTCCTTCGCCCGCCCTTCCTGCCCATCTGGTAATTGCTCGCCGACACGCCAGTGAACCCTCTGCCACACCAGCCCAAGGCCAGTCGCACAACAGCAGTAAGTCTGCCCTGCTCTCTCGCTCCCACCCACGCTGCATCTGCACCCGTCGTCGACACGCAAACGCCGTTCCCAGGGAACCAAACCACGCGCAAGGGTCTGGCGAGCCCTATCGACTCTGATCGCACAACCCCGCGTCGTCCCATTCGCCCGCTATCCTTATCTACATATTGTATGCGCCTCCTGTTATCAGTGCGTCGCCATGCCGGCATAGCGTCATCGCTGCATCTGTGAGCGACGTGCGCGTCCGGAACTGGTGACGAACTGTGCCAGTCATTCCACCTGTTCTGGGAGCAATTGCCACGCTGTTTGCTCCAGCATCACCAGCCCGAATCTGGCAATTTTTTGCTTTTGCGCGGCATGTACTGCGGGGCAATTTGCTCCAGACACTCGAATGCGGAATACGCCGCCCACAGAACGCGTGCCGAACTTTTGAAAACCTTACTTAAATGTGAAGAGCTAATAATTTTCTGCCACAGCACCACACTCCAGCAGCAACTCCCACTTCCACCACAAGCCACCGAATATATTCATACAACCAAAACCACACTGTCCCTCTCGACCGCACCCCGTCCCTCCTTGACTTTCGGCCCGTTGCCGATACTATGGGTGAGGTAGCCCTCGTCCCAGACAACCGATTGCCGCAGATTCACTTCGACGAACCGGAGGAGGAACAGCCCTCCTCCGTGTTTGCCTATCAGGATGGGCCGGAGAACAAGTCTTGGGCGGGTGCTCTGCCCTTGAAGCAGGGTCTCTACGACCCCGAGCTTGAGAAGGATGCTTGCGGTGTCGGCTTTGCCGCGTAAGTTCTGGAAATCCCCGTTTTTGCGTCAAGATTGAAGACTGACAGCTCGAAGTCATATCAAGGGTGTGCCCAGCCACAAGATCGTCTCTGATGGTAAAGTGCCTGAAATATACACGCTCGAGTCCAACGGCTCACATACTCTATAGCTCGATCTCTCCTTTGTAACATGACCCATCGAGGTGCCGTGGGTTCCGATGCCCGCGACGGAGACGGTGCCGGTGTCATGACCTCGATCCCTCACAGGTTCTTCGTCAAGAACTTCGCACGAGAGCAGGGCTTCGTGCTTCCTCCACAGGGCCAGTACGCCACTGGCAATTTATTTTTCAAACCAGATGCCCAGATCTTGGACGAGACAAAGGCTTCTTTCGAGGACGTTGCCGATCAGCTGGATCTGAGAGTGCTCGGATGGCGAGAGGTGCCTAGGGACTCCACTCTGCTAGGACCTGCCGCACTGTCGCGCGAGCCCATCATTCTGCAGCCGTTTGTAGTCTTGAAGGCTGCGTATGGCGATGGCCGCGAGCCAAAGGCAGATTTCAAGAACACGTACGACGGTGGCTACTTCGAGCGACAGCTCTACGTCCTGCGAAAGCGGTCGACGCACGTCATCGGTCTTCACAACTGGTTCTATCTGTGCTCTCTCAGCAACAAGAACATTGTGTACAAGGGACAGTTGGCGCCCGTGCAGGTGTACCAATACTATTTCGATCTCGTCTCGGTTGATTACGAAGCCCACTTCGCCCTCGTCCATTCTCGATTTTCAACTAATACTTTCCCTAGTTGGGACCGTGCTCAGCCTCTGCGATGGGCAGCCCACAATGGCGAGATCAATACTCTGCGTGGAAATAAGAACTGGATGCGTGCACGAGAGGGAGTGATGAAGTCCGATCTCTTCGGCGATGACTTGGATCTTTTGTATCCAATCGTCGAAGACGGTGGGTCCGACTCGGCCGCTTTTGACAACGTCCTGGAGCTTCTCACTATCAACGGCGTGCTTTCCCTCCCCGAGGCAGTCATGTTGATGGTTCCGGAAGCATGGCAAGGCAACCGATCCATGGACCCGGCCAAGCAGGCCTTCTACGAATGGGCAGCCTGCATGATGGAGCCATGGGATGGACCAGCTCTTTTCACCTTCTCTGACGGTCGCTACTGTGGCGCCAATCTCGACCGCAATGGCCTTCGACCTTGTCGTTACTATGTGATGGATGACGACCGTATCGTTTGCGCGTCTGAGGTCGGCACCATCTCGATTGAGCCAGAGCGCGTGGTGCAAAAGGGACGCTTGCAGCCAGGTCGCATGCTGCTGGTTGACACAGTTGCCGGTCGCATCGTCGACGACGCTGAGTTGAAACAGACAGTTGCTTCTCGCAACGACTTCCGTTCCTGGGTAGAGAAGAACTTGCTCACACTTCCAAAGATTCAGCAACAGGTCGCAGAGAAGGGAGTCGACCTCTCGGTATCTCTGACCGAGACGCAGCTACAAGAGGATCCACGGTTGCGTGCCTTTGGCTACTCGCTCGAACAAGTCACCCTCATCTTGGCACCCATGGCCGCTGATTCCAAGGAAGCCCTCGGATCCATGGGTAATGATGCCCCTCTAGCTTGCCTGTCCAATCAGCCCAAACTGCTGTACGAGTATTTCCGCCAGCTGTTCGCCCAGGTCACCAATCCTCCTATCGACCCCATTCGAGAGGCGATCGTCATGTCTCTCGAGGCGTATGTTGGTCCACAAGGAAATCTCTTGGAGATGGACGAAGGGCAGTGCCACAGGATGCTCTTGCCCTCCCCTGTGTTGTCCATCGAAGAGTTCAAGGCTCTCACAAACACTGCGACCTTGTACTCGGCCTGGACTGTCAAGTATATTGACATCACATTCCCGAAAGCAGAGGGCATTCGAGGTTACATGGACGCCCTAGATCGCATCTGCGATGCTGCAACCGACGGGATCAACAACGGCGACAATATCCTTGTTTTGACTGATCGAGCCACCTCGGCCGAGCACATCCCTATTTCTGCGCTCCTTGCTACGGGTATGGTGCATCACCACCTTGTGCGCAACAAGTGGCGTTCCCAAGCTGCATTGGTAGTGGAAACTGGAGAAGCTCGTGAGGTCCACCACATGTGTGTGCTTGTTGGATACGGAGCTGACGCCATCTGCCCGTATCTTGCCATCGAGTGCATTTTGAAGCTGGATCGCGAGGGGCTCATTCGCAAGAAGCTGAGTCCGAAGCAACTGATTGACAATTACAAGCATTCCTGCGATGGTGGTATCCTTAAGGTCATGTCCAAGATGGGTATTTCCACTCTTCAGTCCTACAAGGGTGCACAGATTTTCGAAGCCCTCGGCATCGACGACTCCGTTGTAGATCGCTGCTTCACCGGTACCGCTTCACGTATCAAGGGCCAGACTTTTGAGCGCATCGCCGAAGACGCATTCGCTTTCCACGACAAGGGCTTCCCGAGACGTTCTATTGTCGAAGTACCCGGTCTTGCTGAGACTGGAGAGTACCACTGGCGAGACGGCGGAGAACCGCATGTGAACGACCCCACTGCCATTGCCAACATCCAGGACGCAGTCCGCACCAAGAACGACAAATCTTACGAGGCATATTCCATTGCAGAGTATGAACGTATCAAAGACTGCACACTGCGAGGTCTGCTCGACTTCAACTTCGATGACAGGGCTTCCATTCCAATAGACCAGGTCGAGCCCTGGACGGAGATTGTTCGCCGTTTTGTGACGGGTGCCATGTCGTACGGCTCTATCTCGATGGAGTCTCATTCCACTATCGCCGTCGCCATGAACCGACTGGGAGGCAAATCCAACACTGGAGAAGGTGGTGAAGATCCCGAACGAAGCCTTCGTCTCGAGAACGGCGACACCATGAGGTCCGCGATCAAACAAGTAGCTTCGGGCCGATTCGGTGTGACCAGCAATTATCTTGCAGATGCCGATGAACTCCAGATCAAGATGGCCCAGGGTGCTAAGCCCGGAGAAGGTGGTGAGCTTCCTGGCCACAAAGTGTCTGGATCCATCGCAAAGACCCGCCATTCGACCCCTGGTGTCGGTCTGATCAGCCCGCCCCCGCATCACGACATTTACTCGATTGAAGATCTCAAGCAACTAATCTACGACCTGAAGTGCTCGAACCCTCGCGCTCGCGTCTCTGTAAAACTCGTCTCTGAGACTGGCGTTGGTATCGTTGCATCTGGTGTGGCCAAGGCCAAAGCTGACCACATTCTAATTTCGGGCCACGATGGTGGAACAGGTGCTTCCCGATGGACTGGCATCAAGTATGCTGGTCTTCCATGGGAACTTGGACTTGCCGAAACGCACCAGACATTGGTGCTCAACGATCTCCGCGGTCGTGTCATTGTCCAGACCGATGGACAAATTCGAACTGGACGCGATGTCGCTATCGCCTGCCTGCTTGGAGCGGAAGAATGGGGCTTCGCGACGACTCCCCTCATTGCCATGGGCTGTATCATGATGCGGAAATGCCATTGTGAGCAGAATTTCCTTTCTCTTCCTCTCCCCGTTCATCCTCTCTCCTTGAAACACTGCTTCAGGGACTGGAGTGGTGCTCCAGAAAAACGGTCCGAGAGATACCTACCACGGCAGATACCCTTACCATGACCTACGTTGACTTTGTGCCCTTTAGTGAATACTTGTCCAGTCGGTATCGCCACCCAAGACCCCGAGCTACGAAAGAAATTCGTCGGTACCCCCGAGCACGTCATCAACTTCTTTTATTATGTGGCGAACGAACTTCGTGCCATCATGGCTAAACTCGGTTTCCGTACCGTCAATGAAATGGTCGGTCGATGTGAAGTATTGCGCAATCGCGATGACCTCCGTACCCCAAAGACCGAGAACATTGACCTCTCGCTCATTTTGACCCCGGCCCACAACCTCCGACCAGGTGTCGCCACCTTCAATGTTCGCAAGCAGGACCATCGCCTGCATGTCCGCCTCGACAACAAACTCATTGCCGAGTCTGAACTCGCTCTAGAGAAGGGTATGCCTGCCAGGATCGAGTGCGATATCGTCAATACCGACCGTGCTCTCGGTGCGACTCTTTCGTATCAGATTAGCAGGCGATATGGCGAAGCTGGCTTGCCGCAAGACACCATCCACGCAAACATCCGTGGTTCCGCTGGTCAATCCTTTGGCGCCTACCTTGCACCGGGTGTCACTCTTGAGCTCGAGGGAGATGCCAATGACTATGTCGGCAAAGGTCTCTCAGGTGGTCGAATCATCATCTATCCCCCGCGTGCCGCTGTTTACAAGGCCGAAGAAAACATCCTGATCGGCAACGTCTGCTTGTACGGCGCCACTTCTGGGACCTGTTTCTTCCGCGGTGTCGCGGCTGAACGATTCGCTGTGCGCAACTCTGGCGTGACTGCGGTCGTCGAGGGAGTTGGTGACCATTGTTGTGAGTACATGACTGGTGGTCGCGTCCTTGTCCTCGGATCGACTGGACGCAACTTTGCTGCTGGTATGTCTGGTGGCATTGCCTATGTCTTGGACATGCACCATGACTTCGAAGAAAAGGTCAACCAAGAAATGGTTGAACTCACGCCTATTGAAGAACCACAGGAGATTGCCTTCGTCCGTGGACTCATCGAGGACCACCACCACTACACTGGTTCCGAACTCGCAGCCCGCATTCTTCTCGACTTCACTCGGGCTCTTCCCCGCTTTGTAAAAGTCATGCCCGTTGACTACAAGCGCGTCTTGGAAGAGGAAAAGGCGAAAGAGGCAGAGCGTAAGAAGATGGAATACCCTCTTCCGATCCTTCCCGGCAACGCCGTGCGGGATCTCCATGAGGAGACCCGTCATGCCAAGGACGAGGCCGATGCCACGGAGAAGAAGAAGGCCGACCTATTGGACATCGAGGAGAGCATCACAGATGCAAAGGCGGAAAAGAAAAAGGCTCTCGTTCTGGACAAGACGCGCGGTTTCATGAAATACCAGCGGCGGTCTGAGAAATATCGCAACCCCCAGACCCGCACTCGAGACTGGGCCGAGCTTTCGAAGCGCCTGAACGAGGATGAGCTCAAGTACCAATCCGCTCGTTGTATGGATTGCGGCGTCCCATTCTGCCAATCTGACTCCGGCTGCCCAATCAGCAACATCATTCCCAAATGGAACGAGCTTGTGTTCCAGAACCAGTGGCGCGATGCTCTCAACCGTCTTTTGATGACGAACAACTTCCCCGAGTTCACTGGCCGCGTTTGCCCTGCCCCTTGCGAGGGCGCCTGTGTGCTTGGCATCAATGAAGACCCCGTCGGCATCAAGTCCATCGAATGTGCCATTATCGACCGCGGATTTGAGATGGGCTGGATGGTTCCTTCTCTTCCTCAGAATCGTTCTGGCAAGACCGTGGCCATCATCGGCTCAGGACCAGCAGGTATGGCTTGCTCTGACCAGCTCAACAAGGCAGGTCACAAAGTGACCGTTTTCGAGCGTGCCGATCGAATTGGAGGGTTGCTCATGTACGGCATTCCCAACATGAAGCTCGACAAGAAGGTCGTTCAACGCCGCGTTGACTTCCTAGCTTCCGAGGGTGTCGAATTCAAGACCAGTGTCATGGTCGGCGAGGAAGGCCAGCCGAGCTTGGAGTCTCTTCGATCAGAATTTGATGCTGTCGTCATCGCTACCGGAGCAACTGTCGCTCGCGACCTCTCAATCCCGAACCGCAATCTCGATGGTATTCATTACGCCATGCAGTTTTTGCACAAGAACACCAAGTCGCTGCTCGATTCTCAACTTGCAGATGATGCCTACATATCCGCAAAGGACAAGCATGTCGTTGTCATTGGCGGTGGTGATACTGGCAATGATTGTATTGGCACTTCAGTCCGCCATGGTGCCAAGTCAGTGACCAACTTCGAGCTCCTTCCTCAGCCTCCACCAGAGCGTGCTCGCGACAACCCTTGGCCGCAGTGGCCTCGTATCTACCGTGTGGACTATGGTCATTCCGAGGTCAAGACTCATTTTGGCAAGGATCCACGCGAGTACTGCGTGATGTCCAAGGATTTCGTCGACGACGGTAACGGTAACGTCAAGGGCATCAACACTGTACGCGTCGAGTGGACGAAGTCTGCTTCTGGAGGCTGGGACATGAAGCAAGTTGAAGGCAGCGAGCAGTTCTTCCCTGCTGACCTTGTCCTCCTATCCATGGGTTTCTTGGGACCAGAGGAGCGCGTGCTCGGTGGCATTGTGGAGCGCGATGGTCGCAAGAACGTCAAGACGACCCCTGGTCACTACAATACCAACCTCCCTGGTGTCTTTGCAGCAGGTGATTGCCGCCGCGGTCAATCTTTGATCGTTTGGTAAGTTCAATGTCGTCGGTTCAACGTTGTGCAGTGCTAATATCGTCTCTAGGGGTATCAATGAAGGCCGCATGGCAGCTCGCGATGTCGACTCCTACCTCACCGGCGTTGGCACACAGCTCCCAGTCACAGGCGGTATCGTCAAGCGACCCCCCTACGAGCTTCTCGACAAGGAGGGCGCTCCCAAGGATCTTCTCACGGCGGCAGCATGAGGAGCGAATGTCCTATGCATGCCGCGGGGCGAGACATGTCTCAATGACGAATGTATAATGACGACGAAGCGTTCTGACATTTGTTCTACAGTATGAAAATTTGGAATGTCTACATGCGGATTTTACGATCTACTCTCATGCATATTCTCCCATTCATTACCTGCAAGATACCTTTTTCCTAGATGACGGAGTCATATGGGCAGCATTTGCAGTGTAAAATTAGCTTTCGTTCAGAGTAAATATAGCTCCAGTACCATATACAATTGACATCTGCTGTGATGTGCTTTGATTTTTTAGTCCTATGATGAGAAGTGATTTGCAGGCGCCTGGGGCTGGGTTTCACACAAGTCGGCATGCACATGCTGCTTTTTGATTTCGGATCTTTTCTCAACGTGCTTCAATTCAGATACGCTGAAGGAGCCGAAGCCAGGTCAGCCTCCTCTACGATGTTCTAGCTGCTGTGTAAAACATGTCAAGGCAGTGATATGTAATGTGAGTCAAGTGTAGGACAGCACACTCGTCATTAGACTCAGGAGGATTCCGGGGTAAGAAAGAATCTCACGACGTCTCTCTCTTTCCGCGCGGCACGACATCAGACAAATCATCAGCCCCAACCAGAGATTGAGACGGAGGGGACGGATTTTGTGGCTATCCTGATACAAGTTAGTATGGTAGCGGTCCACTACAATATACACTTTCTCACTCTCGACAATAGTGAGCACTCAACACCACTAAATCCACGGTTTACACTCACTAAATCAGCTAGATTCGAATCCTTGAAACCCCTGTTAATATCCGTAACCCTCCCTCTCAACGCTTACCACCCCCATCCACATATCCCCTCCAAAACACCAACCCCCCAACCCCCCAGCCCCAACAACTCGAAATCCCAACACCTGCTCTCTCATAACACAGCCTCTCATACGCTCCGCCAACCCCACATCACCGCATCCGAAACTCCTCCTGCTCCCCCCTCACCCTCTCCCAAACCCCCCTCTCCACCCTCCCGACAGCCCTCCTAACAATCCACCCCCCCTCCTCCCTCCCCACCCAAACCACATTATAAAATTCGTAGAACGCACCACTTTTCTGCTGCTCCACATGCCCCCACTCTTCCAGAAACCCACTCTCGTCCGACGCATTCTCCACGCGGCCCAAAGAAAGCGCTACCAGCTCGCACGCCTGGCCCTCAGGTACGATGGAGCTTTTAGGGGTGTTGAGACGTAGCATGCCGGCCCAGAGGGGGGGAGAGGTGGGGACGTGCAGGGATACGGAGAGACAGGCGCAGAGGTCTAGGCTCGGGAGGGGCGAGGAGATGGTCAGGGTGGCGCGGGTGCTGGTGAAGGTGAGGTAGGGGGGGAAAGGGAGGTTTGGGGGGGAGGTTTGGCCGGAGGCGATGGGGATGGGGTAGCGGAATTTGTGGGGGTGGGCGGCGGGGTGGGTATAGTAGTGGGTCTGGGATGTGGTTGGGTCTTGGTGGAGGGTCCAGCCGGGGGGAAGGGGATGGTCGGGGGAGGAGGCGATTTGGCGGAAGTGGGTGTGCTGGGGTTGGAGGGTGTGGCGGTTGCCGTGGAGGTCGATTTGAGTCCAGGTGACTAGTTGGGAGACTGTGAAGGTGGTGTGGATGGTTAAGGTAGGGCTGCTGTGGAGGTAGTCCATGCCGAAGAGGACGGTTTTTGGGTCGATGGACCCGTGCCAGCCAGCCCATGACCAGCTGGGGAGGTAGTCTGTCATGTTCTGGTCTAGTGCCATCTCACGTCGCTTCATGGGTTTGTTCGGCTGCCATAACAGTGCAGCGTCGAAGAAGAATTCTGGCAAGCCGTAGCAGAATCCGCCCGGAAACGAGCTTCGGAGAACAGCTTCTATTCCCGATATCGCACGTAGTCGATCGCTCTCGAAACTGAGAGTTCGGCGATTGTAGACGAGAACCAAGTGCATCCATGCATGTAGGTTCGGCCATGGATCTTGCTTGAAGGTGTCCAGTAAAGACTCGCCGAGCAGGGGGCGAGGTGTACCTTCCACGTCTCCAGTTGTGTCTTCGCGCCAAGTGCAACGTTGACATCTCCATGTAACGGGACCAGGACCAAAAACTAGACTGCGGCGAGACATGATCTTCTCCTGAAAGGTCCAGCCTCGAGTGTTCCAAACAGAGGAGCGTTCAGTAGACCAAGCCTTTGGTAGAACAAGACATTGGGTACCTATGATAGAAAAATCAAGGACTGATTGCAGAAATGAGCGGGGCTTTGATCCATTTCCCACACCCGGCAGGCCAGAATGGGAATCTTCGCCACAAGCAGCAATGATGGTGCAGTAAGCGTTCGAGTAGATGGATCCCATGGCGTCGATCTGACGAGCTTTGTGCACCTTGTCGTTCTGGACGATGCATAGGCGATCTACCCATATGTATCGCTCCCCAAGACATCCGACTAGGCGCATGGCATCTTTGATAGTTGCCGGAAGTGCTAGATGATCATCATTCAATGAGAGACTTCCCTTGCTCTTATGACTCGCCAAATTTTCCACCGTCGTTTCTAACACGAACGCGTTTGGATCCGGTTTGCCCCAGACGTAGGACAGCGCAAAATAACGCTCGGTTACAGGGGCCTCTACAAGACATTCAGCTACCATGTCGATGAGAAGAAGTGATATTGCGTCTCCAATGCCGCCGCGATCCTGAAATCCTGTGCATGTTCCGCCGTGGTTGGAATCACAAAAGTGTATCCAGGACTTCAAACGGGTTGTGTCTATCCAGTGCTCATCAATGATGATACCGCTGCTGGAAGTCTGTGAAGATGGGAACAGCGGTATAATGTCCATATACAGGGCATCTTCGCCCTCGTCAACAATTTGGTAGTCGCTGTCGGACGTCGGCTGATTGTAAAGATAGATTCGCGCGGACAAATCCAAATATTCATCGCTTTCAGCATCTGGAGCGTAGGAAGAGATGATTTGACAGTTGCCACAATGCCTTGCGGATTCTATAAGATCAGCATATGTCCCCATTTCAACTTCATCGAATTCGTCGCCAGAGGCAACTGCACCGCCGACTCCATCACAGAATGAGCAGGTACGTCGTATTGACATGGGAATTGTACGAGCAAAGAACTACTCTTAATTGGACGTGCTAGAATTTATACCACATGGAGAAACATCATCTTTGTGTGCAAGGCTGACGCTGATACAAGGGTATGTCGTATCGATCACAAGGTAGATGCCAAGAAGTGGCGCTCGATGTGGGCTAGCTTAACGAACGCGCTGCGTCATCGGACGACTGACCACTGGCCTCCTTCAACTCCACGTCAAACACGCGCGCAATGTTGCGATAGCGGTTCACTTCGTCAATATGCTCCACTCGACGCGAGCAGCAATACTCCGAGCACCCCAGAGAAGTCCTCTTGCTCGGAGGGGACATCCAGCGGCTTTGCACCGGTATTCATAATGGCCCAGGGCAGCTTTGGGTGGCTGCAGATCATCACAGGGTATGTGCTGACTGAAATAGACATCCTTTCCAAACAAGTCCCCGATGTGTGGCTGCGAAAAACCGACATGCTTCGTTCCAGGCCGGTGAGAATGACACTGGCCACATTAGTGCTGGGCCCAACGAAGGTATCCTCTTCTTCGACAATGTCTTTCCATTTAGGGTCCAGAAAGTCCTCGGAGTACCTTTCGCTTCTCACGATGCACCACCTGGCATCTTCAGCCAATTGCTCAACCCGAGCCATATAGGCACGGATCCCACTAGTGTGATCGAGAACGCTGTCAAGAAAGCGAATCTTTCCAGTTCTGTCAAAGCCATCGAAACTTTGTGGCGAGCAAGAGAGGGCGGAGCCTTTGTGAAGTTTACGCACGACGGGAGCACGCCCTCTTCTGAGATAGAGAAGACCCTGAAGGAGTATTTGCAGAAGAAGAACATCCGCCCTTGGTTTAGCCCGTGGAGCCGTATGCGCGTGAATCTGGTCAAAGGGAAGCCGTGGGTAGAAGACATGTTTCGCTACCCCACGCAGTGGCTGAAGGTCGAATTCATCCCATCCGAACCAGGAGCAGAAGCGGTCGAGCTTTCTCAAGAGCAGCTGTATGCCTTTTTCAGGCCGTATGGAAAGCTTTGGGATATCACGCCTCAACCGTCAGACTCCAAAATTGTTCCAAGATACGCCCACCTGGATTACTCGAGTCTAGCCAGATCCGTCATGGCCAAAAACTGCATGCATGGCTACTTGGTCGGCGAAGCCGATGGAGGCGGGAAGAAAGGCACCGTGCTTCGTCTGACTTACGAAAAGAAGGTCAAAGCTCATTGGATTCGGGATTGGCTTTTCAGTCATCCGAGGGTCGTCATCCCTATCGTGGCTGCAATCGTTGCAGGCATCACGGTCGCAGTATTCGACCCGATACGAACATTCTTTGTCAAAGCACATATCACAAGAACATGGCACCTCCAGGAGAACAGAATATACAAATGGATAGTTGGATATGCTACTGACATTATCCGTTGGCGGCGCCGCAAAGATGATGACGCGGGCATGGAAGCAGTATGGGATGACCGAAAAGGAAATATCGAGCAAATACAGACTTGGCTAATGGAGACTGCCGATACATTCATCATTGTCCAAGGGCCTCGTGGGTCGGGCAAGCGCGAGCTGATTCTCGACCAGGCACTCAAAGAGAAGAAAAACAAGGTGATTATTGATTGCAAACCAATCCAAGAGGCGCGAGGCGACAGTGCTACAATCAACGCGGCAGCAATGGAGGTCGGATACAGACCTATATTCTCCTGGCTTAACAGTATTAGCGGTATGATCGATATGGCCGCTCAAGGTGCCACAGGCGTCAAGACCGGATTCTCAGAAACGCTCGATTCCCAATTGTCTAAGATCTGGAACAACACCACTACCGCGCTTCGTCAAATCGCCCTGGACAGTCGCCACAAGGATGACAAGGACGCCCATCTCGGAGACGACGAATGGCTCGAAGCACATCCAGAGCACCGACCAGTCGTTGTGATTGACAACTTCTTGCATAAGAGCCAAGAAAGTGGCGTGGTCTACGACAAGATTGCAGAATGGGCAGCACGCCTCACCACGACCAACATTGCACACGTAATATTCCTGACCAACGACGTGGCCTTTTCCAAATCCCTCTCCAAAGCCCTGCCAGACCGTGTCTTCCGCCAGATTTCCCTCTCGGACTGCAGCCCCGAGGTCGCAAAGAAATTCGTCATTACGCACCTCGATGCCGACGTTGAGGATGATCAGCCCCCCAAAGACGGTTCTGAGAAAGCACTCCCCTCTCAAACTCGTACCGACCTTGGCGAACTAGATAGCTGCATCAACCTGCTCGGCGGACGGCTCACAGACCTCGAATTCTTAGCACGCCGTATCAAAACAGGAGAAACGCCCAACAAAGCTGTGCACGAGATCATTGACCAGTCCGCGTCTGAGATCTTGAAGATGTACATTTTCGGTTCGGACAGTGCAGACGATTCAAGCAAACGCTGGACGAGCGAGCAGGCTTGGATGCTGATCAAGGAGCTTGCAACCAAGGAGATGCTTCGGTACAACGAGGTATTGCTTTCCGACACCTACAAATCCCACGGCGAATCGGCTCTCCATGCTCTCGAACAGGCAGAATTGATCACCATTGTTTCTGGGCCCAACGGCCGACCCGCATCAATCAAGCCCGGCAAACCGGTCTACCATCCTGCCTTCAAACGCCTCACGGAGGATACCGTATTGAGGAGCCGATTGGATCTTGCAATTTTGACAGACTTGATCAAGATTGAGAATGCGACGATTGAGAAGTGTGAGAATGAGCTGCTGCTTTTGAGTCAGTTGGAGAGACAGCCGGCGCAGCTGACGCCCAGGGTCAGATATTTGCTGGGCAAGCTTGCAGCCAGTCAAGCGAAGATTGAGGGGTATGAAAGCGAGCAGAAGGACATGAAAAAAGTGCTCGGAGCAGAATATTAATCTTGATACAGTCTCGCGTGCAAGACCCGAACGGCTCTCCTTACGGCAAAGGGAGTTTTCCTTTTTGGCTAGACAACGTACATAGTGATACCATTCTGCTTTTGTGCTAGAGTATGTACAATAAGATCGCATCTCTTCACTTCAACGCTCAAATTGAAAATAAGAAATTTGCGCCGGAGCGTGTATAAATTATGCTTTAAGGATACGCGCGAGCGTCCTGCTTCTGATGCTGTCAGACAATGCTCTCCGACTTTTTGAGACCCAAACGCCGTCCAGCGCCATGCATGCACTTCGCTCAGAACATCAAACACAGCGCTACAGTTAACACACCATCCTCGCATCGTCAACTTCTCTTTCTCGTCCATCCCACCCCCTAAAACAACCACACATACCAAAACAACAGCACCACCACCGCAAAAAACCCCACCCACACCCTCCACCCCACGCCCGTCTTCTCCGCCATCCTCAACATCCGATTCATAGTCCCCTTAAGCTTCAACCTCGTCCCCTCAAACCCATCATTCATCTTCTCCGCCAGCGCCGACGACTCGCGAATCTCGTCTCCAATCAAACTCGTCAACTGTCCCACAGAACCCGTCAGCAAGTGTCTCTCCTCACACAAACCTACAAGGTAGGGAGAAGGGGGAGAACATACATCCTTCAACTGCCGCACCTTACTCGACAACATTCCCACCTGCTCCTCATTCTGACTCTCCAGCTCATCCATCACCGCATCGCTATACTGGCCCCGCGAGTTCGGCGTCGCGGACCGGAATCCTGCGTTCTGTTGAGCAGCGGCGCCGGGGTATGCGCTGAAGCCCGGCGAGGCGCTCAGGTGGTGCTGGTCGGGAGCGGAGGATTGCGGGGGCGTCGAGGAGGCGGGGAAGCCGTAGCCGTAGCCGGACGAGGGGCGCGAGGATTTGGACTTGGAGGGAGAGGCGCTGCGCTCGTAGCCACTGAAGAGGTTGTTGCGGGACGTGTCGCGGGCGAAGCTAGGGTTTTGGGGGTTAGGGAAGCTTGATGCTGTTGGATGTGTGGGATGATGGGGAAAGTTACCGGTTTGACATGGTGGGAGGTGGTGTCTGGGATGGATTTGGGGGGTGTGCTGGGCCTGCGGGCGCAGCGGTGGTGGGGGGGTGGGAGATGTTCAGGACAGATTGTTCGTTGTTCGCGATTCTTTTGCGAATGAATGGCATCGGGGTTTTGGGGTGCTAAACGCCGATCGAGGCACGGCAGGGCGCCGCGTCAAGGGGCACGCACGTGGGGTTGTGGGCCCGAGGGTCGAGAATGGATGCCGTTTCCGGGGCATGTTTCAAAACATTGCGATTGTGATAGTTATTGTGTGCTGCAAATGTTTGTCGCTTCAGTCTGGTGACGAGCGTCAAGGTGCGTGGGCTTTCACATCAACGTGTCTGACATGGAGGAACACAAATGGATTCCCATCTCATCCCAAAATGCAAGTATTCTTCGAAAAGGCAGTCGCAAATGGGAGTCAAGCGTACAGAAATATAGAAACAGGTTTCCCGCCGTCGCCGCCCACCCAGAAGTCGTCTTTACAAGTACAAGCAGTTCGGGTGACCATTACCTATGTGCAATCCATGGCCCTTGGGTGACGTTGGACCAGAATTAACTTTTTCATGAGACCGAAGCATTCGACCATTCGTTTGACGCATATCGCTGCGGCACATGCGCAGCTTCCTCCTCCGGGGATCAAGACACCATTGAAGCCTGCCCCACAGTACTACGAGGGCGAGGCTGCTTAATTCTTTAGACCAAGCTTGTTCAGCAAGGTGCCGCTCTTCCCACCTATTGTCGTCTTGTCGCTGTCGAACACATTCAGCAGGCTCTTCCATACTTGTCCGGGCTCCTGGCTAGCATCGATTGGCTTCCAGATTCCCGTCTTCTGGTAGTATGCAACGACGGGGCTGGTCTGGGCATGATACGTTGACAGGCGCTTCTTCAATGTCTCGGCATTGTCGTCTGAGCGCTGAATCAGAGGTTCGCCCGTGATGTCGTCCTTCATGACTTCCTTGGGCGGGTTGAAGATCTTGTGGTACGAGCGACCAGAAGCTGGGTGTACCAAGCGGCCGGTGATTCGCGAGACGAGGAGACTATCGTCGATCTGGAGTTCGATGGCGTGCTGAAGGGGCTTGCGGGTGACATCAAGCATCTCGTCGAGCTTCTCGGCCTGAGTGACGGTTCGTGGGAAGCCGTCGAGGATGAATCTGCGGACGAGGCGTGTTAGCAGGACTCGCTAGAGCTGGGAAGACCACGAACCCAGTCTTGCACTCTGCGTTGTTCTCGAGTTCATTCTTGATCATGTTGACCATTATCTCGTCGCTAACCAGGCCGCCGGCATCCATGATCTTTTTGGCTTCCCGCCCGAGAGGTGTCTTCTTTGCGACTTGAGCCCTCAGCATGTCGCCGGTCGCCTGCATCAGTCAGCACATGCATACTCTCCCCATCAAACCCGAGACAGAGCCGGGGGACGTACGAGATGGCAGACGCAGAACTTGTCTTTGATATTCGGTGCTTGGGTGCCCTTGCCTGTGCCCACATGTCAGCCAAAGAAGACGGCAATGCCTTCTGCTCTCACCAGCGCCCGGCGGACCCATCAAAATCAACCTCTTGCCCTCGGGAGGCGCTGCCGCAGCTCCGCCGCCGCCGCCTAACCGCGTTTCAAGCTCCTGGATGCGGTTCTCGAGCCTCGAGATGGTGTGCTTCAGGTCATCGACGACCTGGTCGGTTAAGGGAGCCATTGCGAGGGGCTGTGTGGAGGAAGAAAACGAGGAGAAGAGAACGGGGGCCGCGCAGAGGGTGATGGAGGAGGTGCGGCGGCGCAATGGCGTGGACGGAGCTGGGATGGAGAGCTTCGACTTTGGTGAGGAAGATGCGCTTGCACTGCAACTGCCAGGGAACGCTTCGGCTGGACGGACCACGCGCCTTGGCCACTTCGCTCCCGCCCGAGGTCGCGTCCACCCAGCGCGTACCCGACGAGGCGTACAAAGATATGCCAAACCTCTTGTCCCTGCACACGCCTCTCGCCGTGTTGCTCCTTCTCTTCTTGCGGCCAGCCGACGCGCCCTCGGCCAAGCAGCGACATGCCCTCGAGAGCAAAGGTCCGCACGGCCGCACACCCAGAGGTCACACTGCAGAAGCACAGGAAGAATCGCTAATTGGTTCGCATCAAATGCCCATGTCGATTCCATTTCTACTGAAACGACTATATCACTTGCCCCACCAAGACAGTTGTGACTTCAAGAACAAAAGCCATGCAGAGTGCCACTGGACAATGCCATGCTGCGACAGCCTGCTATCGAATTTCTCGACTTTCCCGTCCATGGCCCATCCAAGTTCCTCTGGTCCGTGGTCCGTAATCCTTTTAAACGCCTGGAAGAGCCCGTGGCAAAGAGGCCACGCCGAGCCCGTCCGCCAACGCCGCGCTATGCTTTGAAAATACGCTGAATCCACTCCGTCTGTAGACACGCTCATTGTAGTTGCCTCATCTTGAGACCGCCCTTGTCAACCGCCTTGTGACGTTAGTTCACGCGGCCCTTCTTTCCAAGGCCAGCGGGGCTCACCTCGGCCTTGCGCTTGCCAAGGACAGAGTCAGGCGTGCTTGGGGCGGCAAGGGTCGATCCCCGGCTATACTCCTCCCAACATGTTGCATGGTAAATCTTCCCGTTCACCTTGACGGCATCCATCCACACGAATTCGTTCGCATCCACATTCCACTGGTGCTCGAACTTCTCTTGGCAGATGGGGCACGGCGCCTGGCTGAGGGCAACGTCTTGCGGAACGGGGACGTACTTGTCCTTGGCCTCTTTCTTGACAGCCTTTGCACCGTCACCATTGCTTGCTTGCTCCGGCAGCGTCTCGTCGACCTCATCGTATTTGACCCACTCCTACCTTTGTGTTAGCTTGGACAAGTCACAGCAGGGCACTGCACATACCTTCTCGTCAATGTACCAGCTCCGATGAGTGCCTCGCTTGGCAGCATCGGGATCCTTGACCTTGAAATGCCAGTCCATATGGCGAGCCTTCTTTTCCTTTCCCTCCGTCGTGAAGGTGAAGCGCCGACCACAAGTCCTGCAGAGATTGGGGTATGCATCGTACAGTTTCGTGTACAAGTTGAGTCGTGGTCTGCTCGGGAGTTAGTTCACCCCAACGTCTTGAAACTACTCGGCTTCTTACCGCTTCATCGATGCGCTCGACAACTCTACTTCCGCATTTGCTGTGGCTGACGTTTGCCGCGTCATCGGCTCAGATGACAGGGGAGTAGCCTGGACGCTTGAAGGGGTGCCAGTTGGAGGAAGACCCTTGAGTGCATTTAGCAACCATTCTGCGCTTCCAGCGACTGGAGCCGATGGTGCAGCGTGCGGCATAACAGGCGCATGAGAAGCCGGTGTGGGCGCCATCACTGGCGGCGTCGCCGGCGGCTGGCAGAACTGTGCAAGCATCTGGGCAAGACTCGGGGTGATGAGAGGCGGTCCGCTCAATTGTGGAGGTGGTGTGAAAGGCGCTGGAGCGGCTGGGTTGGCCAATGGTGCCGTCGCTAATGAAGGGGTTGGGGCCATCGGGGTTGTCGTCCAGGGAACTCCATTAGGAAAGAGAATCTGTGTCAAGTTCAGGGCCGGATCCGGGGTTGAAGTTGCAGGAGCAAATTGCTGAAAAGCTGGAATCGCAAAAGGGGGCGCCGGTGGTGGATTGTTGATGAATACCTGTTGCGCCGTTGGTGGTGGGGCCATGTTGTCGATCTGTTCACGAATCTTTTGAAGCTGGTGCAGTGGTAAAGAATGAGACTCCAGGATGCCCTTTAAACCTTTGAGTGCATCAAGTTTTTCTTTGGTATCTACATCAGTGGGGACCAGTGCATGGGCCGTTTGGCAGTTGAGGAGGAGCTGGTTCACATCTGCCATTAACCGGTTGAAATCGACAGTCTGCGTAGGCAGAGCCTGCTGTGCCACTGGGGCTGGTTGGATGGCTATTGGAGGTGATATCGCTGCTGGATACGTCTTTTTTTGACATTAGCACATGTCCTAGCGCAATTTAATGTTTACTTACTGGTCCTGTACGGTTCCGTGGGTCGTTCGGGGCCGGGAAGCGGCCTTGTGGAGGAGTTGCCGTTCGATTCCATGGATTCATTTGACCTTGCGTTGGCGGCCTCGCTGGAAGACTGCGAGGAAGGCCTTGGGGAGGTCGCTGTGGCAGAGGGTTCTGCGGGTTGATGGCGCGAAACCTTATGAGAAATTTTTCAATGTCTTGCGTCACAGAGGATGGGAACACAGGCCGGGCATCAATGGAGTCCGGAACAGGCTGTTTCCAGCTGTGGAGCAAGTTCTCCATGGCGGTCCGGGTTTCTTCATCCGCAAGCTGGAAAGCAGCCATAAAAGTTGGGAACATGTTGCGCCCGAGGTAAACCGTGTACGGTGTGCCCACGTTCTTTACTATAGAGTCCAGGACATACAGGGCCGGTAACTTCCATTCGGGTCGTGTCTTTGTACTCGGGTCAGTTGCGTGCTGCCTTTTCAGGGTCTGTTGACATACGGTTTTGATGTGCTTCTCCAACTCTTCTGAGATTGCTTGGGCATGTTCCGTGTTGTCTTTGGCGATTCCTGTCAGAATGCTGATTTCGAGCCTTTTGTTAGCCTTCAGGTCCTGTAGGGCATCCCTGAAGTCTGCAGCAACCTCTGCTGAGTAGGACATGATGGGCAGTGTTCGAAGCGAGTTATCAGGGGTACAGAAGCTAAGTTAGATGAGATGGGAATTTGTGGGCAAAGGGTAGGTAGATGAGCCGCTGTTTCTTTGACGGTTTATGTTGGCGAGCTCGACAAATCGCAAGGTTGCGAATTCAGCGTCCGATTTTTTCACGGTATGCCCCAAAACTGTCGACCAAGGCCGATGATTGAAGACCCCTTCGCTAACACGGAATGAGAATGCGGTTTTGTTGATCTGCTAGCTATGGCTGCAGTCTCACTGGAATAGCACAGTGAGAATCCTGCAAACCTGCCCTGAGACAGCAACCACTGGGGCGTCCGCCTGCCACCCGCGACCCAGTTAGGCCGTTTTATCCCCCTTCCACCAGCCTTTGAAGGAAATTGTGCGATCTTGTCGAGGACGGTCGTGAAGTCGTGCAACCTGTAGAGATAGGAGCAACAGCTCACGATGGACTCCGTTACGCACTCGCGGCGAGCACGGTAGCTGATACGAGAGCAGGAGCGGAAAGTCTGGCGTGAAGAGTGGCGTAGAGACGATGTTGAAGGCGCTGGGGGGCAGCGCGCACACGGCGAGAGGAATTAAGTCGGTGGGTGGAGGAAGGAAGGTTGACGTTGTATTCAAAGAAGCGGCAGGCTTGGCAGCTTATCAGAGACACTAACTTAATACGCGCTAGTGACTAAGCCGACCGGTCGGCAGAACGATCTTCCGTGCCAAGGCAGGCGCGAGGCTGGTCGCCGTTGCTTCCCCCAACTTTCTTTCACACGACAACGCGACACCACCACCACCACCTTTCCCACCTTTCCCACCAATCTCCATCTCTCACCGTTGAAAGAAAACAACACAATCTGAGCCCAGTCGCCCGTCATGGAAGACGTCACGGTGCTTCGCTCACACTCCAACTCCCCCCTTCCGGAGGCTGGCCACGATCCAGAGGACCCACTACGCCCTGAGATCGACGAGGAGAACTCCACGCCGAACCCCCCCATCGGCTACCCCGCCCAGGATGAAGAAGTTACCGAGTCCAAAGCGGAGATGCCGGACCAGGAAGACGTTGAGGAGGCCGGCCTGTCAGACAACGAGTCTGTGCTTTCGGAACTCGACGATCAGCAATTTGACAACTTTGAAATTGGAGACATTGATATCGAGGAACGTCCGGCGCAGCTGATCGATGACTCGAACCTCAATCTCATCGGCGTGCATAAGCGCAAGAGGGCCGAGGGCGAGGGCGATGCACCCAAAAAGAAGCACAAGAGGATGGATCGCGTCAGGAGGAAGAAGAACAAGGATGCCGATGCCGATGGCGACATTGAGATCGGTTCACGTAAGAGCAAGCGGAGCAGGAAGGAGGGCCGAGTAAGGGGTGCGTCCCCAGACGAGGTGCCGGATGAGAACTTGACCCCAGCGGAGCGTACGTTCACCATGCTTTAGTTTGGGTAATTTGGTACTAACAAAAGTTTCGCAGGCCGGCAACGTGCCCTTCAAAGGACCATCGACGAAGCTCTCAGGATGGGCAAGACAAGCCGAAGCAGGAAGAAGGGAGAGATCGACCTCGAGCAGATGGCTGATCAAGAGATCGAGGACATGCGCCGCCGTATGACCGCCGCAGCTGAGGCTGATAATGAAGGCCGGCAACGTGGAGAACCTGCACAGCACAAACTTAAGCTTCTCCCGGAGGTTGTTAGCCTCCTGAACAAGAGCAACATCAAAGATCAGATCGTCGATCCGGAGATCAACCTCCTTGAAGCCGTCCGCTTCTTTCTGGAGCCTCTCAGTGACGGCAGTCTTCCCGCATACAATATCCAAAAGGAGCTGTTCCCCGCATTAGCCAAGCTTCCTATCCATAAGGACACTCTAGTTGCATCAGGCATCGCTAAAGTTGTCCTCTTTTACGCCAAAAGCAAGCGGCCAGAGTTGATTATCAAGCGTCAGGCTGAGCGTCTTATCACCGAGTGGATGAGGCCTATCCTCAAGAGTACCGACGACTACCGCAAGAAGGAGTTCCAGGCTGCCGAATATGATCCTCTGTAAGTGCTTGACCACCTTCGAATACTTCATGACTAATCTCCATTCAGACAAGTGGCTGCTCGTCCAACTCAGCAAAGCACGCAAGCTAGCCAAGCTGCCGCCGCTCGTGCCAAAGCCCTCGAGACTCCTCGATACTACCAGCGCGCTCGTATGGAAGCTGCTCCTACCACGTACACCATCGTGCCCAAGAGCAACGTTGTCTTCAACGAGAATCGTCAACGCGGGCCCGCCGGCGGTGAAGACATTTTGAAGAAGCTTAAAGGTCGCAGTGGGCGAGGGGGTCGATGATTCGGTGCCGAGTTTTTCCACATTCGAAGTAGGGGGCTTTGCACAACTGGCGTAATGGGCAAACCTTGTTGCTGGTTCATGGATTGGGCAGTATCTTAGTAGGACGGCGACATCAACATCACAAAGACTGCATATCAGGAGTTCTTGACTGACTGGTGGCATGCAGCTCCTTTTTCAGGAGCTTTGGGAAATATTGTCATATTGCAACAGGGTTTCCCTATTCGAAGATTCGGTTATACCAGGGCAATTCAAATTAAATGCTTATTCATGACACCACTCCAGACTTCAGCAGCTTTTCATTCAGTACATGCTCCTAAACACCATCAACGGGAGAATTGGCAGTGCACGCCACACTAGGATCGATTTCACTACCCCCCTTCCTGCCTTCTCCAAGTACGTTACGCATCATTTCACTACCCTACCCACCCTCTCTTGCTGTGCCGTTGGAGCTCCTATCATTCTCCAGCATGATTCTATCATTTCTGCAAGCTCCGTGCAACCCACCATCAGAGTCAACAGCGCATGAATTTGTACAACACGAGCAAGCCCAGTCCCAATACACAACTTCGCCCTCCTATAGCCATGTCCTAGCGTAGTCATCGTGCCTCAGGCTTCCCGCGCTCCCAACAAAACCTGAGCCCGACGCTCGCTTGTGGCGCATGAGGTCCGTAGTTCGCTGTCGCGCCAACACGGAGTCCAGAACTCGAGCTCAATGGTTGGTAAGTATTGCATACATACTCGCCCTAACGCGTTGGGTTGGGGGCGAGTGAAGGAATTAGCCCCCGAGCATGCCTAAGCGATACGCATGCGGGGTCTTAATATACTCGTGATGAAAACAAGATCTGTATTTCGATGGCGCTGATTCCTGGCAATCGCTCTCCCGTCCGCGGTGCTTCCCGTGTGGACGAGGGTATTTTTAGCAGTGCTGCTATGCTATTGGTGCATCAAAGATAATGTAGAACAATGTAGCATCGGAAACGGATAATAGTAATTTGCCGATGTGGTAACTCGGAATTGGGTGAAGCACACATATGCAGGCTCAGAAAGGTAGATCCAAAGGAGTGATGCGAATACTAGTTCCACAAGCCTTCAGTGTCATTTTGACGGTCGATCTGTTATGCAAAAGGCAGGTCCATTTTTTGTCGCTCTGTGACCAACTCCGCTCAGGGTTTTTGTGCCGCACGAACCTGCACATGGGATGTATAGAGTTGGAAGCAAGGATGTTGGTGGCCTGCATCCCCAGCTCTTCTCGCTCACCCTGGTCTTGCTGTCCTGAAACATACAGCCGTTCCGTCATGGTAATTGTCCGGCAAGCTGTGCGAGAGTTCGTCTGCAAAAGCTACGTAGTGTATCTTTTCTTTTTCATTCCTTGCACGGGGTATCTAATTTGCTGTCTCTTTGATGCTAGGCAATTGCTATGGACATGCATGGCCACCAATGCTTTCTAGCATCTTGCGAATACCATAATGCTGCCATCGAGATGCTTAGCGATCAAAAGTAAATCCCATATTTCCAGCCTCTAGCTCGGGGATCATGAGCGATGGCGCTTTCGCGATAATTGGTTTCGTCGTCAAACTCATCAAACGATCGTAATGGGGCCTGATATCGTAGTCTTGGAAAGTCTCTGTGGGCCCAATGTTCACTGTCCTGAGCATGCATTTCCCGTCTTTGATCCAGAAGCATTGTAGGTTGTTCTCTAGTGGCATGGCCAGCGCGATAGCGCCGGGCTTGAAAACGCTGTTGCTGATTTTCGAAGATGACTTTTTGAGTTTGCGTGCAGAAAGCGCGCCTTTGGAGGTGTACTCGAAATAAATGATTTCGGTCATTGCATTGGCGACGACAATGGTGAGGCCAGATGGAGATTGGGCTGCGTGTACAACCTTCGTGCTGTACGTTTCGTTTTGAAGGCTTTCATAACCGGGGAAAGGAATGAGCAGCGGATACTCTTTCCCAAGAAATGCGGTGACGATTGCATTCCGTCGCATGGAATCATAGAACACGCTTGTTAGATCGCCGTCATTGAGTGTCCAAGGTGGCATCTTAAACGATCTCGAGTGTTCAGAAATCGTGCTCACTGGTTCCCTCGTGCAGTCCCATACATCCACATAGACGCAATGATCTCCTAGTTGCGTTGCCACAACCAGCCGTTTGCTGTCAGTTGAGAAGTAAAGCTTGCGTGACACAATCGCGCTCTGCCGCTGATGTTCCTCTGCTGCCTCTATTGAGCTGAGTCCCTTCCCTTGTGTGCCAAACCAGCCGGTCTCTATTCTCTGAGGAGCATGATCAGACTCTTCACTTTTTGGCCTCCCAATTGGAATCGTCCGTTGGAGGGAAACGCCTCCTCTTAGCTCATGTGCATGTATCTGGTGATGAAATGATACCAATCTAATACCATCATCTTCAATTTCGTAAATCTGGATATTGTCGCTCATCGATATTGCGACGAGTTTGTCATTTCGAGAGACAGCAAGACACCAATCGCCAAGCCGACCGGATACCTCCAGTTCAGTTTCATGTTCGGGAGTAAGAGTCATACCATCAAAGATAACTAGACGTCGCTTTTGGAGTCGACTGGCGGCAATAACCGCAACTTTGTGGTTTCCTGCCGCAGAAGTCTCGATACCTGCAATCTCGTATTTGCAACCTTGAATTGCGGCCAGGTCATTGCTTGGAATATCGAAGCGAATGAGATGATTGGCACCATTTCCCCATAGTAGTAGTGTGTGTCCAGACGCAGAGAAAACGAAACAGGGATCCTTTGGTAATGGAAATGCTTCTTTCGCTTTCGATGTCGGTCTCCGTCGCATCGAGTTTGCAATCCTCACAGTTCGGCTTGACGTTTTGGCCTTGCCTGGGCTTGAGCTACTGGTCATGGACTCAGTTGATGGTGAGTTCAAATAGAGACTCGAAACCTCTGATAGAGCAGAAGTTGAACTGTTATCTAGGATGGTCTCTGGTATTGTTACCGATGGTGTGCGCACTGGTATTGGTAATTCTACCGACAGTCTTGACGCGATGGGGATCGGTACGTTGAGAGATTCGCTCAGCGGACTGACGGGAAAATCGACATATTCAGATCCTTGCGATCGCTGTACGACGAGAGGACTTGTGTTTGGACTAATAGGGGATTCGGTATAGTCGGGAGGCTGCTGTAATCCTTTGGGCCCTGTGGCCTGCACAAAAACGCTTATTTGATGTGGCTGGGACTGGACACCTGTCCCTGCACTGTCCGATTCTGTTGCAGAGATTGAGTTCGCCTCGTACCAACTTGACGAGTTTACTTGAGAGTGTTGACTCAAGCTGTGTTCGTCAGGCTGGAAGTTGTCCAGTGCTGTTGCTAAGTGCTGGAAGGGCTCAATCAGACGTGCTCGCCTGATCTTGTCATCGCCGCCACAACTTGGGCATTGGACTCCTATCACGAATATATGAGTATAGTCTCTGGATAATGAGCTTCCTGAAATGGCGGCTTACCCTCCTTCCAATAAACTATGGGCGAATTTTCTTTCATGCTTGAATAGGCCCACTTGTCCGTCCACCTCAACTTGTACTCGAGAAGAGTTTTAGGTATCGCATGTAGTTTTGGACAATCCACAATGTATATGGGGAGTAAAGGGCCATTTAGGTCGAGTGACTGCGTATCAGCATCGGGGGATGACATTATACGGACCCAATCCTTGACCATGTCTTGCATATAGTTTGATGTCAAACCATCTCTTCGTACGCTGAGCTGCTGGTATTCTGATTGTCTACTGGAGAGCCACTCTGCTAGAGCTTTGAAGGCAGATTCATAATACAGACTCAGCTCATGGATATTTCTACCGTAGCTTTGTAATCTCGAAGGCTTTGGCCTGGTCAATGATCGTCGATGCTGAATGAAAATCAAACCAACGTTGTCGTAGATGCTCTGGGAATGGAAACTTACCAACAAAGAGTCCTGTCTCAATAAAAAGTTGTCCAAGTCTTCGTTCCAGTCAAGCAGTGTAGTAGCAAGTGAACCAAGCAAAGCAGAGGATGCTTCCATCGGTCCAGTGATGTGGAATATTGAGATCAGGAGACTCGTCCGAGTTTGGTCAAGTTGTTCGAGAATCTCATCAGCGTCGGCCTCGATTTGATCGGAGGCAAATGCACCGGTTTGGCGACGCGTGTCAATGCACCGCTGGGTGATTGCTGATTCCACAGCCCACATCACATCAAAGATTGCCCAATATGCATCAATCCAATCTTCCTCTGACGTGCCGTGGATAAGGGAGGGTACAAAAGTCTCGGGACGAATTTCCAAAGGATAGAGTCCAGATGTGTACATGGGTAGTCTTGCGTTGGCCCAGTCTTGGATGTAGGCATTCTTTCTCGCGGGGCCATTTAACGAATCTAGAACTGCCGTAAAAACCTCCAAAACGACGAATCTTTCGACATCATGGAGTCTGTCATTCTGCCAAGCCGCATTGATTGCAGCCTGAAGGCGCCGTTTGTCGTGCGCTGCAATGCTCTCTTTCCTTAACAGAACTAGTCGCAAGCCAGAAAGCAGAGTTTGCGCAAGAATGTGCCTTGGCCTGGTGAATTCCCGAGTCTGGAGAGCTGTTTCACTGGGAAATAACCTAGTCTTAGTCTTTATCAGGTGAAGGATGCTGGAGAAGAGGAGCTCTGGAGGCAGGAGACAGGAGAGCACGTAAGGCGGGCATTCAGACACGCCCGTCGCGATCCCGCTAAGATAGCACCTCTCCAGGTCATAAATAGTCTTGATCCAGATGATGGGTTGTATAGACCGCTCTAAGCCTTGTGAGTCGTCATTCTGGAGTGACAAACTCAGTGATTGCTGGCCGATGATTTCGCGGAGGATGTTCGCAGTATCGCGTCGTCCTTGGAGATGCTGCCAGACGTTTGCAAGGCTCCTGTGCTGGATGGACATTACGCGACCAGCTCAACTCGGAGCAAGATGAGCGAAACGACGGGACCAGGAGCAGATGAGTGGCTGTCTGGACAAAGG
Organism: Polyplosphaeria fusca; assembly: GCA_010093805.1. Taxonomy (NCBI): domain Eukaryota; kingdom Fungi; phylum Ascomycota; class Dothideomycetes; order Pleosporales; family Tetraplosphaeriaceae; genus Polyplosphaeria; species Polyplosphaeria fusca. Next base: position 109,436 of record ML996153.1, on the reverse strand, counting down.
AGAGATGTCGATGAAATTGCATGGCGGTTCGAGGCGTCAAACTCGCAGTGGCAGCTGCCTGCGGCGCCCAAAAATGGTCTCGTCCGAACGGACTGCGACGGCCTTGGCTGACACATTGCAGGCAAAGGGTCGGGCACGCACTCGGTGTGCAGTGGTTAGTTTGGACAATTCAGCTCAACATGGACGTGGGCAGGTGGCGGGTGGCAGATGGCTGTCCCGCGACCGTTTATTACGCACCCCCCTGTCCCTTGCGCTAACCCCCAACATCCGCCAACGCAGCTAAAGCCTCTGAACACCGAACCAGTACGCAAATAGACCACAGCCGCCCGGTCCTTGTCTTTGCCTGGTGTTCTTGGGCCTGGACCACTACTGAAACAGTGTACCAAGGTTTACGACGACTCTCAAAACTCAACACAACTCAGTTGATCCACGGTAACTATACCTTCAACAAAAAATGAACCAAAGGGAACCCTTGATCATGTGCGTAGGCATGCACAGCCGTCCGGTCTAGCGTGCCAACTGCGAGTCTACTGAGTGGAAAGCTTCATTGCCTGGGGTTCGACCGGTCAGTCCCAAATGGCAACATGCCCGGACCCCATCATCCCACCCCTTCCCAATTGCGGCAGGTCTCATATAGCGGGTTAGAGTAACGGAAGCGCTCTATTCATGTGCAACCCAATAGCCAATCGGAGCTGTCTCGTGCCTTGTGTGCAGCCGTTGTTGTGGATCTAATCCAACAATGACTCAGATTTAAGGGTAACTATCAATATGAACCAAGTTGAGTCTTTGGAAGGGCTGGCGCCCTCGCCGATATGCATACATCTATGGACGTATTCGGGGACGGGGCCCGTAGATGTCTCGCCTGTACTCTCCCACTGCCTTGCTTTTGCCGTGTGCCCTGCTCGGCCATGAAGGGTATTATCGCCAAAGTAATATGCCATCCGACACCGCCGGCTTCTCATCTGAGCCAGCACCAAACAAAGTTCACTAATGCCCTTAAATTCTCCTCCTCCCAGATCGGTGCCTTGGGATTCGGATATTCCAGGTGTCCCCGTCTTCTTCCAGGGACAACTACTTTGGGGGGCGGGCGATGTATTTGCATCGACGCATTTCGGCGCCACTTCAACGGGTTCCATCCGTCGGACTTGACATGGTATGCGGCAATCAGAGCAAAGAAAGCAGCGATCTGCGAAGTGCTTTAGCATCAGCTAGAAGAGAGCGACTCAATAGACTTACTCCGATATAAGATGCAATGAAATCAGGCACACTGAATGGCGTGACAAACGCCCGCCAGTTGTTGAACAGAATGAGTAGAATACAGAAAGTCAGTCCATAATAAGCACGAAAGAGCTGGCCATGTGTCCGATATGGGTACTGCTTGTCATCGCGATTGAACGCAGCCCGATTTTCCAGTGTGTGGTCTTCTGCTGCAGCCTTGATTCGATGGTAAAATTGTATGTAGGAGAGACAGATGACAGCGTATGATATCAGCTCGGAGACAACCGAGTTGTTGGTGATGCGGCCAAGCACGACCGCTGGGAATGGCTTGACAGCCAGGAAAGAGATGAGGCCGAAACACCAGCTCACGGTGACTGTTCCCAAGGGCACCCCTCTGGACGTTGTTCTCTCAAGACGCCGGCGACTATTCTGCAGCCATAGAGGCCATGCCTCTGGGATTGAAGCCAGAGCATGCAAAAGGCGGCTTGAGTTGTATAAGGCGTTGATTCCAGATGTTGTGGCCGAGAAGATGAAAAATCCATTCAGCACACTTGGCCAACCGCGGAGGTGGTTCCTCACAGCTGCAAGAACGAAGACACTGTTTTGGCCTGCTCTGATGCTGTTGATCTGGATATTGACAAGATTTGGATCATCGTAAGGGACGTTCAGCCCACCGGCGAATGTGGCCAGAAGGTAAAGGACTGTAATTCGAAGCATAGTCTTTTTCGTTGCCAACTTGATAGTCTCGTGCTTTTCCAAATCTTTGTTCTCTGCAGCTGTTATGGCAATTGTTTCAAAGCCGACAAAGCTGAACAAGCCAGCCGCAATGCCTGTCCATAGCGACAAGAAATGACCCTGCTCGCCTTTGAGGACCACCCCAGGATCAACATCATGGGAGGGATGTATGACCAAGCTATTCGATGCAAACCCCCACGGTTTGTTCCAGGTCCAGAAATGGTTTGCGTGCGGAACTTTCTGAAGCGCGGAAAGGACGACATTGAAGACGATCAGCCCGGAGATGAAAACGATCTTGATAGAACCAAAAATGTACTCAAGCTGTCCGTATTGGCGTACCGGAAGGAGATTGATCAATCCGATTAAGATCAAAAAGAGGAAGACCCAGACAGCGGGACTATATCCTTCAGTCGACCATCCTAGTTCACTTTCGGGGTAGCCAATATCCATGAGATATTGAGGGTCGAATCGAAATTTCCACAGTTGAGCGACCGCGAGCACTTCAGCTCCGATGATCACGGTCCAGGCAAACCACGAAATCCACCCGGTCGCATATCCCACCGCTTCGTCGATGAATCGACCAGGAAATTCGAACAACGGGCCCTGAACAGGGAAGAGTGCGGTCATCTCTCCTAAGCAGGCAATGACTGACCACATTACTGAAGCTGCGAGTGCGAAGGCCACAACCGCAAGGCCAGGACCGCAAATGTAAATGACCTTTCCGCTTTGTAGGAACAGGCCAAAGCCGATACAGGCGGAAAAGGCCATCATGTTGACATGACGCTCCTTGAGGTCCGCACTGTAGCTTCGTTAGTGTTGTTTTCCCCAGAATCAACCAGTCTCCATACCTCAATACGGTGCGTCTCGTCATCTTGAATAACGGTCTACACTGACTGGCGGCAATGTTCAGTTCCAGGTGTCTTCCAACAGAAGTCCATCACAAATTCGACAGTGCGAAGATCGAGGCTGACATTTGACATGTTCGTAGCGAAAGCCACGGCATAATAGGTATCCGTAGTCGCCGAACACCTTCGTATTCAACACACCCACTGGATCGGTATTCGGCAGGGAATGCAGTGATACCGGGCCCAGGACCAGCGGCAAAGACGACTGCAGCTGTCTCTCCTCTCACAGGCAAGTGACACGAGCGGCCGGCAAGGGCCGCAGAGAAACTATACACCATCCTGAGGTGCTGCCAGGGGATCAAGTCCAAGCTTCTGAAAGACATGTGCAGGCCCTGCACAAGCTGTGCCATTGTGGTGGGAGAGGCTGGAAATATGCAGGGATAGATACGGTATACGACACCATCCTGGCACGATCTGCATGCATCGGGAAATGTGGTTGGAAGGATGGCGAAGGCCGTTCAGCTTGGCGGAGATGTCGAACGGAGTGGATTTGGGCCGGTGTTCACCTGTGCGAAATTTAGCAGCGGGCTTGCATCGAACAGGCATAGCGCCCGCTCGCCGCCCCGGTGGCTGACCTAAGTGTAACCTCCTGCCTCTCCTGACTTTGCTTGCTGCAGCTGTTTGCCTGTATTTTATTCTTCTGCTCCAGAACCTCCTTAATTGTTGTCCTGGTGTTGGCTTCATATGACCCATGGCGGGCGGTTAGCATCTCGGACATAGCAGTAATCCTCCTCGGTTTTCCGACTGATGGACTCCGCGACGCTGGGGGCCAGGGATGCAGGCGTCATAACTTAAATGTGAGCTTGTTGCTCCTCGAAGCAAGGGTTGAGTCCGCACACGATTTCATTGTCGAGGTGCGGGACTTGGGACGACGAAACTCGGTCACTAGAACAATCAATCTGATTTGGAAAGAAACGCACCAAGTACAGACTTCATACAGGGACATACGAGTTGGCAACTACCAGTCGTCCTCTGTCCTAAATACATTGATCGTATCCGCAAACGTATTGTTGTTGGCCTCGTTGCTCACCAAATCCACCCCATCTTTCGTAACCGTCCCCGTTGCCCCTACCGTGTTCAAATTGTACAAATTGATATTCCCGTTATGCTCGTTCCCCTCCAGACTGAAGATTCTTGTCTGACACGTAGGGGTGACGCTCGCACGGGAACAGCTGGCGTTGTAGTTTTTGAAGAAAGAGTACAAGCCTGCGCCATAGCAGAACAACGAGTCCGAGCGGATGATGCGTAAACCCCACCCGACCACTGCATTGACTGCGGGGTCGGAGGCTGAGGGAAAGACCGGGTCTTGGAGAGCGGAGTCCTCGGGGAAGGGTAAAGAGGCATCCGGGTTGGGTTGGTAGTAAGCTATTTCAGTGTGAATTTGACCCATGAAAATGTGTTGCGTGTCGGCGAATTGGTACTGGTACTTGACATGATGCTCGACTGCGGTGCCGTACCTGCAATGATCAGTTAGAGACACTATTCAACCAGATCAAATAAAACACTTACAACCAGATCATTCCAATAAGACTCTCAACGAGCAAGCCACGTCCGGCATAAACGGTAATTTGAGTGCCATTGCTGTGCGCATCATCGATATCGTGGTCTGCAGTCCAGAGCCAAACGTTCTCCATGTAGAGACCGTAGGCCCACTTTGAGATGTGCATGGTCAGGTATGCGGCAATGCACTCATTGGCAAGGCTATCAGAGGTGATATTGATTCCAGGAGTAGTCCCACACTGCTCTACTTGAAGTTGAGAGCCTGCAAAACCACCGACTCGAGCGTGAACGTCCCACATGCCAGAGACTGCGGCAACGCCGCCTTCAGGATTTGAAGCTACGTAGACATCTGTTCCGAGACTCCACTTGATTAGAATAGCACCCTGTTGCTGACCCTGGGTACTGACTATCATGTCGGACCATTCCACAACTCCCGTATTATCTTGATTTCCCACCTGAACAACAGGTTTGGGGCTACTCATGTCATTAAAGTAGCTCTCGCTGGAAAGAATGACAGAGGCAAGAGCCTCGCCAACGATTTGAGCTCCAGCAGGAATAAAGACAGTGCCTGTAACCTTGTAGAACCCAGCATCGACAAACAGAATCTTTTTAGCCTTCACAGCCTGTACGAGAGCTTGGTTCAAGGCGGTGGTGTCATCGGTATTCCCGTCACCTTTTGCACTCAGATCTCGTGCACTCAGAAACTGGCTGACGTTGACCGTCTCATATTGGGGCTTGGACTTCTCGTAGTAACTTCCACTGGCGTCTAACAACTCGGGTGCACTCATTCTTGGACTTGCAGCAAGGCCACCCCAAATCTTAACTGGTCCAGTAGGTGTGTAACGGTGACCATCAGCCCAGGCGTCGATATATTTGTAGCCTTGAAATCCAGACAAATGTATCTGATTGTTGGGCCCCATGATGGCAACATCAACAACCTCCATTTCCACGTTTTCCAGGTACAAGGAGCCTGCAGCGTCGGGTTCCGAAGTGTCTGATTTTGAGGTGAGAATCCCAATCTGGGTGTTTCTTATGTAGCTATCAAGTAGTGTGACAAATCCCACTGATGCAGCGTCTCGGCTTGATCCGGAAATGTTCAGGCCAATCTGGCAATTATTGATTGAGATGCTCTTGTATGTCCAGCCCCAGTTCCAGATTTGGTTGATTGCTGTAACACAGTGATAGAAGTGAGGTTTCGAGTGGTGAATTGTTGATTACCAGCATCGAATCCAATGTTACCACCGTGGAACACCAAGTCTGTCATAAACCCTCCTGAACCTTCTTCAACAAAGATGCCTTCGTGCCTTGTATCACTTGCGGTGGACATCCTGAACTCCAGATTTTGAAGACTCGTGCTCTGGGGGCAGTTGGCCAGTGAATCCCAACGGTGCGGCCTGGGGCTGCCGTCATATCGAAGATAAGGTTTCAAACCTGGCGGAAAAATATGTTCGTTGCGCCAATCTCTTTCGCAGCATCCTTCTGATATTGTGAGCCATCAAGCATAGGGCTGACGTTGCCACCGGTCGTGCCAGTACTGAAGTTGGAGCTGGCAACAAGTGTTGGTATACAGTTTGGGTTTCCGATGATCTGAGTATAGCAGTGGTCGATGATTGATGTGGAGATAAGGTATGTGCCTTCCGGAAAATATACGGCCGCTGGTGCCTTCGTGGTGGAGTAACATACGCCTGGTGCGCATCTGCCCCCGCTGCTAACCGCGTCCTGAATTGCGGCTGTATCATCCGTGACTCCATCTCCTTTAGCGCCATAATCTTTCACGTTCCGGAAGACTTGATAGCTGCCGTTAGATGATCCTAGATTGAAGGGGGCAATTCCTTGGTGTTTGATCTGCTCCATCCAGTATGGTGCGCAAGACGAAGACGCTTCAGTAGGGATTAGAATTGGTGACGCGGAATGAGTGGTGGGTTTTGAATATGTAGATATGTTGCCAGGGGTAGATGTGTTCCAAGAAGTAGAGCCTGGAGTACCGAGAGATACAGGATACGACGTAGCACTGGGTGCATGTCTGGTTTCTACCCTCGTTTCGACGATCGTAACGAACTGGGCATCTGTAGGGGCAGACGCAGGCGGATCTGAAGCTTTTGTAGTGAATGTGGCCATCGAAGCCGTGTCTATGAGAGAGGAACTCTGCTCTTCATGATTTTGTTGATATCGAGCACTGAGAGCAACTACGCCGCCTTGAAGGAGAAGTAATAAGGTAGAATAGTAGAAGAGCATGACGGATGAACGAGGCAATACGGCTGGGTGCATGAAATATCTCAATACTGAACAAGGAAGTTGAAGTTGGAAGATGAAGAAAGCAGGAGGCGGAATGTCCAAATAGGAGGAGACCCGAAATGACTTGACGCGTATGACTACTTAGTATTTAGGACTCAATGCAGGTGGCTCGCAGCTCTCGCACTGAGTCCCAAACATGCCATGACTTGGAGAGGGTATGATCATAGCTAAAAACGTGGAGTGAGGACTTGGATGCGTTCTCAGAAGCTTCTATGCTCAACTGCTGTCAAAGATTGAAAGATGCCAGTAACACGCGACTTCCTTCATTCGTCGCCCCATAGGCCATCTTCTACATAAGTACGAATTCTGTTCATCGCCGAAAGAAAGCTCGATTAGAGTTTGGAAGCAGGAACAAGGAACGAGGATCTCAACCGAGCCGCCCCTTTCAAGGAAGGTTCAACCCGTTCGCACGTGACTAAACGCCTCCCGCAGCACCGGCGAAACTCACGCGCCGACACCCAAACTTTTCCCGGCAGCGTAACGTCACTCAAGCACCTCTTGCATCTCACGAAAACTGCAGCTGCATTCCACCGGTGAAAAGAACTCACATAATGTTTGGAGGACGTAAGTTAAGCTCTGACACGGCTGCGCAGCAATGATTTTGCATGTGGATTTGAAAACTAAAGACTCTAAGCACCACCACCGCCGAGCAAGGAGGAACTCGAGGTAAACATTCGCCCCGAGACTGCCAGAAGACCGGGAAGCTCATGGAATTTAGCGCGCTGAAGCCGAGACCGCATCTCAAATCCAGTGGACGGCCGCCGCATGCTTGGTGCTGTACCTTTGTAAGGCGTCCGGATCCGTCCGCGTGCTTCAGCATTGCTAATCGACATCGCTGCAGCTCCATTCGCCGTCGAATACGTTCGCAAGCTCGTCTAAGCGATTCGAAACCATAACTCAGGCATAACTTCACGATGCGATACATCGAACCGATACTCCATTCAACAGGCGTTCAGCGGCAATGGTTGGGCTGTACTATGGCTGTATAACTGGTCCCGCGTTCTGTACGCGTTGTACAATAGCATGAAAGGGTGGACTGCGATCAAGATGAAGTTCGTAATGCAATGAATAGAATCTGCACCATATCAGATCCCGGCGTTCAGAAGAGCAGTACCGAAGCTGGCTTCAAAGTTTTCATTCTTCCGAAACTATATTAAGCTATGGCGTCCGCCATTTGCGTTCCCCGGCCTCTACATTTGGATGTGCCTCTCTACGGTCATATGCTAGTCTTCCACGCCAGTGCTAGAATCCCTCCACAATCCAAAGGCGAGGGGCGAGGGAACCGTCTATAGGCATGAGGCTTGGTTGGCAATAGATTCCGAGACACTGCGACTCGACCAAGAGTCCTCACTGGACTCGTGGCGTCGGAAAGCGAGCAAGATGCGTCTGCCAAGGCTTCTTCACCTTGGGCCAGTTGATCTCTCGGGCTTTCTCTCCTTCTCGTATTCCTCGTACTCTTGTCTCGCATCCTCGATCGACTTCTTTAGATGCTCGAGCTGCTTGTCGTAGTCTTTGAGAAGCTATGTTCCCATTAGCGTTGTTGATCGAATTGAAAAGATGAAGTGCACGAACCTTGTCCAGCGATTTCTGATCCTCCTCCGACAGAACCTCTCCATTCTGCTGATTGTCCACTTGTTTACCGAGCCTCTCTGTTTCGTCCTGCAATATGCGTGCTCGCTCCCGAACACCCGACATGCGCGCCCAGATCTCTTCTTGTCGTCCGCCAAGCACAGGGTCAAATGACTTCTTCTCCAGCTCCATCAACTTCTTCTTGAGCTCTTCTTCTGCACCGTCCATCACATAACCCCGATTCCGCAAGATCTGCACTTTTGTTGCTAGAGCTAGCGTCCGCTGAGTGATGACAACATGTTTTCGCTTGGCTTCCGCTATGCGTGTCGAAATCTCAATCTCGTGCATGTTCTTCATCAACTGAAGGCTCTGGTTGATCTCATGCAAGCGTGTCTGCAGGATAACGACAGCCTGTTGTTGAAACGTGATACGGGCGGCCATGGCTTCAAATCCGCTCACAAGGACAGGTATCGACCCTGCGCTGGGTTTCTTGTTCAACGCTTCCTCCCATTTCTGCGCTTGCTCGTGTGGTTGCGGGCCGTAGAAAGGAGCCTCGTCAGGCTTCACCTGGTTGTAGAGATAATGCTGAAACGCGCACTCGGGGCTGTTTGGGTTCCATTTCTGTTCGATGATTTTGATCTGTTCAATGACCGACTTTTCTCCTGCGAATTGTTAGAGAGACAAAGTGAACAGGAGGTGTGTACTCACTTGCCCCAAAGACGCTGCCACCTGCCATGTAACCACTAGCCAATGGAGCACCAGCCGTATGTCTCAGCTGCGGTAATCCTTCTCGTTGCTGCAGGACCGACTGTTGTTGTTGCGCAGTAAGTGATGGCGCGGGCATCAACCTTCCACCAAAAAGGCTGTTGGCCATGGTCTGTTGTTGCTGCGACTGCTGTTGTTGTTGTTGTTGTAGTAGCGCTTGTTGTTGTTGCTGCTGAGAGGAGCCAAAGACACCTTGACCCTGGGGTGGGTTATTGTTGAAGACAGTGGAGCCCATGTTTTGCTGCTGGTTGAAGAGTCCACCGGTGTTTCCTCCTGTTGTCGCAGTTGCGCCGAACAGACTTGGGCCTGAAGTGGCATTTTGCTGTGGCTGTGGCTGCTGCTGCTGCTGCTGCTGCTGCGATTGTGCGAATAAGCCTCCAGGTGGCGCTGTTGTGCTGCCGAATAGTGTTCCAGTCTTCCTCTCCGTCCCTCCCAGACTGCCGCCAAAGTTGAATGCACTCGACATTCTGAACGAAATATCACGAGAGCTCTCTTAGGCGGAGATGTAGATAGTAATGTCAGTCGGCCGGGCAGGTATGCCAGTGGCTCTATCAAAGGATCGAGACGCTTTTGTTTTCGAGCGCGTTGAAAGAACGCGCCGGCTGGGGAAAGTGCTGCAGGATGGGCTGAAAGGTCGAGGTATCGGCGGACCGCAGTTAGAGAAGAGCGAGCGAGCGGCGGCGGCGACGATCGGTTGCGAAGTGGAAATGTGCAGAGTTCCGGTCGAGCGCGCAGGCAAAGGCAGCTGGAAGGAAGAGCTCACTCGAAAGGTCGGCGCACCATCCCTGCTCGTCTCCGGCCTTGGCGTTCAATCACCACAGCCAAGCTCTCGACGTCTACTCCAAGTCACACCTCGGGTCCCATAGTCGCGCCATTGGCCCTCCACAGTCACAATGTCTGCTCGACAGCCCAGGTGAGTCTCTTCTGGAGCTGCCAGAACCCATCCTAGAAGCTCATCACACGCAGATTCAACCGGGACAACCTCATCGACACCACCCCTCTTCCCGACCACATCCCCAAGGTCCAGGAGCTTGGGGCCAGTTCGGCGCCCCTGCTCAGCGCCTCCTTCTTCATCGGCGCGCGATGCAAAGCCTACAATGATGACTACATGATGTGCAAGAACGAAGCGAACGGTCGGGGCGAGTTCGATTGCATGAAGGAAGGTCGCAAAGTCACCAGATGCGCCGCCAGCGTGTAGGTGCTCCGCCAGCGAATGCCACGAGAGGCCATATGACTGACGTGGTTGGTAGTATTAAGGATCTGAACGAACACTGCTTGGACGAGTTCCGGGCACACTGGCAATGCTTGGACAACCAAAACCAGCAGCTGTGGAACTGTCGGTCAGCAGAGAGGAAGCTCAACAAGTGCGTGTTCGACAAGCTCGTACGTATTTGCAAAGATCCCGGGGCCTCACTTGTGCTCATAACCCACAGAAACTGGAGAAGACGATACCCGACACGCCAAAAGGTGAGACGCCAGTCCATCTGCGTGTCAAGAACACCTTTGCGAAGAATTAGATGTGTACATTATCTCTGGCGCAAAAGATCGCGCAAATCTCAATACTTGATTCGTTTCATTGTCCACAGCCGAGTCATTGGCGCGGTAGAGTCGATGTCGGTATCTGACAGCTCTACGTATGAAGTACTGACTCCCTAGTTCTCCGTCGTTTTCTAATGACTGTGCACGCTGCATTACCTTGTGGCAACCGAGGATTGTCAAAACCTCGTGAGCAACATTGCGTATTGGGGTATGTGAATGATATAGCTGAGACGTTACACATGGCCGGTCGCATGACAGTGCCATACAAACACACTAAAGCCATCAGATAGCAAAACAATCTGCCCCACCTCTTTTCTATAAGTTGGCTAGTTCTCCAGCATCCTCTTCCCCCAGCTACACGTCAGGTGCCATGGTCTTGGTTCCAACACTAGAGACCGGCGTGCACCCGCCTCTCACGGACCAGCTCGAAGATGGCATACACTCCTACTCCCACAATGTCAAGGACTTACTCGGCAAAGAGACGGATCTTGAACTTCCACGAGATGTCCACGCGCCCGCTTTGGACAAATTCTCGTCCCTATCCAATCCAGGAAATGATCTCTCTTCAAACGTTGCAGCCAGTACCCCAGAAAACCGTCAAACGGGGCGAGATGTGAGTCACATCGCATGGACTGGCGAAGATCTCCTCTACTTGGTGGGCATTCTCTTTCCCGACCTAGTAGTCACGAACCAGCTCTGCTTCGCCCCATCGCTCGAACAAATTTCGAATATCAGGGGCAACGTTCACCTCAGCTTATACGCCAGGACGAATCAAGTGGTGCCCGCTACAGCATACTGCAGAAATCTCCCCATTGGCACCGGTCGTTATGCCTCGTATGACCTGCTTGCAATTTCAGGAAGCTGCACGTCTGGCCCCAAAGCTCGACAAGCCCTTGCGAAGGCGCTTCTGGGCGATGTGGCCAGCATCCACGCGCTTTGTGCAAAATACCAGGTCATGTCCATGCTATACTTGCAACCCGACAAGCAGCTGAAGAGTCTTCTGCGTGGGATGCAGCTTATGGCCAACATTCGAGACAGCGAGCATTTCGGGAGAATATGGCAGTTAAGAGATGTGGATCATGAGTGTGAGATGGAGGCGAGGCTGGAGGCTTATTTGCTAGGACCTGGACACGAGGAACTGGGTAGCTGGATAGCGTGTGCGGAGTGTGGAGTGAATTTGGATGCTAGTGTGAGGAGAGCTTGGGAGCTTGTGTACGGCAATGCGGCCGCGTTTCTTGCAAGGGCTGCTCGGTGTTGACGGGTAGGCTGACGATTAGGGTTTCACAGGGCTGCACATGTTGGGTATCGAGAGTATTACAAGGGTATGGAGCAGAGCAGACATGTAACACAAGGTATCTTTGGGTAAACCTTATGTTACATTTAGATAGACATGGCGATCGGTCATACATTTATTGATCAACTTCATAACTCTCAAGAGACCACATGAAGTGGCATGTAGGGTATCCAGTCCAGCGTGGCACCTCGTTCCCTATCCCCGTGATCCTGAACTCACTCTCGGCCGCCACCCATGCAAATGACCCATCACAGCTCATCCTGATCGTACGGGTTTGTCGATTTTATAGCGGCAGGTGGAGGGGAAGTGGTTTGAGATGCTCTCCACTCGGCTTTCTAGGAGAGAAGGTAGGCATCGCCGGCCAAGAGAGCGGTAGTATGCATCGGCCTCTCCAAGAGCTTGAACTCGTCCAGTTCGTTCACCTGGCGTTCTGGCTCATCAAGGGGCCATGCCAGTATGGTCATGAAGGTGGAAAAGAATAGAACCAAGCTGACAAAGGACTTCATGTTGAAAACCTCGTTGTGATTTGGCTTCGAGGGATAGACTGACAATGAAAGAAGGGTTCCGAAGCTCAGGAAGCACAGGACGTTGAGTTCTACAACGGCAATGTTGTGGTGGAAGATGCAGACTTACATGAAGTGGCAATAATACAATCTGAATATTCATGCAAGCGCTTGAGATGTCAGGTGCTGTCTATGGGATTTCTATATTACGAATGCGTAGCCTCCACTCTGAGACTGCAACAGGAAAGGACGTGGATGGTTTGGAAAGAATGTTCGGGATACGTATTAATTAGAGCAGGATTTGAATAGAACAGGCGGTTCTACATAGATCTAAAGCCTGCATCAAGGCTAATCCTAGCTGAGCGTTCCCACCCAAGCAGCTTTTGCAGAGGAATTTGACTTCCGAGGTGGCACATACGAGCGAAGGTGTGCTGCACGTGATGCAATGAGTGCAGGTGGCTTGATTTCAGGCCATGCCACACATCACTTCTTGGCAGCGCCCAAGCTCCTCCCGACACTCATCTTCACGATATGCTTGGATTGCGACCCCACCAAGCATCCGTCACCAAGCTCGGCCCTTAGATGAATTGCTGCTGATTGTATTGCAATGGATCAACTTCCACTGCTTCCACCGCGGATGGTGAGTTCTCTCTGTTTTCCATATAAACAAAGCCTTCCGACTTTCGGAAGGCTTGACTGCGAGCTTTGAGAAGGTATTCCTCCACTATTACGGCTCCTGAATGTTACATTAGGACGCTCTTCTCTGGCCTTCGCACCGTCTCAGCAGCAATTACTTCGATGCCCCCGCTACTGAGAACCAAGGTCCCGCTTCAGACGCGCAACATCGTCGCCCCACCTCGCACCACGGTCATGCTCACGATCTCAACTCCTCACGCTCACTTCTAGCCCAGCTTGCTACCGACGAGAAGAATATATACCAACGGAAGCAGAACGTGAGGAAATTCGGCGCAGGATGGCTACGTCCACCAGGCGTTGCGAAGACTTTCCAAGCACAGATGGATGAGGATGTCGAGCGCGCGGAGCAAGAAGCATTGGCACATCGTGAACAAGTTCTCATGGATTTGGCAGCTGCACAGACTGACGCTCAGAACCAAGAAGCTGCCGCCGAGGGCGAAGACCAGGAAATGGGCGAGCGAGACCTCGATGACGACGTACCGGAGGCCACCCTCGACAACAGCGACCTCTCGGCTGAAGATGCGAGCGGGTTGGGGGAGGGCGATATAGGAGTTGATCGCAGTGCCGGTGACCTGACGTTCAACGAGGACTCTTTCATCGAGGGCAGCATGGTCGAGGCTGAGGTGGAACACATGCTCGAGATGGAGGAAGCAGAGATTTCGGGAATTCTCCAGGAAGAGCGCGACCTTGACGACAGTATCCCGGAGGCCGGTAGCTACGAGCACACCGAGACAGACTTGTCAGTCGACAGCTCAGAAGACGGCGAAGTGAGCCTTGGGCCTCGGACCAACTCGAGCAGGCGCAGGTCCACCCGAGGATCAGGTACGAGAGCTAGGAGGGCTATGAGGAGCAGTATTGACATTGAAGGGAGTAGCTCCATCGCTTTGGATGGGAGCTCCTTCTTGAGGAGTTCGCCTGTTGCTGCTAGGGGCTCGCTGAGATCTCGGTTTGCAGCCGTGAGAGGCGCAAGGGGCGGTTGATTATGAACACTCGAATGCTCGCGACAGAATCATGAAGCAGAAATGTGTTTACTATAAGGTATTGAGGTTTTAGGGTTCCGGTCAGGCTCATGATACCCCACGGATATGGAGTTTAGCTGCCGATGTCAGGCGGGAATGAATTCTCTTCTGAAAATACCTCACACATCACTCTGAAGCTTGCAATTGGTCTTGCTCATGCACACTTATCATCATAACATCTGTCGAAACAGATTCGAGATGCAGTGTCTTCTTGCAATTGTTGGTATGACGATCATTGGATCCAATTCGTTTTGATCTGCCCTGTGTAGTAGTCTGCGTTTCATACGCGTATGGAACAAGAAAAGGCACTGACATACCAACTAAAGTACATCTTGGGAAGTTACGATTAGAATGCGGGAGCATGACGGCCCGCCGTATTGAAAGTTGTGCACACAGGCTGATTCTCGAAAAAACCTTCTCTATTTCCATAGTTATATAATATGAGCTGAAAGATTTCCCATCTGACAGGTTCTTTGCCTAAAGGTATATGGCCTGGTCTATATAGTTCCCAAGCTCCATTACAGTGATCCGAGGGACACGTATTTGGGTAGATAAAGAATGAAGACAACTCCAATTCATTTTCCAATTCGATATAAAAGTGTTTCGTATTGAACGAAGAAATACCATGGACTTGCAGACCAACTTTTTCTGACACTGTAAGGTAATTCATACCTCTACTCGCACGCTTCGGATGTCACAAGGACGTGATGTCTGAACATTCGCCCCCTCGCTGCGAAGTAGTACCGTCCATCTTCGCAATATGGTCCTGGAGTACGAGGAAAGACATCCAGAAGAGCGAGTGGCAAGCGCCTCGAGACCTGCTGATCAGAAGGTCGGAACGGAGTTGAAGGACTACGAATGGCAGCGGCTACTACTCTCGTATAGTCCACGTCACTCGCACGCAGCGGACACTTCCGACACATTCGCCTCTCCGGCCGCGGAAAAGTCCAAACCTGGGAGCATGTAACTCCCCGACGGCCAGAGGTAACAGTACCATGAAGCGTGGTCGGCCGCGGAGAGTGCATATTACTGAACGCGTTTCGCTTTTGTCAGCACCTACTCTCATAGCTCTTTTGCCACATTAGAAGTCTCGTGAGCTAGGCATATGCAACGGAGTGCTCGTTAGCTGTCTCTGCTAGTAAGACGATGTTTGATCAGCGTAGCTAAGAATGAGAAGAGGGAAGGACGAGAGTGGTGATAGAAAGCTGTGTCAACAAGCTCAATGCACACCATGAAACAAGTCAGCGCCAAAATGATGTATTCAGCAAAGCATCTTTGACTGATAATGAGTAGAAAACCTGTAATGGCTGAGTCATGACTGGACTGGACTGGAGTAGAAACATCATTCATAGATGCTTAGGCTTGCAGTGAGCAGCGCGGTAATGGCTTGGTCAAGGGCACTGCAGCTCTGCATCAATCATTCGGGTCCTGGGGATGCGATTTTGGAATGATATGTTGCAAAAGGGGCCCAAGGTGTGACGGGCATACGTGGAGCGAGGAGATTTTCAACCGTGTTCGGCAATGCATGATCTCGACGCGAGAGAAAGGGGGCCGCAAAGAAAATTAAAAACCATTCTCGTCCAGCAAATTGTCGTTCTGTATGATATGGAAGCAGAACATGAGGTTGTTTGTGTTGCCGGGACTCCCGAGCTACTTGCCGGAAGCAGTAGCGAAATCACCCGATGAGTAACGAATCCTTCTGCTGCATTTCGTTAGCTTAGCTGCCGAGCCGTCGCTCACGTCCCTAATCCGCAGTAGTTTGCAGTTCAGAACTTGATTTCGGTAAATGGCGAGGTGAGCATCGTACGACACACAATTGATATCTCGAGTGCAGGTACTTGCGCGAGAAGAGAGCACCTGGATTGGAGTTGAGCTTTGTACAAGGGCGGCAGGAGAAGCGGAGACAGATGAACATGGCGCACAAGACGTTGGAATAGCGGAAATGGTTTCAAATGCCTCTCTGAATTCTGTACAAAGGCGAACTAGTGTGACAATGGCCGGGCAAGCAACATCTCGCTCCCATGCTTGCACTCGACCGTCTCTCTCTTGAATATCTCACACAAACAATCCCAAAGGAAATGGTTGACCCAAGGAGAGGCGGATAGATTTGGAATTTGATATTGTTTGCATGCCGGGATATTTTTATCGTCTGTATTGTTACTCGTCGTCCTCGTCGTCTTTGAACTGATCTTTCGGTCCTGGCTTGCTCTGTACCAACATTCCCTTGTAACCAGTGATTGGCTCGGATCCTTGTTTCTGCACGTCGTTAGTGGCCGATTAAGAAGCAGATGTAGCGCTGTGCGCACCTTGAGGAACTCCTCTGATGCCTCCTGCCACTCCTTGGTCATGGTGCGTGGTCGCTGCGGGTTTGCAAACATGCGAATGATGGAGAAGACGAGAAGGGACGCGGCGATGAGTGAAGCAGAGATGAAGAAGACTCGGCGGCCCTCATCGGGCGGGGAAGGTCGTCGAGGACCATGCGGGCCGAAGGCGATGTAGTATGCTGTCGGAGAGATGTACGTCAGCTTGTTGAGCTCAGACAAGGGCCACATCGAGCCCCAGGCGAACTACACAGATATCCCGCCAAGGTGCGTCATAAAGCGATAACGGCACCACACAGGCAGTGCAAGTCCAATGGCTACGAAAACAGCTCTACGCACCGGCCTTCTTCTCTTGCATGGTCATCTCCTTCCAGTCGGTCTTCATGCGATCTCTCAACGACATCCACAGGTCGGCTTGCTCCTGAGGGGGCATGTCCTCCCATCGCTTCTCGATGTTGGCTAGCGTCGGATTGGAGATTGCGTGTGCCTGGCGGGCCTGCTGCTGCTGGAAGCACACGGCGGACGCAATTCGCGGTGCGCGGATGGCTTGACGGGTCGCGGACGATGGGATGGGGAAGGCGCGGACGACGGAGGAGCGCAGCATGGTGAAGGGTGGAGTGGAGAGTTTTGCACAGGTTGAAAAGGAAAGGGTAGCGGGCCCCGTCGAGGGAGCTGGCGGTGCCAATGGATGGTGGTGATGGAGCTGTGCGGCGGGTCTCCAGGAGGCCTGCAGTGAGGTTCGAGGAAGAAAAGGCTTCGGCGTGTCAGGTCAGGTCACCGCTTAGTCACCCCCGCTGTGATTGGGCGACGCCCGGCAAGCTTCAGCCTCAGCCTGTGGGAGCTCGGGAAGCCGGTCGACGGGCGTCGTCGCTGTGCGACAATGTCTCCTGCCTCTGCCATCTGCATCCATCAGGTCAATTGGAATGTCGCCGTGGCTGTCCTGCCCAGCGCGTCTGCTGTCGACGTAAACCCCCGGCTCCCAGCTCCCAGCTCCCTTCGCCCTTGTCCACGCCCCAACAGCTGTCGGGCCGACCCTCGTCGAACCATGGCATCATGATGCAAAGAGGGAGCTTGTGCCGTGCCTCAGCCCTACCGCGCCCGTGAAATCGGTGAGGCCTCTCTATATATCTCGTCTTATGCAGGTACCTCGCCCTCGGCCAGGCGCTGCGACGGCACAACCAAGTCACGAGCCGCCTCAATCCCAATGGCCTCACGCCCTCGCGCCCTTCTCCCGGCCGCGGACCCACCCTTCTCAACAGCACTGTCTGTGGCGGGTGCTGACTCTGTGTAGCAAACCGCGTCGACGTGGTTACACACATTGTCGCCTCCCGTGCACGCCGACGCTGCATAATCACGCGCAGTCATCTTATCAAAACCACCAATCCATTGCCCGACAGTGCTTGACCGACTCCACGCTGATACATTCTTTTGCCCACTGTATGCCCATGCCGCATAGCGCAAGGGTCTGGAGCACCATGAGCTGCGCGAATATCCATCTCGTAAGCGGCTGAGCAAAATCAGTCGTACCGCGCAGCCCTCTTGGTCGCGTCTGCAAAGTCCGATGACAGCCTTAGCCGCAACCGGATCGAGTGCGAGCTTCGGGCTCGAGGGAGAAGAAGACGCAGACGCATGACTGGAGACATGTTTTACTTTTCCGAGAGGGCTCTGGGCATGCTGAATTGCGCCAGACCTGGCCGGGCCATTCCGGCGCGTGTTGGCACGGCGTCCGAGGTCCAGCATCCTTCAACAGGTCGCAGGCAAAGGCGCCGGCCGGGAGGCGTAAGAATGTAATCGAGGGCCGGCCGGCGTGCATTCAGTTTCGATAAAGCAGAAAAAGTACTACTGTGACGTCTCTCGCTGCAATATTTTAGCTCGCCCCGACCCCACCACCCCCCAACACAACACCACCTTCCTCCTCAGCCCACACCCACGCCCCCCCTCACACTGTCACGTCACCGTCAATTCGAACCCGATAACTCTACATAAGTGAGTCCGAACCCTCCGCAAGCTCCAGCTTCAACGCCTGACCATCCATAGCACCACATCAGCACCAGCTACCCCGCCATCATGGTTGTCAAGGTATGCCCCCGCCACCGCAGCGCCTACAGCACCCATTGACGAGCGACATCTAGGTCGGAATCAACGGCTTCGGTCGCATTGGCAGGATCGTCTTCCGCAACGCGTGAGTTTCCCCCCAGACCCAGCAGAAGCGCCTCTGGCAAGTTCATGGCTGACGCTGCTTCCCAGCATCGAGCATGACGATGTCGACATTGTCGCTGTCAACGACCCTTTCATCGAGCCACACTACGCTGTAAGGACCCCGAGACGTGTCTATGGCTCACTGGCGGGTGCCATGGGCAGACTCAATCCGCCAAGCGCGCGCACTCTTTCGGACGCGGGGCTGACAGGTGACAATCTAGGCATACATGTTGAAGTATGACAGCACGCACGGCCAGTTCAAGGGCGAGATCAAGGTCGACGGCAATGACCTCACCGTCAACGGCAAGAAGATCCGCTTCTACATGGAGAAGGATCCTGCGAGCATCCCGTGGAGCGAGACTGGCGCCTACTACGTCGTCGAGTCCACTGGCGTCTTCACCACTACCGACAAGGCCAAGGCCCATCTCAAGGGAGGTGCCAAGAAGGTCGTCATCTCCGCTCCCTCCGCCGATGCCCCCATGTTCGTCATGGGCGTCAACGAGAAGACGTACAAGTCGGACGTCGAAGTGCTGTCCAACGCCTCTTGCACCACCAACTGCTTGGCTCCCCTCGCCAAGGTCATCCACGACAAATTCACCATCGTCGAGGGTCTCATGACCACGGTTCACTCCTACACTGCCACGCAGAAGGTCGTCGACGGCCCGTCGGCAAAGGACTGGCGTGGTGGCCGCACCGCTGCACAGAACATCATCCCCAGCAGCACTGGTGCGGCCAAGGCTGTCGGCAAGGTCATTCCCGACCTGAATGGCAAGTTGACCGGCATGTCGATGCGTGTCCCCACTGCCAACGTCTCCGTCGTCGATCTGACGTGCCGTATCGAGAAGGGTGCAAGCTACGACGAGATCAAGGCTGCCCTCAAGGAGGCTTCCGAGGGTGAACTCAAGGGTAAGATTTCTAAAGTGTAAAGCGAGGAACTTGTGGCTGATATTTGCAGGCATCCTTGGGTACACCGAGGACGACATTGTCTCCACCGACTTGATCGGCGACAACCGCTCTTCCATCTTCGACGCCAAGGCAGGTATCTCCCTGAACAAGAACTTTGTCAAGCTCGTCTCCTGGTACGACAACGAGTGGGGTTACTCCCGCCGTGTCCTTGACCTTTTGGTCTACATCGCAAAGGTCGATGGAAACGCTTAGGAATCAGGACAGAGCCTGCTCAATCCAAAATTGTGAATGCGAGCTGTGGGAAAGCTTCAACCCCAATAATCCTGCACAACACACTTCTCCACGACTGAATATTTTATTGGCAAGGTTTGAATGGCGGGGGAAAATAAGGAACGAGCTTCTATCAAATTCAATAGACAGATGTTCAATGAATCACTGTCGCGCCTTATACTGCCAAGCAACCATCCTTGTGTTGCCGGTAAACATACCCCGGCAAATGTTCTCTAGCGTCATCCCCGATCTCCCGAGGTCAATCGTTCCAGTTTGTGATGTGCCGGTCCCATTGGTCCATGTCCTGCTAGTATATGGACCTCCGTTACTCCGGTACATGTTCTGACTGACCCACAAGCGACAAGGTTTGCTTAAAGGGCATTCAACCAGGTCCGTTTTGTTCCCTATTCTACAAATGAGCGGGATGAAACGGAGCGACTCGAGTCCGCATTCGCAAGGAAGCTCCTAAGTGCGTAATGGTAAGTTGGGTGAGCTTTGATCAAGGGCATCCTCGTCAGGCAGTCTCATTCTCTCAAGAGCCTCAGTTTGACAGTCGATAAGTGTTTGAAATATGAAGGCCAGGCTAATTCGATGCAACAGATTTCCCATGTAGCAGAAGCTGTGAGCCTTTAGGCCCCTTTAATTGACAAGTAACGGAGGTTGAAGCAGTCCTCAGGTTTCAAGTCTATGCTGCACAAGATCGCTGGAGACGTTTGCTCTTGAACTCAACGCACGGCAAAGGTTGCGTGGGAGGTCATGCGTTGAAGCTAACGGCAAATGGCCTACTGGCGCCTTGGCACTCCGGTCCTCTGTCTTTGGCCTCTGTTTCGCATCACCACGATCCCTACTCTACCACTTTTGATCAGGCTCAAATCTCACCAACTTTTGCATTCACCGTCTTATACCTTGGTTTACATCTTCTCTGTAGCGATGCGCCGTGCATAAATAGGTTGCTTCGAAAATTCGAGTAAGTTGACTGGTTGGAATTCCCGCGCTTGGGAGCTGGTGGTCGAGCCTCACTCACGAAATGATGGACCACGAATCACCCTTACTGGGCTCTCACTAATGATACTATTAGGAGCCTACTCTATCTAGCGTCCAGGTAATCTTCGGGCTTTCCACGTGATCGCCCAGTTTGTGGAAACCGCCCACGCCAGCGGATCGATTACTGCGACGTCTTAAGGTCGAGCCGAAACCTAGCAAATCTAGGGATACTTCTGAGCATGCCGTCGAAAGGTCCATAATGTGAGTGAAATAGCGGCCTTCTATGCCCTTCCTTCGTTTGACACTATGCACTATATGATCGTTTGCAATCGTTTGCGTTCGTTGCCATGACGGGTCAAGTGTCAATGCTAGGCAAAGACCCCGTAGTGTCGTTGTATTTATAGGATGAGTTTCTGAAGACGCATTCGAAGCTTGCACATTGATCCTTAGCTGACAGTTCAAGTCACGGGACACTTTATATCAGAGCGAGGCGCTTGACGCCTTACTCACACTCGCTATGGATGACGACTACCCTATGGACCCCATGGAAGAGGATACAGTTATCGCTTCCACTGAGGTCAATGGAAACGGCGACCATGCAGGCACTACAGTCAATCCTTCCTTGATCGCGATGGAAAGAACGCCATTCGTTGCGAAGAAACAGCAGTTACCTCTTATCGGTAACCCAGCTCCACACTTGCTTCCCGACGATCAAAAAATGTCGCTCGTGGGAGATACCGTCGCTAGTGAGCGCAGCAGTGACGATTTTGCCTCTGAGGCTGGATCCGACGACATGGATTTATCTTCTCCTCCCGCGACCCATGCTGTCGAGGTCCGCGTTGCGCCCCCACCAAGGTTTCCGCCACTCCCTTACTCTTCGTCAAGAACTGGGCTGGTGTATGATGTGCGCATGCGCTATCACGCCGAACCCACATCACTCCTGTTGACGCAGGATGACATTCACCCAGAAGATCCACGCCGTATTCATGAGATATTCCAGGAAATCCGGGCTGCCGGTTTAGTACAGAGCCAAGAAGATCCCGAGGATGAGGCGAAGGACGACCAATGCTGGCGTATTCATGCGCGACCAGCCGACAGGGGCGAAGTTTGTCTCATTCACACACCTGAACATTACGACTTCATCAAAACACTGCAAAGTAAGTCAAGTGTTGCTTCGTTAGCGTCACTCGCTAACTCCACCTAGATAAGACACAAGCTGAACTGGACGCTTACTCAAATTCGTCGGACTCTATCTATTACAACAATGCAACCTTTGAGTGTGCCAGGCTTGCCGCCGGCGGTGCCATCGAGGCCTGCAGAGCAGTCGTCAGAGGTGACGTGAGAAACGCCATTGCCATAATCCGACCACCAGGCCATCATGCGGAGTGCGATAGTGCATCAGGATTCTGCATTTTCAACAACGTCCCTATAGCCACGCGAGTCTGCCAGAAAGATTTTCCCGACACCTGCCGCAAGGTGATGATCTTAGACTGGGACGTTCACCATGGCAACGGCATTCAACATGTATTCGAAGAAGACCCGAACGTGCTTTACATCTCACTGCATGTTTTCAAGAACGGCACCTTTTATCCCCACTTGCCTGACGCGGACTTGCACTTTTCCGGTATGGGTAAAGGACTCGGACGAAACGTGAACATTCCTTGGGCCGATCACGGTATGGGCGATTCCGAATACATCTATGCTTTTCAAGAGGTGGTAATGCCCATCGCCACCGAATTTGATCCAGATCTAGTCATCATCTCCGCAGGATTCGATGCAGCGGAAGGCGATGCACTCGGCGGATGTCATGTGACACCAGCATGCTACGCTCACATGACGCACATGCTCATGCGTCTGGCTGGCGGCAAAGTCGCGGTTTGTTTGGAAGGTGGCTACAATTTACGATCTATCGCACGATCGGCCTTGGCGGTGACTAGAACGCTTATGCTTCAGCCACCCGACCGGCTCGCTGAAGATATCGGGCCACCAAAAGAGAGTGCCGTGCGTGTGATCGAATCAGTCAAACGGGAACAGTCCAAATACTGGAAATGCATGTATCCGAAGCACTTGGCCACGAATGATCCATCCTTCGTTGCCACCGCTCGCTTGCACGAAGTCGTTCGTGAATGGCAGAGCAAGGTGTTAGCAGATGAACACCTAATGTTTCCTCTTCCGATTCGACGGAATTTAATATCGGAGACCTTCGAACACAACGTCATTGCATCGTAAGGCCCCCAGATTCCACCTCTTGGCCTATCAACTAATCTAGCAGGCCCAACCACCTTGAAGCTCGCCCTCTGCTGGTGATTTTTCACGACCCACCAGAAATGATGAATATGCCCGACCCTTACACCGGAAAGAACGAGCTTCATAACACTTGGCTAGTAAGTCCTAGTACGGTCTTGCGCTGTAAAACGCTGACCTGGCTCTGAAGACTGATGTTGCGAAGACTTATGTCGACTGGGCGGTGAAGAATGGATTTGAAGTGATTGATGTCAACATTCCCAAAGTGGTTGCAATCGACGATGTGAGTAGACAGCAAACTAGTGCAGGGCTGAACTAATATCTCCATAGGACGAAGGAGGATTTGTCAAAACAGATGACCCAGACAGCAGAGCACATCAAACTCGAGAGCTTGCCAACTACATTTGGGAGAATTATATCGAGTAAGCAGGTTTGACATGTGCATAATGGCATCGCTTTCTGATAGTTCCACAGGCCCTACGATGCGACACAAGTTTTCTTAATTGGCATCGGAGCTGCATACATGGGTTTAGTTGATCTCCTCAGCAATAATGGTAGGCTTTGCCCTTTTCGAGGAATCTGAAATTGCTGACCTGGTTGGACAGAAAATTGCACGGCAGATGACAGCGTGATTCAATGCTTGATCGGCTTTGTCGCTGGCACAGGAATAAGTTCAATCAAACGCGCCACCGATGACAATATTCCTGGCTGGTACTACAACGTGCGTATTCCATCACCACGGCAAACACTAAACTGATGCATGCTGTTATATAGCACTCACTCATCTTTGTCGCAAATAGTCATCATGTCTGGGACCCAAACCGGCAACGGAAACTGCGGAAGAAGTATGGAAAGTTGATTCGATCGCAAAGCGACGACCTCAATCACATGCTCGTGGAGCACCAAGATAAGATTAAAGACTACTTACTTCAGAAGAAGAGTGAGCTCGAAGAAGTCGAGGAAGAGACACGCATGATTGACAGGACATGGCAGGGTCTTCGAAGTCCTCCTCTTCCCGGCGGAACCGCGACGCCCCAACCTAGTAACTCGGACTCACGGCAAGGATCAGCGCCTACGGCGTTGAAAAGCCCCAAGCTGCCGCCAGTGGGATACTTTTCGGTTCCGTCCAAAAGCCCAGGAAGTCCCAGAAGCCCTATGAAGAGAACGTTTTGAATCGGCAACGTAGGAGCTCCACCTGTATTTCTTTTCGCTTCGGCGAGCATTGGATGGCGTTTGCATACATCCTAGCGACTGTCTTCGACTCGACGGCTGAACTCTTTTGGGTGCGCGAAGCAGGACGGTCTCCTTTTTAGATACCATTGCTGGAAGGGTGAATAGAATCAGCTTCACGCCAAAGTTCAATGCAGACCCATTGTGCGACGTGAATTTGGGTCAATCTGCATTCGGGAAGTATTGGATTGAAATTTGCAGACTTGGGGGTCGTGGGCCGTGTTTTGGTGTCGATTTTTCGGCTGGTCGAGAGTGGGTTCATGATGCGAGAGGCGCGCAAAGACTATATGTTTTGAGCATGGCTGCTCATCAAACGAACACGACGAGCACCGAGTTATATCCTCAAGCGGCCAAGTTAGGGGCTCTGTGCCTTTTGGCAGCTGGCTCCGGGTGCTTGCCGACCGGGAGATATTGCAAAGAGCTCCACCCCTGATTCCGCCGCGCTGGAAGTACCGGCATACCTCTGGTAAGCCCTCGCACGACACGATCGTTTGCCTTGCCGTCTAACTATATCTTATTAGAAGCGCGATTCAAGCGTAAGCGCCAAGGCTCTTTCGACGCCCAGATCTCCCACTGACATTCGACGACAGTTGTGGTTTCGGCTCTCCGCTTGCCCGATCAGGGTTGGTGTGGCACTAATTTGGGACGAAGGCTGAGTCGAGCGCGACTAATATCACCTTGCGGTTGGAGGAATTATGCATCGAAACGTTGGACTCCAGCGTGCTGGAAACAGAGCCACTGCGGTGGAGAGGAGAACAACCACGAGGGCGATGGCTCTTGATGGGATCGTCGTTCTGTTTAATTCTGTCTGCAAATCACCAGGCTGGACGAAAGATCCTGGCGCTTGGCTCGAGCTGTTCACCGGCCTTCTACTGTGTACATTCAAGACATGAAGTCTCCCTCTGCATTGCCTATTTGCAGCCTAAGCGCTGAGAACCGTCGCTGATTACAACCCTTCAGCCTTATCCACTTCGTACAATCCTTCTCGCCAGTTTCGCGCGTGTCCGATATGCCCAACAAAATGGCACAGGAACGACCAGCTATGTATCGCCGGATGCAGCAAGGCACCGGGGAGCAGGCGGAAAGGCAGCTGAACCTGCATGGTGGCGTGCTAGCTACTATACTGTATCAGTGATATTCTCCCCGTTGCATGCCCCCCCCCCTGGGAGATGGTGGCCCACAGGAGGCTGCGTGCGCCTCGTTTGCTGACCGGGACCAGGGTTGCAATCAATGTGTAAGTGGTGTTTTTATTATAGATGTACAGAATTGGACCCCGCACAAGCTTCCGGGTCTCCTCGTCCTGTTGCTCGAACTGTTCTCTGTTCCTTCTTGCGCTCGACCGTCTTTCAGTCCTCAAGTCTCTCAGATTAGGAAACACCAAGTCTCCCCGTTCCGTTAGTCACAACACCAGTATGCTTCAACCGCGGCGATCGAACATGGCGCTGCCATTTGTACTTATCCAATTGCTGGGCCTTGTATCGGCGCAGACAACAACAGAACCTAGTGCAACTGGTTCCGCAGACACTACCCTTTCGCCTTCTACCATCACGTCGGCCCCTTCAAGTGCCCGCAGTTCCAGTTCGAGAGCTCCTCAGACATTCACCGTAGAAGTGGGACCTGGCGACTTCATCTACAAACCAGATCGACTAGACGATGTCAAAATCAACGACACGGTTTTGTTCAGTTTCTACCCTCCTGACCATTCGGTTGCCCGAGCAGAGTACGGAAACCCATGCGTGCCATATGAGTACACTGGCAAAGACAAGACGGGTTTCTGGTCTGGCGTTCAATATGTGGATAGCGTCCAACATGTACGTATATCACCTCGATTACACTTGGAGTATACGATGAGGATGGCAGTGAAGTCAAGCAACGTTGAAACAATAATGAATCATGGAGGAATGCCTGTTGACTTTGATTTAGATGGCCAACTGGTCGTTGCTGATCAACGACACCGAGCCAATCTTCTTCTATTGCGCTGCACCTGGCAGCTGTATCGATCATCAAATGGTTGGCGCTATCAACCCAAACAGCTCGCAGACCCTGGCGTTCCAGAAGCAGAAAGCAAAAGAGGTGCGTGGAAGACACTTTGGGTTTCTTACAGACCGACTTACTGACTGCGCCTTAGGCCAAGTTTATGGTGGCGCCCGGCGAACCTCTACCAGCTGAAGGCTCAGCAAGTCTATCGGCACCAGCGGGCATTGCAACGTCCACATCAGCACCGCCACCGGTATCAAGTCAGCCTCACGGTGTTCATCTCTCAGGAGGCGCGATTGCCGGTATAGTCGTGGGTGCCATTGCCTTCCTTGTCATCTGCGCGGCTCTGTTCTTCTTCGTCGGCCGAACCAAGTCACTCAAGGAGGTCATGAAGCGCCATGATGCTACCAACAAGACGACGCCCGCGACCCCTAGGACTGAATTTAGTGGAGCACCCTCGTCCGGTTTCCCTCCGCCGTTCTCGCCCACACAAAACCATGCCGAGTACGGGAACGTTCCACCGTATGGCCAACACCAGGTATCTGATCCGCATCCTTCTGGAGGGTGGACGAGCCCCACGGCGTATCCGGGGTACATGAGCATGGCCCAAGCACAGTGAGTCACATCTCTTTGATAATATCCAACGCCAGCTCTGTTTCAGGGGATTGTGCTGATGTGTGAACAGAATGGCCGAGACCAAGACACAACCCATGTATGCGCCCGCCGAGATGGCCAGCCCGGCGCCACATCAGCAGAGCTTTACGGCAGAGCTGGAGGCACCCATAAAAACTCCGAGATGATGATGCGGAGGCGACGAAGGATGCTTCTTGAATTCTCTGGTTGAAAATTTTCATGCGCGGCGCTTCTACGGCCAACGGTTGGACTACGGATATAGCATTCTTGGACGGATGGGAGACGCGACTATTCCCAGTTAATACCTTTTCCTTTGTTGGGTGGTGCTCGAACCGCGGATATGGCGGGCGGCCTCTGGGGGTCCAAGGAGCACGCGGGGTAACGGTGGCACCACATGCATGTTCTGCTGTACATATACCAAGCCAAGTAGTTTTTAGTCAATACGGTTGTTGAAGACCAGACCAGCTGGGCACTGTGGAGGCACGTGCGGGTGCGTGCGGGTGCGTGACTAACAGGGCGACGACGGGGAAGAGGGACTCGGTGCCGGCGAGGCCGTTGGGAAATGGAGCGATTCGTAGGGAAGGCGATCCGCTGGGTCTAGTACCTGGGGCAGTCGGATTGCGGCTGCTCAATGCTCCATGGATTGTGAAATGCGGTGGAGCTACCGTTATCGGCCGCGTGATGCCGCCACCTGGGCACCGCGCAGCCATTCATTCGGGCACGCTCTTCGCACTGCCCAGCTCGGGCGTGGTCGCGAACAACAACGCCATTAGTGTTGCAAATGAAGATTCATCACGCTCCACGTTGCCAGCCCATTCCCTTGCGCGGCTCCCTTGTACTATGGCTCTGGTGCTACACCCAAGCTAGTCGGTGAATTGCTGTCGGAGCGCTGCGAGCAGACTCCTCACAGATCGCCATGCTGGCCAGCTCTCCCATCTCTGCCTCCTCCTCGCCCTCGGCCGCCTTCCGCGCGCATTATGCCTCGCGACGAACCTCGGGCCCTTCCACCGCACACTCGCCCCGCTTCCCCAGCGCGCGCCGTCACGATATCCCCACCTCGCCCCAACCGCCCGTGAGGAGAGAGTACGTCGACTCGGGCACCCAGTACACGCCGCCAGGCTTCCCGCCGACCTACCATCCTCTGTCCCAGCCTGCCGCAGACAGCACCGCATCCAGACGCCTCCCCTCGCCCAGAAACACGGGCACAGAGCGGAGGGAGACCTCTGCCGAAGACGCGGTCATCACGGAACCGAAAGAGCCCAGTTTGCGGGTGGATCCGCAGCCAGCTGTGCCCGCACAGGCTGCCAGAGTCGCTCCTTCCGATGGGGAGACGCAAATCGTCCAGCGAACAGGGCGGCCGCACGAGGCGACGACAGACTCGCAGCAGCAGCAGCAACAGGAACAGGAACAGCAGCCGTCGCCCGCGAAACGGGTGCGCTCGCAGGACATGACGGTCAAGATGATGCCCCGCAAGTACGAGTCGTGCGACGTCAAAGACCTGGGCGTCTTGGTGGCAGATATGTTGATGGAACTCGTGAGGCTGAACGATGTACGCCCGCTGGAAGACGGGCAGCTTACCCGCTTCCACTCACGGTACAACCGCATATTCGCTCACCACCGACATTCGCGCTAATTGGCCTCTACAGAGCTCCGCCGGGCATATCAGTAAAGGACTACCTCTTCCGACTCATAGTGCACGCGACCCTGTCTCCCCCCATCCTGCTGTCCATGGTTTTCTACGTCGACAGGCTGTGCAGCTTGTACCCCGCCTTCGAGATTAGCAGCCTGACAGTGCACCGCTTTCTCATAACAGCAGCAACAGTGGCCGCGAAGGGGCTCAGCGACAGTTTCTGGACAAACAGCCTGTACGCCAAAGTGGGGGGCGTCAGTGTGCGCGAGTTGGCGTTGCTGGAGCTGGAATTTCTCACCAGGTTGGACTGGCGAATTGTACCAAAGCCCGAAACCCTCGTCGACTACTACAAGGGGCTGGTGGATCGAGGAGAAAGATATGCCATGGAGCCAGAGCCAGTGTCTGCGTCAGCTTTCAGTCCTCAAACCTCCCCATCTGATGCTTTGCAAGAGTCAAGCAGATGGGTCAACCCATAATATGGATACCGTTGAGGACTCGAGCAGAGTTCTCCAGGCACCTCGTTCCCGTCAGTCTCCATCATTTCGACTTTTCCAGCGTTCTCGTGTTGGTGGTGAAATGCCCCTCCAGGCCCGACTTCTGAAGCCTAGCATTGATAGAATAGGCTCAACTGAACGAGCATAAGGTGCTGCGTGGAACGCCATGTTTGGATGGCGGGCATGGAGGCACGGATAAGATGAGCTGGCACCCTCGGCTCAAAAGCGATGGAAGGCTGGGAGGATAGCTCTTGGACGATGGAGGCGTTGATTGGGGACTTGTCAAGGGCATAACGTGCCGTTCCACGCACCCCGGTGGGCCCGTCACGAGTTGACCCATGCGGCAGATTTCCGGTTGGCAGAGACGGATCGTAGCTCTGGCGATTGCCACAGGGTGAGGATGTCATGGCAGGAGGGCCGCTCAAGGGTTTGCAGGATCGATGCTCCTCCGGCTGACGGACAGCAGCACGCAGGGGAGCGCCGTATGCGAGCGCATGGTGGGCTCAGAGTAACGGGCGTCTGCCATTGGACGAGGGCGACAGATAGATCAGATATTACGCTGCTAAGAGAATCTTAAATGGTCGAAGGCTACCGGCGCTGTCTGGAGTGATGCGTTGGCCGAATCATATTCGGACGTTGACCACCCCTGCCCGCGGGCTCTTGGGGTGTAAGTGAGGCTAGCCCTCGATTCTCTCTGGCCGTGGTCTGCGTCGTCGAGAGTCGCCGCTGCGAGCCTGCTGCGCCGCGAGCGATCAGGGCACCGAGACTGACAATGGACGATACGCCTTCCGTACTTGTACCGTGGTATGCTCGAGCCCGGTTAGCGATGGATGCTGAAACGTACCGCGTCCCTC
The DNA here is from genome assembly GCA_010093805.1 of Polyplosphaeria fusca. Taxonomy (NCBI): domain Eukaryota; kingdom Fungi; phylum Ascomycota; class Dothideomycetes; order Pleosporales; family Tetraplosphaeriaceae; genus Polyplosphaeria; species Polyplosphaeria fusca. Next base: position 79,656 of record ML996153.1, on the reverse strand, counting down.
CCACAGAGCAGAGGCTATTTACTGCAACCCCCACGACCCCGGACGTGCTTCTGCGCTCTTTACGAAACGCATTCATTCAAGTCGTGTGCTTACCTGCAGACGAGTCCCACTCTCCCCAGTGTCTCTGCTCTAGCAACCGACGGCGCAGGCCTTGCTCGCACGCGTGGGCGTGGCTTGTCTTCAACGACGGCGGCTCCAGCGCAACTATCATGAGAGTGAGTCGCGCCATTCCAGCCGTCCCAACCATGGCCCGTCACGAGCCCTCGTCTCCATCTCTCCCATGGCCCTCTGAAGCCTTTCGGGGCGAGGCTCGGGCTCCACCCCATGCCACCGCCGCAACCTCCCTCGTACTAATATCGCCGACAGAAGCGCACTGCATAAGAATAACGACCGCGACGAACGTTATGCAGAAACAGAAGACATGAACTCGGAAATCGGCCACTGGGAGCTCAACCCGCGACAAGCTGCGAATTGGTCCTACCAAAACCCAGAGGTACCTTGATCCCTCGCGTGCCCACCACCCCAGGCAAGCGCAATCGCATTCGCACCGCAACTGACTGATGATGTGCACAGCTCCAGGTGGGACGCCTTCCCAAGACTCGAACCAGCCCGGTAGCCACTCGCACGACGATTGCACGCCATGGCTCCGCCCCACGCCCGCGACCCTCGTCCAGCGGAGGGGAAACCTTCATGCTGCCCTATCGCGCACAGCTCGCCCCGACTCGCAGAGCCGAATCGTATTCGCACCCTACGCCGCTCGAGGAGTTTCGCAGTTCAAGGAGGTGGCCGCCGAATGGCCACAGACGCGACGACGCGTTGACTCCCCAACAAGCCGATGACCTGATTTGTGCCGGGGCGTCCACGTTCAAGGGATATGCCGACGACATACCAAATTCACCGGCAGGCTACCACCGCTATTATGCCGTCATGGACTCGGAACACCAGTGCAGGACGGATCGCGCCTCGTTCCAACAGCTGGCCTACCGGGACATCTCGCTCAACATGACCGGGACGGCTGACAGCCAATTTCCCTGGCTCGCCCTGGAACAGCCTTGTATGGCCTATGCCTTTGGAAAGAGTGCGGGGACTACCACACTCAACTACTGGGTGGGCACATCTGGGAGCAACAATCCCCCAACCAAGTTTACAGGCAATGCCAAGCCGCGGAAATTGAAACTCCTCCAGATTCTGGATCGCCTGCAGCAACTCGAGAAAGGCTTGGATGCAGAAGTAAGTTGCGCCTCGCTCCAACTATCTTATTTTGGGTGTTCTAAAGTTTGACCTCCTAGGACCCCGACGAGATTTACCGATACTTGTACAGCACCCTGATTGAAGACCCTGATCGTTTCAACGGTAAACCACATTATGGCACGGAGCAGCAGATAGCCGATCTCATTACCGTTCTTTCCAATCCATCGTGGATAGACTTCTCCAACTCCAAGAACCAGGTCGTCGCCAAATTCTTTGACTCGCCAGACGTCCACAAGAAGCAAGCTTTCTTCCATCAGCTGCTCCTATCAGTAGAACTGTATCTGCGTGTTCATTCCCGCAATCATGCCGATAAGGCCAAGCGTAGGCTCCTGCTGCAGCTTCCCCCAACAATAGCATGGGACCTGGCAGTTGCCCAGCGATGGCTCGAAAACATGTGCATTACCAAGTCGCGCACCACTCAGAATCAGAGCACCTTCAGCTTTGATCTAAAGAGTCGAAGTAGGCAGAAAGAAGCTCTCAAAATCTTCGCGGAAACGTTGAAATGGCCCAATATGGATGAGATTGATTACGTTCTCGAAGAGAAAGACCCCAAAGAAACGCCACTCGAGGATCGCTCTGCAGATGCAATGTCCTGGTTTTCCGGACTAATACTACCTGGAAAGACAATGCCGTGGCTCATCATGAACAGTCTGATAGATTGTGATCGAGACACTGGCGACGCTCTCAAGTATTTGACTCACGTTCACCCGGCCTCAGGATTCCAATATCGCGCCAACACTTACTGGTCTTCGTCATCCATTGTTGGCAAGGTTTTGGGAGCAGCGCGTGGCGTGACCCAGATCGCCGGATGGATAGGACCGTGCATTTACACCCCAGATCTCAAACGGGCAGAGTGTGTGCGAATTCGACAAGTCTCATCCCACGATCCTAGGCTCGTATCTGGCGATGTTGAGTCTATAACAGAACGCACAAACCCGCTAGGCCCTATAGAGTCGAGTTACCCTATAGACGATTACGATGTACCAATACCTGATTCAGATGACATCACTGATTTGATTCGCATGGAGAAGCTTTCTTTTGTGCCGGCCAAAGAACAGCCCAAGTCAGCGCAGGGGCCGGGGGCGCCACTAGTGTTTGACGCAGCCATTTACTTTGCTTGCGGAGGAGACAGCTGGCCGATGAAGTTGAGATATGACGTCGACTTCATTCAGGCATTCCCATGCCATCAGGGTCCACACGGTAAGTTTGGTGCCATGCAATGCGCAATTACAACTTTAGCTAACAGCAGTAGTCTTGTTCTACGATTTCAAATATGAAGCCATCAAAATTGACGATTCGCTTGTCGATATAGTTGACTGGGGACGCCAATCTGGCCGAACGTCTCGACCTTCATCTGTCCGCTCTTCGCCCAACTCTAAGATGTCGACGGCCCTCACCACCTCAACACCTACCGGGCCTGCTCACTTGCAGGTGCAAAAGGTCCTTGCCATCGAGGCCCTTGGTGTCAGTGACAACGAGGTCTTCGCAAGGGCTTGGTGCGCGCACCACGGCCATAGCGCTATCGTGGCCAACGTCAAGGAAACATGCATGGCTTGTGCTATTCGCGAGGCTTATGCGGCCTGCGTTTCCGTCGTCATACTAACCGAGGGTGGGAAAGAGACGGAGAAGGACGAGGGCGTCAACGGTTAAACACGTGTCTGGAGCAGACAGATTCTCACATGCTTCGCGGGACATTCACGGATTGCGGCGGCGCCCTACATTGCCGGAGTACTCAGCCCTACGCTACTAGTTGCGATTTCGTTTGTTTTTTCCTTCTCTTATAGGCGGAGCGTTCACGACTACGAAGCCTTACTTCGACAGTCTTGCAGCACTCATGCACGGAGGTGGGGGCGCGTTCGGCGATTTAAAGGAAGGGATGTTCCGGTCTTCAATGATTTCACGTAGCTACGAGCTATGAATGTACGATCTACGAATTCTGGGAGGAATGCAAACGCGAAACATTACATACCGAAGAGTATCACGTGTTGATAACTGCGATTGGCGCTCGGACAAGGATGTGATCTCATGGAAACAGCAGCAGCCAAACGTCGGTCGGCCGAACGCCGTGTGCTACTACAGAAGCAGTAGTAGATTTTCTTTGCGCCTCTGTAGTTTTATAGTTTTGATTTTCTCCTTCGCACATGCCCTCGCTCTCCCGGCAGCCATATCCGGTTTCAAACACTCGGCCGCCTGCGTCAACCGCCCTGCGCAACGACACACACCTCACCTGTCCTAGTCCACTCGGTCGCTCGCGCCCACTCCAAAGGCCGGGCTTAATTGCACATCACACGGCTACTACCCTCGCATCATGGGCCGCTCTTCTATTCCTCCCGCGCTGCTCGAGCTCTCGAACCCGTCGACACCGGAAGCGCAGGTCAATGCGCTGCGCAGCCTAAAGAACGAGATCGTAGGCCATGATCAGCGGAAGGAGCTGGCGGTTCTGCATGGTGTGGTTAGGCCTTTGGCCGGAATACTGAAGGCTGAGGCTAGGAGGGGCGGGAAGCGGAGGAGAAGTGTCATGAATGGGAACGCTGGCGCTGGGAAGGAGAGAGACGGGACGGCTGCGTGGAGCATCGAGGACGAGCTGAGGTTCCAGGCTACGCTGGTAGTGGGCAGCCTCGTGAATGGTTAGTCGAGCTGGGAGCATACCGTACAAATGGCTGACAGCTTGTCTGTGCAAGGCGGTCCTGCCTTCGTGGCTCCACTGCTCGCAGGCCCAATCCTTCCCCCATTGCTAGACGCGCTATCGCCCCTCGAGACGCCTTCGAAGCTTGTAGTAGCGACGTTGCGGACCCTGAACCAGGTTGCAGACGCAATTACGCTCGAGAAGCCATGGACAGACTCGGCAGACGGACCGGTGCCGTCGTCGCTTACTACAACCGTGACCGAGCACATTTACACCAAGTCGGTAATGCAGAGCTTCGCCGAAATCCTCACACAAAAACCGCGCTCGTCCTCTGTCCAGCAGCAGATTTCATTGACGACCAAGTTGATCGTCAAAACATGCAAGGAAGAAGGCCACCGGAAGATGCTTTTAGAAGCACACATATTGGACCTCCTCGCTCACAAGCTAGCAGCCATCGCCCGAGTCGATGCCCGATCGTTGACTAGGGACACACGCCACTCAGCCAGCGACGAATATCCACTCGCCTCCTTGAACGACATACTGGAGGCAGTCGCGGTTATAGTGCAAGACTCACACTACAACACGGCCAGGTTCTTGTACTCTGAGAGCATACAACAGCTGTTTGGATCGCCAAAGGACAATCCGGCTACCTACGACGCATACACATCACCACCTCAGACAGTACCCTGGGACCGCCTAATACCTCGGCTGCAGACAATTCAGAGCAAGTCTGACGCTTACACCAAGTCATGGCCGCCGCTTGGGGGTGACAACTACACTCGATTGCCGAGTATGGAACCTTTGCAGCCAACGGGCAGGACAGTTATCGCGGATGAAGCTGAGAATTCTCTGTTCATCTGGCTCATTTATGTCGCTCGTCGCGCAGAAGGCAAAGAGCGATTGTCTGCTTGTTGGCTCCTTGCCTTGCTCAAAAAGTTTGGAGAGAAGTGGCCGCTCAACGATCCGTCGAAAACTACGCGAGAAAGACACTTCTCGTACCTTGTCTTACCTCTGATCGTCAAAATGATTTCCGAATCGAACCCGGCCGACCAAGCCAAGAGGGCGAACTTGAGCCTGCAGGCAAAAGAGGAAAATAAGTTGATGCTGGAGCGCGCACCACTTGTTCTAGCGGAGCTGGTGGCTGGCAACAAGAATTTGCAAAACGCAGCAATGGAGACGAACATTCTTCCTCTGCTCGTTCAGATCCTGAAGAGGTCTTTTGATCCGATCAATGCATTATCAAAGCCTCTTTGGGCACCGAGGCCAGCGTCACCGCAGATCCAAGACCCCCTGATTGACCCGACGTCATCCACCCTGGGCAGAGCAGGCCTTACCGCCGAGGTGTTGCACGCGTTTCGGTACAGGGAGAGCATATTATATGCTTTAGCTGCGATAGCAGGCACCCAAGACATGCTTAGGAAGCAAGTCATCGAGCATGGGACGACATCTTTCATTATAGACTCGCTGATACCATACGCTGACGGGCTCAACGATTCATCGTCGTCCACTCAGACCGGTGGCTCTACAACTCCGAAGGATGGCAATCCAGTGCCAGTGCTTATAGCAGCTTGTAAAGTCGCAAGATCCTTGTCCAGATCGATCAGTGTGCTTAGAACAAGTCTGATCGATCACGGTATCGCAAAGCCTTCTTTCGATCTTTTGACGCATCCAAATGTCAAAGTACAGATCGCTGCCACCGATGTCATCACCAACCTGGTCTTGGAGGTGTCGCCAATGCGTACTGTCAGTATACCATCTATTTCAATTATTCTAATATACCTTGCTGATACAATGACAGGAGATTATCGAAGCTGGCGCTCTGAAGACGCTCTGCGAGCATTGCCGCTCTGCCAACTTTGATCTTCGATGTGGCAGCCTTTGGGCTCTAAAGCATCTCGTCCTTGGCCTCACGCTCCCTATGAAAGTCCAGTGTCTCGAAGAGCTAGGTGTCGGTTACCTTGTGCAAACTCTCAACGGCGAGCCCACGAAGAGTGCCGTATCATCACCTTTAGGCATGGGCACCCCCAACGCCGTCGGCGAGCAAGTCGACATTCTCAATGCTGTGGATGATCCCAGCATGGACGTTGATGATGACATCTCATCTGTCGAAGACGAGGACACAATGGCTGACAGCATTCCCTCGATGCGGCGGCACCAGCGGCAAGGGTCGCGTTACACCAGCTCAAATAGCATCCGCGACCGCCTCCAGCAAATCAAGAACGACGAACACGACCCTCGTTTGACGAACGAGCGCGATGATGTCCGCATTCAAGAGCAAGCCCTCGACTTCATCCGCAACTTCATCATGGACGACAAAGCCTCGGGCGAGACAATCGACCACATTCTCAAAACCTTTGGCCACTCCCGCTTTTTCGACCTCATGGTCTCCAAGCTCCGCCCCAAATCCTCCTCGCACCCCTCCAACCCGGCTCCAACCCCAACCCACCCCGTCCCCAACTACTGGACAAACCCATCCCGCCCCTCCTTCACAACCACCACCTCCGCCGTCGCCTCCTCCACCCCCATAAACTGGACCCCCTACCCCGCCCCCGAACTCATCACCGGAACCCTCTACATCCTCGTGCACCTCGCCAACGGCCGCACCCAACACCGCTCCCTCCTCATCTCCCAATCCTCACTAATGAACCACCTCCTCCCCCTCTTCGCCCACCCAACCCGCTCCGTCCGCCTCCCTTGCGCCTGGATCCTAAACAACCTCACCTGGGTCGACGACAACGCGGACCTGGTCGCCTCGCGCGAGCGCGCGCAGCAGCTGCGCCAGCTCGGGTTCGAGGAGGGCGTCAAGAGGCTTGCGCAGGACTTGGATCTGGATATAAAAGAGCGCGCGAAAACGGCGATTGAGCAGATGGGGAAGTTGCTGGGTGAGGATGGTGGGGGTGTGGCTGCGAGGGCGGCGGCTGCTGCGGCGGGTGGAGGCAGCGGGTATGCGAGCCCGAGTCATGCGAGTTTGTTCTCGACGGGTGGTGGTGGTGGTGAGGCTGGGGGTTTAGGGGGCAGGAGTGGGCTTGGTGGGTTGCATTCGCATCGTGGGTGGGGAAGGGACGGGTCTGGTTGAATTTGACCAAGGACCTCTTTCTCTCGATCGATAGTACTTTTTTCGGAATCAGGTGGATGTGCCCTCCTTCACATGGGCTGGGAAAGCTGAATTGTAGAGCGCTGGTGGAAGACTGACTGTCAGAGTCTTTAACACGGCCCCTTCATCTTCGTACATGTATCAATCTACGATTTTCTGCAGACCGTCACGCAATCTTGTGAAATCACGCCCCGAACAGATCATCATGTTGTCTTTCACGAGCACACGCTAGAGACAGGCGCAGGGTACGAAAGGAAACGGCTTCTTGGATGCAAGATGAGAGAGATAAGATTACACAGGTTCAGCCATGTTCCTCCAACACAATCCGCCTGGTAGTACGGAGCCTCCCTAATCCGCTTTTTTATTTGTACAAGTCGAGAGAACTACCGGCAATCATGTCTTTAGACGCATGGCTCCGCACTTCTACCCCACCGCTTATGACTTCTCAAGTTCTGCAAGAATCTTCTCACCCTTGGCCTTTGCCGAAGCAAAGTCACCCACCATGTAGAAAGCACCTGTGATGCGTTAGCATGAAATACTATGAGAACACTCAATGAGAAAACATACCTTCTGGCAGGTTGTCACCCTCTCCGTTCATGATGGCCTTGAATGAGCTGATTGTCTCCTTGATGTCGACGAGCTGGCCCTCAATACCCGTGAAGACCTGGGCGACGGTGAAAGGCTGGCTCAGGAACCTCTGGAGCTTACGGGCACGCTCGACGGTCAGCTTATCAGCTTCCGACAACTCGTCCATACCCAAAATGGCAATGATATCCTGGAGCGACTTGTACTCCTGAAGCATCTGCTGGACCTTGGTGGCGGTGTTGTAGTGGTCATCACCGACGACACGAGGATCTAACATGCGCGACTTGGAGTCGAGAGGGTCGACAGCTGGGTAAATGCCCAACTCAGAGATACCACGGGACAAGACAGTCGTGGCGTCCAAATGGGCGAAGGTGGTGGCAGGCGCAGGATCGGTCAAATCGTCAGCAGGCACGTACACGGCCTGGACGGAGGTAATGGATCCCTTCTGGGTAGTTGTGATACGTTCCTGCATGGCACCCATGTCCACGGCAAGCGTGGGCTGGTAACCGACGGCAGACGGGATGCGACCAAGCAAGGCAGACACTTCGGAACCGGCTTGCGTGAATCGGAAAATGTTGTCGATGAATAGCAGCACATCCTGTCCTTCCACGTCTCGAAAGTACTCTTTTCCTTAAGTCAGAATATGAATAGCGAATTCAAAAGGATGATTGACTTACCTGCTACTGTTAAACCAGTGAGGGCAACACGAGCACGAGCCCCTGGGGGTTCGTTCATCTGGCCGAAGACGAGCGACACCTTGGATTCGCCATCGAGCTGAATGACGGAAGTCTCCTGCATTTCGTGGTACAAATCGTTACCCTCACGAGTACGCTCGCCGACACCGGTGAAGACGGAGAAACCACCGTGGGCCTTGGCGATGTTGTTCTATGCCCTGTTAGCCACACCCTGTACGTCTGGTCGTGCAACATACGATAAGCTCCTGGATGAACACAGTCTTGCCGACGCCAGCACCGCCGAAGAGACCAATCTTTCCACCACGAGCATAGGGAGCGAGCAAGTCGACGACCTTGATGCCGGTGACCAAGATTTCAGCCGAGGTGGACTGTTCGACGAACTCTGGCGGGTCGGCGTGGATGGGGGCGAACGTGGTGGCCTTGATAGGGCCTCGCTCGTCAATTGGGTCACCAGTGACGTTCATGATGCGGCCGAGAGTTGCAGGGCCGACGGGGATCATGATGGGAGCGCCAGAGTCGGTAGCGATGGCACCACGGACGAGACCTTCGGTACCTACAGACATTGCCGTCAGCCATGCTCGTCGATGGAAACTCGGATATGATGGACCTACCGTCCATGGCAATGCACCTGACGACGTTCTCACCCAGATGTTGCTGCAGCTCGTCAGTCCCGGTGTTCCAGCTGTCCGATGCTTGGCACTTCTTACCGCGACCTCCAACACCAGCTTCTGGCCGCCATTGTCGGTATGGAGGGCGTTCAGAATGGGCGGGAGCTGCTCCGCGCCGAACTTGACTGCAATTGATTGTCAGCTATGCCGTCCGCGATGAAAGCCCCCAAGACTCGGTCGGAGCTCCATAGCCGGGCAGCGGAAAAGTTTTTTGCGTACCGTCGACGACGGCACCGATGACCTGATGGATCTTGCCATCCTTCGCGGCATCAGTGCTGGCGAATCGAGCTGCCAAAGCCGGAGCGAAGCTCTTCTTGATGGGTTGGAAGGCGCGCTGGACCGTCGCAGGTCGGCGGAGCGACGCCCGGAGCGACCGCTGGATGCCGCTGTTTTCATCGTGTTAGAGCTTGCCGCATCATCAATTGGCCTCAATGCAGCTGCAGCTTACCTCTTGAGCATTGTGAGAGATGGAGAAGGCGGATGTGGTGGGAGTGGAGAGGTGGTGATGGAGGAGGAGGAGCTTCAAAACTTGGGTTGGGAAGGAGAGGAAGGCTCGGCGCCGGCGCCACGCCCAATCAGGCTTAGTACGATAAATTCCCGCAGGACGGAGTACATCGTCCACCGGCCATTACAAGCACTACAAACACCGCTTCACATCCTAATGTAGGGGGTATTAGTGTCATAACTTAGGAGCCTAAGTGGTCAATTAGGTGAGCTTTCATTCCCTTGCAAGCACTACAAACACCGCTTCACACCCTAATGTATAGAGGTATTGGTGTACTAACTTAGGGGCCTGAGTGGTGAGTTAGAGAGACACACATTCCTCAGTCAGCTATTGCAAGCACTACAAATACTGCTTCACATCCTAACGTAGGAGGGTGTTGGTGCCCTAAATTAGGGGCCTGGGCAGTGAGTTAGAGAGACTCGCATTCCTCTACTAGCCATTGCAAGTACTACGAACCCTGCTTCACAGTCTAGAGCAGGGTATTGGTGCCTTTACTTAGGGCCCTGAGTGGTGAATTGGAGACGCTCGTATTCCTCCACTAGCCATTGCAAGCACTATAAACACCGCTTCACACCCTGAGGTAGGGTATTGCTGGTGCCCTAACTTAGGGGCCTGAGTGGTGAGTTAGAGACTTGTATTCCTCCACCAGCTATTGCAAGCACTACGAACCCTGCTTCACAGCCTAGAGCAGGGTATTGGTGCCTTAACTTAGGACCCTGGGTGGGGAATTCGAAAGAACTCGTATTCCTTGTAAGAGAGCAAGTCATCACTTCGCAGAAAGGTACCTTAGATCCATATACAATACTACAAGTACTGGATAAGTTACCTGTCTTCGATCATTTCAGGAGGGTTGTACATGCTTAATGCGCTCAATTTCATCGCTTTTCTTAAAGAGATCTAACAGTTGAAGATGTGTTGACGTTGTCCAAAGAGACCGGAACATTGCAAGGGCAGTAGAAAACCCCGAGCTATTTGAAGATCATCGACACGTGTGGTATCACGACAATGTACTCTCAAGAGCCAACACCTGATAACTATTAGTGGATTCCAGTCCGGGGATAGCAAGGAAAACTTACCATGGCAGTTCGACTAGGAATATACACCTGCAGGAAATTCTTCCGTTCGTTCCACGCGAACGGTGTCGTGAAGAACCTCGTGCTCTCGTCGATATGACCGTGTCCACCAAACTCTTTGCTTTCTGTGCTGAGGACGATCTTGTAGGTACCCTCCTGCTCGACCCCCACGCGATAATCGGTAAAGCTACTCTGAGGATGCCAATTGAAGATCCAAAGCAGGCCCGCACGCTCAAATACAATCACCTTGTCTCCTTCATGCTTGAGGCTGACGTAGGCCTGCGGCGAATGCAACCAGCCATACTTCTCTTCCGTCCATTGCATCTTGCTGTCAAACTCATTGAGGAACTTGTACCGAAGCAGATCGTCGTCAACGAGATTGAATTGACGCCGAGCATAATGGTAGCTGTTGTTGTTCCCTTCACGGGGAAAGTCCAGCCATTCAGGATGTCCAAACTCATTGCCTTCGAAATTGAGGTAGCCTTCGCCTCCCAGGCCGTGAGTGATCAGACGGATCATCTTATGCATCGCGAGTCCTCGAGCAATGACTGCCGTCTCCTCCGACATTACCGACATGTTTGTGTACATTTCAGCATCGCAGAGCCAGAAAAGCAGAGTTTTGTCGCCAACAAGGCTGTTTCCAGTCAGTTCAGTTCACCAGCTCAACATTATGACTTACGCTTGGTCGTGGCTTTCGGCATAGGCAATGGTCTTTTCTCCATGGCGGCGATTGGTCAAGGTAAAGACTAGATTGCCCATGTCCCAGTCAATGTCTTGTTTCTCTTTCAACCACTTGATGTACAAATCTGGGACGGCCATGGCCAGCCTGTAGTCGAACCCAATGCCACCGAGCGAGAGCGGGACACAGAGACCAGGCATCCCGGACACATCCTCTGCGATTGTTATGATGTTGGGATACAGCCGATGCAGCATCTCATTGGCCAGCATCAGGTACACCACGCCCTCTTCGTCTACACTGGGGCCAAAGTACTCGTGATATCCACCAGAGAAGCCTGTGCCAATGCCGTGATGCAAATAGAGCATGCTCGTTACACCATCGAATCGGAAGCCATCAAATTGATACTCTTCCATCCAGAATCGGAGATTGCTGAGCAGGAAGCGCAACACTTCGTGATGACCGTAGTTGAACAGCCTGCTGTCCCAGAGGTTGTGTCGACCTTTTGCACCCTCGTGGAAGTACAAGTGATCGCTGTTGTCGAACATGTTGAGACCGTCGAGCACGTTCTTCGACGCGTGGCTGTGCACCATGTCCAGGAGGACGGTGATGCCCATGCCGTGGGCCGTGTCAATGAGCTCCTTCAGTTCTTCTGGAGAGCCATATCGACTGCTTGCAGCGAAGAAGCTGTTGATTTGGTAGCCGAAGCTGGCATAATAAGCGTGCTCCATGATTGCCATCAGCTGAATCACGTTGTATCCCAGATGCTTGATTCGAGGCAGCATGTTCGTGGTGAACTCTTTGTAGGTGGCGACTCGGCCTTCAGGGGAGGAAATGCCGACGTGCGCTTCGTAGATTCTGGCGCTCTTTGGTTTCGGCGGTCGGGGGTTCTTGAAGACATAACGCTCTTCCTTGGGCGGATTCCAGAAACGCGCATCGTATACCGGGGAGACGCTGAGGTCTTGGGTGACTCGTTTAATCCACGCAGGTAGGCGCTCTTGCCGAGCGTGATCGTTCGGGACTACGAAGGAAATCTATGGTGCATCAGTGAGCGTGCCCTCCAACGCCACATGGCTGGCTGTACAGACCTTCAGTTTCGAATCGTGGGGTATCGTGGGCTTGCCGTCCTTCCCTGGAATGGTAACCTCGAAAACGCCATACTCATTCTTCGTCATGGGAGTCGCATCTCGGTCCCAGTTGTTGAAGTCGCCGATGAGATATGCTCGTAAGGCGCTAGATGCCCACTCGCGATACACAACGTCACCATTGTCTTTGACGTTGAAGCCGAAGCTCTCGTACCCCTTGATACTGTCAGCTTCTCTCTGTCTGCAACCAGGCTGTGGTGTGTTGTACCCTGGAAAACTTCTCGAGCCCTCCTTCTGTCTCGTGTATCTTCACCACCCAGTCCTGCGTCTTTGCGAAGCGGCTGCGGAGGGCCTCCTTAAAGGGCGATAGATAAGGATCGGTCGAGATGATGCCTACACGGACGGCAGTCAGTCAATTGAAGCCCCGAAGCCGCAGAGGAGCCATACCGGTGCCGTCATTGGGGAGCGGGCCAGGCGCGCCATCGGTCACAGAATTAGCGGACGCGCCGCTCAGCGTCGCCATGTTTGTGTAGCGGGTAGAGAGCGAGGCGGGCAGTGGGGGGAGCGGTTGCACAGTGAGAATCAAGGAGCAAAGGAGCACAGTGGCAGTTCAAAGCAGCCCAGTGGAGAGATATAGAGAAATATCGGGCGGGGCTTCACCCAATTGCTGCGGGCTGGAGCAGACAAGTTGTGGTTGAGCACACCCCCCGGTCAAGCTCCCCAACGTCATAGCGCCGTCCGAGCCACAGGCGCCCCTCGCACGCCTCCCAGTCGCCGCATGTCGGAAGAGACTGCAGCTGCAATTGCGCCGACAATCCGCGCGATCATTTCTTCTTCCGACTACTCTGCGCGCGCTGGGAGGCCTTCCCGCCTTTGCTTTGGGTGACGGCGTGTCGAGCCTCTTATCGGGGGCCCCGCTGCCTGTCACCTGGCGGCTGCCAAGCGGGGGAGGATGCGGAGAGCTCACCACACCTCCGATGCTCCTGCACGACATTGTTGTAGCACGCCGCCGCCCATCCTGCCCCTCTGTCCTTGAACCATGTGAAGGGTACTGCTCTAATGGCGCCCATTCCTAGCACCGCCCTCATGTCCCCTACACAGACACTCGTTGTCACCATCTCCCCGCGCGCCCGCGCCTCATACCTAGCCCTCGCCAGCGTCGGCCGCCGCGCCTTCTCCGCCTCGTCGCCGCAGGCATCAGGTCAATACCACCGCTCAGACTTTACGGGCCAGGGGTACACCGGCTTCTACGAGACTGGTCAGCCGACAAAGGGCCCCATCTCAAAGACAAGCGATGTGGGAACCCCGCGCATCACGCCGCGAGACTTCAAAAAGGACCTCGATCAGTATGTCGTGGGCCAGGAACGGCCAAAGAGAGTCCTCAGCACAGCCATCTACAACCATCATCTGCGCATCCAGGAACTGCAGAGGCAGGACTACGTACAAGGTGAAATGGAGGCTCAAGCCCTGCGCCGCGAGATTGGACATCGACACCCTGTAGAAGGTAGCTCTAGCTCTCGTCCCATGTCTTCTGTTTCATCCCTCTGCGTGTCCATGTGAACGTGGCTGAACCGAGCAGATGAGTTTCCAGGTCAGCAGACGACTATGCACGATCCCGCTCCGACGCCGCTACTTGAGTCCCAGCCAATCCTAGAATTGCCTCCTCTCCAAATCGACAAGTCCAACATACTCCTGCTTGGCCCGTCGGGCGTGGGAAAGACACTCATGGCCAAGACACTCGCCCGCAAGCTCAAGGTGCCATTCAGCATGTCTGATTGCACCCCTTTCACCCAGGCTGGTTACATTGGCGAGGACGTCGAAGTGTGCGTGCAGCGGCTGCTTGCAGCGGCAAATTACGATGTCTCAGCCGCAGAACATGGCATCATATGTCTAGACGAGATTGACAAGATTGCCACGTCCAGGGTTGCTCATGGCAAAGACGTAGGCGGCGAAGGGGTTCAGCAGGCACTCTTGAAAATTATCGAAGGAACCACCGTACAGATACAGGCCAAGGCTGAAAGAAGCGCTGGCGGACGTAGTCCTAGAGGCGCACCGGGCGGCTCAGGTGGCTATCCGTCAAGTAATCCAGGTTCTGGCCCTTCCCCAAACCCTCCTGGCACCAAGGGTGAAGTGTTCAATGTCCGGACAGACAACATCCTCTTCATCTGTACGGGTGCGTTTGTGGGCCTCCACAAGGTCATTATGGACCGAGTGTCCAAGGGAAGTATGGGCTTTGGTGCGACGGTGCGGTCGTCAAACCCAGAGTCTGGGGTGCATGACACTTCGCTCAAGGGCCAATATGCTGATGCTCTTTTCAAGAAGCATCTCCCTTATTTTGTACCCGCCGAGCCGCCTCAACGGTCTGATCCTTTTGCACCCGAGACAAAGAAACCCCAACAAGTCTTCAATATCCTCGATCTGGTGGAACCTTCTGACCTGCAAAAGTATGGCATGATCCCGGAGCTAGTCGGCCGCATACCAATATCCTGCGCATTGTCTGCTCTTGACGAAGATGCTCTAGTCCGCGTGTTGACCGAACCTCGCGACAGTCTCGTTAAACAGTATGAGAAAACGCTCCATGATTCGGGCATTGAACTGCGCTTCACTAATGCGGCATTGCGGGAAGTTGCCAAAGGGGCGAGCAACATGGGGACGGGTGCACGTGGACTTCGTACTGTCCTCGAACGCCTGCTCTCCGACTGCATGTACGAAACGCCAGGTAGGCCCTCCTCCTATTCTTCGTAGAGATTCAACAAACTCACAGGGTATGCAGGTTCCCAGGTCAAGCACGTTCTCATTACTCAAGACGTCGCAAAGTTAAGATCCGGCCCCCTTTATTTCCAGCGCGGCCAGCAACAGAGCTTTCACCACGCCATTGCTCTAGAAGAAGAGAAGTGGGAGGAAGAGCTGCGCAGGAGTGAAGACTCGGCACAAGTTCGGAACTTTGAGGAATATCGTAAACAGGGTCTCGTTGCAGGCGCCGGGGGATTTATGTGACCCTGTCGGATCCACATTCGCAAGCAGGGAACACCTTTTCTAGACTTCGGTCTGCTATTGGGACGTGTGACGCATGGGGACCGGTGGACCGGCTTCGAGAACGTCTTGTATATACTCGTGGGAGATAGGTTTGCGATTGGGCTGCGAGAGACCGCTTAGGCGTTTGTCGGAGGGGATAAGACATGTACCTGAACCTACCATGGAGACTACAAGTCACCTTGCTAATTGCCATGACCAATGCTCAGTATCACTGTGTCGATCTCAAGACCCATCAATCCGTCTCCCCTTATTAGTGGCTGATGAGACACTCGATCGCGACAAGGTACTTACAGGCTTTAAGCATACATCCATAGTCACGGTAGCCCGACCCCCATGCCTCCCACGAACGCTTTCTGCCCAAATTGAACTTCTTCTAGACGCACGATAAGATCTCAACTCCGCACCTATAGGACCACATTCCGCACACACACGCCATCCCACCCACGTTCCCAAGAGTCGCACCTCGACAACCCAGGCGCGCATCGCCAATTCCGCACGATAAGCCCGAGCGGCTGCCGCGAAGCAGCCATGAAATTCACGATTGGCGCGGACGACGCTCCCTCGACGAACCCTGCTGCCCTGCAGCTGGGCATAGCATGTATCCCATTGATGCGACAAGCCCGTCACACAGCAACAGCCACTCCCTCTTTCACGCCCACGCCCGTGACCGCCGCACCTCCAAAACCCACGCTCATACCCACGTCGCCAGTATCACTGTTGTACACAAACCCACCTCGGCATGCCTTCCCTCCCTCCCAACTCGCCCCTGCCCTCTCCTCCCATCTCCACCGTGCACCGCGTCCGAGACACACACCCAGACACGCTCCCTCGTCCTCCCCCTCTCCACCCGCATCTCCACCCTCTCCCTCTCCCTCTCCCTCTCACCGTTCAGCCATCCCTTTCCCCTCCGCATCCGTCATCCCCCCCTCCTCCCCACCCCACTCCCTTCCCCCGGACCCATCTCCGCTTGCCCAAGCCCTGATCAAACGCGAACTATTAGCAGCAGCAGCAGCAGCAGCAGCGGGAGGAGAAGAAATTTCGCCGTGAAGCGACCGTACAAAAGAGCACTGTGCACCCTCTCCGGCTCCGCCTCCGATTCGGCGACAAGCGGGACGCGAAATATTGTGTGCGCGGGATGCACGGACGCGCGGGTGGACTTTGCGTCTGCGATGCGTCTGCGATGCGCTGCTGCGAGCTGCGCGTAGGGCAGGGGAGTCGAAATGTGAATAGATTGATGCGTGGGAGGTTGGTAAGGGCGTAAGGTTGGGTTGGGTTTTGGGGGAGGTGCGTGCGGATTTGGGCGCATATTATACGAAGGGGAGGGGGTAAACATTTTGGGCTAGACTGGACCGGGGGGGGGGGGGGAGGAAGATAATGTAGGAGTAAGGTGGTGCGAGGTTGAACGTACGGTGATATCTAAGGCATGCCATGCATCACACGTTCTTGTAGGTTTGAAGATTAGAGCGATTAGAATTTTTTTTAGCTCTATCACAATGATAAAGAAAGCATTAGTACAATGATCCTCTATAATGTAAGGTTGAGCCGCCGGATGCTATGGGCCACATCTCAGCGACTCTTGATAATAAAAAACCATGCTTCGTGTCAATGCAGAAAGAGCCGCCGGGTGCCATGACCTAGCAGCTCTTGATAAGGAAAAGTCCCATAGCCCAGACGAGCCGCCAGGTTGCCCTCAGCGACTCTTTGGTAGTAAACAATACTCGTAAACCGTGTAAGAAGAACGCTTCAAGTTGGCCTGTTCTCAAGAGCACCTCGTGTCGCAAAGTCTGGAGGACGAAGCCTGCCAACCCGGAGACGAGGCTGCTGCTGCGAACAGGCAAGATCACCGATATTACAGAAATGAGAGAGCAAAGTCGCAACAACTTTTCGTGTTGATCAAGTTGCAATAGCAATACTCGTGGATGCGAGGCGCACCATGCCAGCCCCCGAAGGGGTATTTGAGTTCCCAGTCCGAGACGGATAGCCCGCCGATGAATCCCAACGCCATCCCAATGCATCCCAATCCATAAGGTGAGTCGTAGGAAACGAGGGGCCGCGTGCATCAGTCCACGTCCACGTCCACCATCAAGTACATGCACATGACCTTCTTGTTGAAGGGGCCTTGCTCCCACGTTGGAGAGGCGGGTCGTGAGGCGGGTCGGGAGGCGGGTCGGGAGGCCGACCGGGAGGCGGGAAGGGAGGCGGGAAGGGAGAGGTTCAGGGGGGTGCTGACTGCCGACGCAAACTCATTGAGTTGCGGGTATTGTATGCCGGAGTTGAAGCTGAAGTTTTCCAGGGAAGGGGGGAGATGGAGATAGTTATGGTCCAGAGGAGCTTGGTGCCTCTGGAAAGATGTAGGCGACGAATAGGCTGAAAATTGCTGTTGAGGCAATTGAGCTGGAGTCGCTGATTGGGTAAATTGCTGCGGTGCATAGTGTCCGTCGATGGAGTAATTATTGTACGTGGGGACCATGTTCGGGTGAGTATACTGCGTGGTTAGGCAGGGCTGAGACATGTTTAGGAAGGACTGAGACAAGTATAAACCCTCGGGCGCGGGCTCCTTGTTCTTGTGGTCATCCGTGATCTGGAGAATTTGGGATATTTTCTGGGCGAGGAGGTTGCCCTCATTATCCTTGAAGGTGAAGATGACCTGGTAGCCAACCGGCGACTTTTCTTCTTGGTGCCTGCAATAGCAGGTGATGCGCATGGCAAACTCGACCTGCTTGGCAGAGCGCGAGTAAGTGCGGTTCGGGTCGTTCGAGTCCGCGTCCTTCCACGGCTTGTACTCTTTCTCATTGATCATGATGATCCTTTCGTTCTCGTTGTCCCTCCATTCACGCTCTTCCTCTGCTTTTTTCTTCTTCCGGTCGTACCGCTTCTTCTCCCGCTCTTTGCAGCCCTCGCAAATCATGACTTGACCACCGTTCCGAGGGTGTGCGGGGTCTTCCTTGTCGATTTCTGTGGTTGCGACGCCAGCGGTTCTTATGGGGATGGGTTCGTCGCCCCTCGCTCGCCGCAGTGCCTGCGCATGGCGCTCTAGGTTGCCTTCGATTGCAGTCGCACAAACCAAATACATGTCCATATGAACAGCTTGCTCATTGCTCATTTCTTTGATTTCGTCTTGCGTGGCCAGCAGCTTTGGCTTCGCAAGCGTCTTTCTCGGGAAATGGATTTGCGTGAAGCGGTCATCCAGAGGGTCCATGACGAGTTTCATCTTGATCTGCGTCTCGGCTCGCGACTTGGTCCTGTCGGGATCCAGGTAGACGGTGATGGGCTCGACGGTGACGGGCTCGACGGTTTGCTTAATGTGAATTGCTTCAGGTGTCCCTGTGTCATAGTCGACATTGTCGGTGTCATAGTCGACATTGCCGGTGGCATAGTCGACATTGCTGGTGGCAAACACGTCTGGTGAGCTCGTCTGGTTGGGGTTGGGAATAAAGGCGCGTGGCGAGTTGGCGTTGCTGAATATCATATCCTGGGTGGGCGAGGGCGAGACGTCGTCCAAATCGAGGAATGCTTCATCGGGCTCTGTTTTGACAGGCCAGCGCTGAAAGGACGTGAGATCGACGGCCGAGTCGACGGCTGTGAGGTCCGACAAGAGGGCTGATTCGTTGGCTGGACAGTAATTGCTGTTGGGGTCCATGTCGAAGTTGAAGGTACTTGGGTAGAAGTCGGAGTGCGGGTCGGCATGCAGGTCGGAGTGCACGTCGGCGTGAAGGTCAGAGTGCACGTCGGCGAGCAGGTCGGCAGGGTTGACGGTGCTGCCCGTTTTGGGCTCGTCGAAGTTGTTGTAGTCCATTGCGGGAGGAGCTGCTATGGATGAAGGCAGCGCGCCCTAGTGCCGAAATTGGCTATATCGATGATCGACAGCGGCTGCGGATCGACAGAACGCCAGGGACGGCGGAAGCGCGGGCAGCGCCGGGAGCGTGAGAGCAGCGAAAGCGAGGGAGAGGGAGCGAGGAAAGGGCGGTATGGGAGGTATTTGTACTTCTCGAGGGCCGTGAGGGGGGTGAGGGGCGACCGTCTGAACTGGATCACCGTGTCGAGACTCGACAGCAAGCAGGCCAGGTGCGCTGGCCAACGGGGCGAGCCGGCGGTCGGGGTGTGGACCAGCTCTGAGTCTTAGGAAGAAGGGGGGGTGGGGGGTCAGGTCACGGTCAAGGCGCAGGGTGAAGAAGGAGAGAGCAGGAAAGCAATGCTTCTCGGGGGAACCGCAATTGAAGAGGAGGATAGTATGGTGCAGTGCGAGGCCGGGAAGCTATTTCTCTGCTAACGGGCGGGCACCCCACCCACTGCGACCCACCACACGGCGGCGCACGCAGACGCAAAGTCAGATCGGCCAAGGGGGAACCCTGTCCGGGCGCGACCAACACCAAGAGGTACCTCTACCTCTGAAGCCTCGACGCAGGCGAACGCAGGCGAACGCAGCCGACCCGGGCGTGCGCGGCGCTGCTGGCCGCTGGCCGCTGACCGGGAGGGGCGCCGGGCGGTCTAATGGGCTGGGTACCATTGGGCTGCCCTCCTGCTTGGAGTGGACTCAATAAAATGCCCCGCCCCCGGACGGTCACGCAGAGCAACAACAGCAGGCCATTTCATACCACACAATTCACCTAATAGTAATGACGACGCCCCAGAGCAACGACGCGGGCGGCGGGAGATGTACCAGAACTTGGGCGCACGAGCCCTGCTAGCTAGCTGCAGCCAGGTGCAGCTCACAGGCTCCCTCACAGGCTCCCTATCGTCTGGCGCGCCGCTCCACTGACAGGCCAGCCGGCAAGAGTCGGCTCGCTCCAGCGCTGTTGTGCCACGGCGCCGTTTATTCCTCCTTCATCTAAACATCAAGGGGTGGCAGCCAGTCGACGCACCAGGCCCGCGCCCGGAGCTGGATCCGCCAGACCGACGACGACGACAACGCTCTGCGAGGCTGCTGACGGACGCAGACGGGCTGCTCGCGGCAAGGTACGGGCGCTGGCGATGCTATTGCTGGTGGTGGAGAAATCTCTGCTCCCCCCCGATGAACCCCAGAGGAGCAACCCGCTAGCCTCCGCGTCCCGGTGGCAATCCCCTCGACGCTTGCTCCTAATCGCTCGCTACAATTTTCGGAGTAGCCATTACGAGTATGCCCGCCCTGACACTCGTCGCTCCGACATGGGCCCTGCTCCACTAACGCTCCAGCCTCCTTGGAGATAATAAATGCCTGGGCCGGGGCCGGGGCCGTGCCGTGGTTCCTACCGCAAGGCTGGCAGCCTGGCAGGCACGTCTTATCCACTTGGTGAATTGAACCACGGCGCCACACTCCAGACATGGCTCCGTCTACCCTCGCCTCACGATATTCTACCAATCGTTGCACCCTCGTACACCGTTTCCGTACCGTAGCCTTCTCAACATCGTTTCTTAAAGCGCAACTGTGCCCATTTAGCCCACAACTGCTCATGCCACCTTGAACCTGTTCCAAGCATTCACATCCAGACCCACGTCGAATCACTCGCATTCAAGTTGCCTCGTCCAGTCGCAGTTCCATTCATTATCCGTAATTTGGACCGTTGAGCCCACTTCTTAAAGTTCCTATGGTCCGATGTCATAAGATGCCTCGGAGCTCCGATGTCTCGTGTCAATTGTTAGACAGCACCGGAGAAGCTCCAAGTCGAACCGAAGTTACTACTGCCCAGCATCGGTCCGATCCATAATGTTCCAGAAGCCTTCAATTGGCTTCTGAGAGAGGCGGGGAGCATTGCCACAACAAGCAGCAATAATTAGAAACCAAACTCTTCAAACTAGTGGGGGATCTCAACAGATTGGCAAGCGCATTGCTACTTATAGATAAAGACATGACCGTCGTCGACAGCACCGAAGTGTGCTTGTGGCCCCTTTTCACCCTGGACGTTTGTTGAGCACGAGGAGTGACTGATACAGCACGGCATGCAGCGAGAGACTCTTGCACACCCCTCCGACGCACCTTCCCGGCGTCCTACAAAGTGTCGACGAGGCGTCGTTCGGTCGTTGCACGGGAAGGGTTCAGGGGCAGTACCTGGCACGAAGGCTTCGCTTCCAGGCTTCACGGCATTTCGCCTAGTCCAAGGTTCGACGCAAGAGGAAAACGTGGACACGTCTCTGTATCGAACAGCAGACGCCTCCCTGGTCGACAGCCAAAGCCTCAATACTGCGGGGTCTCGTGAAGGCGCCGGTCTGGTCTCTGGCCGTCGGTTCAAGACTTGTTGCGAAGATTTCCGCCTCAAGTGCTCACTGATGGAAGCAAGCTCGAGGCTTTGGGCCCTGGGATCAAGGTCCGACGCGCGTCTGCTTCATTTCTCTTGTTGCAAACCCCGCACGCCAGCTCGTCCAATTCGCACGCACCGATGAGAAACCAAGAAGGCGCCCCGACGTCAGCACCCCTCACCCCCTCGTCTTGTCTGCACAATCGTCTTTTGAATTTACAGCAATTCATTGAGCAATGCTCGCAACCTTATCAGCCATGATATCTGTGTCGCGGCAGCACCGCTCTCGGCCAATCAGCGTGCGCCTCCGAAGACCGTCCCCGCATGGCCAACTGCACCCAAGACATGCATCGTCATGCATCCTACTGCAGCCCATCGCTATCCCATGTCCAGCACATCGCCCACGCCGTTGAGCCCGGCTTTACTTCTTTCAGCGTCCATACCTGGTCTCAACGGCATATACGAGCCTCAACCAAGCCGCGTCCAAGAGCGACATGTATATCTACTTCCTCTGTCCGTCTCCCCAGCCCCAACCTTATCATTGCGAAAGCAGGCACCAAACCCGATCGATGCGCATCGCACTCCAATCGACAATTCCCAAGCCAACACGCGCCCCGCTAAGGGCAATTCACAGCGCTGAAACTTGCGCCGGCTAGCGTGGGACAGTGGCCGCACTGATTTGCAGTGGCCCGGCCTTCGCACGACGGTCTTGCCAAAGGCCAAACCGCGGTGCCAGGACCTGTCTGGCTGTCCTGCGTCGGTTCGTCGCACGGGAGCCCGCAGTCGCGCCTCAGGCTCCATGCTGTCCCATGTGTACAGCATCGCTGGTGTATTTTAACAGACGGCGCCTCCCCTCTCCGCGACAACGGCACGCCCATCCGAGTAGCCTAGGAAGATGCCACATCGCACGCCACAGGCCATCGGCGCTCAAGGCACATCCAACTCTTCAGCGCTGCTCGCCACGGTGGTTCGAGAGCGGCCATGACGCTAGCCACGTTGTGTGTTTGTTAATTAGACGGGGTGTCGTTAAGCTTTTTGCCAAGCCCTCTCCGCGACCTCTCCCCAAGGCTCCATCCGTGCCCTATGGGTCGGCGGATGGTCGGGTCTGGCTATGCCTTCACAGACAGTGTCGGATGAGCATCGAACGCACGCAACGCTGGAAACCTCGGGATAGATAGGCGCGAGCCGGGCTCCGAGCTTCTCCGACTTGTACGTAACTTTTCTGGGTGAAGTATGTTCCGACGTGCTGGCGACGCGCTGAGACAGACGAGACGGGCGCAGAGTACGGGAATCTACCCGTAGGCTGAGTCAAGTTGCAAGTGAACTCGCACCGACTCTGGAAGCCGCGAGAGAATGCACGTTCGGATACGGCTATAATCGCTAGCACTAGCATGCGCGCCCCTCCTCTCCTCGCGACGAACGCGAGCTGCTTCTCGATGCACGCCTCTTCAGACGGATGCGATCCAGAGCCCCATGTTCTCACACCGATAACGTTGCGTGGCATTGCATCATAGCGAACGCATGGCCCCTTCTCCCATCCTCTTCGACGTCGATCCCCGCCGGGGCCCAAACGGGGCCCTTCCCTCTTGCATACATAGCATAGCCAAGACTAAAACCTACTCGAGCAATTCTCGCCTCGAACCCCGTCTGTAGAACTAACGCACACTACGAAGACGCTTCCCTATCCAGCCTTTGCCACCATCCCCAGACCCACATCTTCGCACCTCACGTCACCACCATGCATCCCCGGCTCGGCCTTCCCTTGGTGCTGTAGCCAGCGCAGCGCTGCGCAGCCCTACCCTGCTTACCTACCTGTTCATACATACGTCCGTCCGTGCTGTGCTGCGTCCTACTGTACATACATAATGACACGGCCTTCATCCTTACCCGTACGCGCCGATCACCTACGTCCGCCCACTTATTCTGACTCGCGTATGTATGCACGCCCGGACGATTATTATGACAGTTTGAAGGGGGGCCAGACTTGCGGCGATGCCGTGCGTCGTCTCCGCCATCCCGGTGGTGCGGGCGCGAGCCCGAGACGGAGCCGAGACTCCGCGTAGCGTGCTTGTGAGGCTGATGGATGGGGGGGGGAACGGGACGTCGTGGCTGCGAACCCTTTTTGTGGGAGGTGTGACGTGGCGGTGGCTGGGCTGGCTGCGGATTGTGAGTGGGGACAGACATGTGCAGATTGGAGGAGCGAGGTGTGGGGGTTTGGGTGATGGGAATTGTGTTCGGAATTTCGTGCTTCGGGAGGTGGGCGGTGGCACAAGGAGAGTGAGACATCGGTCTACTTCTTAGCTAATGGATTGCATTGTGTAAGCGGCAATAATGAAGAATTCTATAGTGGCCCCAGGCCATGAGGGACTTTTGGCGCATTCTTGAAAATTCAAACTGATGGTGATTGGACAGAAAACTTTTCCTCCCAAACCCCCTTTTTTCGCTGGGCAGATAAGATCCTTCCCGGAAATGACAGTAAATGCAACCAATATTCCCGATGGAAGAACAAGGCTTGTGACTTCGAATGCATCACTTGAAAAAGATTGCTTTCAGTAATCACCCAATGCAAACCCCACCAAACACACGTCTTTCAGCAGCTCTTAGAAAACTGGATCCCAATCCCGCCCGTTCCCCCAGGTTTGCGGGATGGTCTGTGGAGTTGTTCGAGATTGACGTCAGACTCGGAATCACAGGAACTCAGAGACAAACATGTGTGGGCCGGTGATCATCCGCTGCTCCGACGAAATAATCCGCCGCGGTTCAAGCTTGTGCTGCTGCGATCATCATCGTAGCCGCCGCCGGAGAAGCGAGCGACAGTCTCGAAGAGTCTGAGGTCTTTCTCTTCAATTTTGGCACCCATTTCAGTTGCGAATTGGCGCAATGTGCCCTGAATGCACTCTGCATGAAGTTCCTGGGGTGAACAATCTTTGAGAATGTGCGAGTACACGACGTTGAGTCGCTTGACTTGGTCGCGGTTGTAGCAGTTCTTATAGCCGTAGTCTCGGCCCAGACACGGTATGGGGTTGGTACTGCCAGTTCGGAGAAATTGAACTAAACGATAAACGCTTGGGCGCCGAATAGGATCGGTAGCGAGGAAGACCTCTAGTCGTGGGAGCTGTCTTCGAAAGTCAGACCAGCCGCAGCGATCCAATAATTGGATCAGCGTGTTCTCTTCCAAGGCTTTCGCCATCTCATCAAGCCTAGCTGACTTGTTGTCGCAGTCTTCGAAGACCCCCTTCCACAGGCCGCCAAGAATTTGGGCCTCGTCTTCATTTTCACATGTACTAAAGCCAAACAGATAATAAATCTCTGTCGCTGGGGATGGCACCTGACCATACAAGATGCTCGCCGCTAGAGCAAAAGTTTGGCTCCGTGTAACAGGCTGCAACTCCCTGATGTTCATGTCCAGCTCATTACTCTTCATATAAGACCGGATTCGTTGGAGTGATCGCGAGACTAGCACCAACCCTCCATCTCCGGGCTCAGTTGGACGAGATATTGGGTGATCTCGGGAATAGTTGGAAGGACTGCTCGTTTTATCAAATGCAGTCCTAGCTTTATCTGGTCTCGCCTGAATATCATTGGCCATGGAGGAAAACCAATCTTCAAAAAGAGGTTGACGACTAATCAAATCTTCGAAAGTTACTTCTCGGATGCTCGATTTCAGGTGTCTTCTGAGGTTTTCGAAGAGCCGCTGTGCGCAAAGTTTAGAGCGAGTACTACTCTGTTTGGTGCCGTTTCGGACATTTGAAAATAATATCGACTTCGCAACCTTGTAGCGCCGACCTCTAGTGGAGAAAGGTCGATGAAGTCCGAGGAATGGAAACGCATAGAGTTTGCAGTCATTGCTGCGCCCAATGTACGGAATGAGCTCATGGAACCTGTGCTCGATGATAAGGCCTAAAAGTTGCATCTCAACATGCACAGGCGCCGTCTCCTGTTGAATGCGATTGAAGGACTTCGTGGCCTCGCCTAGAGTCATGTTGACATTAACAAACGCACGAACGGTTCCGGCGTTGTAAGAAGTGCTCAGCGATGCCAGAGTGTCCTGCAATGACAGCGGGACTATGGGCAATGTCAGTGCTCCCGACGATTTTGGTCGACACCATATTTTCATTTTCGCAAATTGTTCTGGGTGATGACGTATCTCTTTCAGTATCGTATCAAATGTGAGCCGCGCGGCTGCCAGCTCACTGATAGCAGTGAGCATCTGCTCGGCGAAAAAGCTTCCGCATACTGTTTTCATTCGTATGTTGAAGTTGTCCACACGTAACAGCTGTACTGCTTTCCGAACCAAGTCCTCGACATCGGCGTCAGGACCCTCGTTGTGACGGTAACATTCGACCATTCCATGGATGGTTATCAGGGAGGGTTGAAGCTCGTAATCGAGTTGACTTGGTTGCTCGTCCAGGACGCCAGAGAGGTCTCCAATGATCTCATCGAAGCTCTCTTGGAATTCCCTCACTGTAAGGGATAGGGTATCTATAGACTTGCGGATCTGGAGTCCATAGGACAAGAGCACATATTGCCAGAGATCTTCCTCGGCCCTGCCTCCAATTGTACCACCTAGAAGTGACAGATCAGAATTCCGTCGGATCAGTTTAGGACCTAGGAGACTTACCTTGGTACGCTTTCCCGACCTCGTTGAACAGATTTTGTAAATGAGCAACCTCTTTAACAAACTGTCGATTACTCGCAGCCGTGGAGCTTATGGCGTTGCCCTTTGCCAGGAATATCGATGCATTGGCAGTGTGTGCATTCATCTCCATCATTACTGCAACGGTTGCATTCTCCATATGCCCGGTGGAGAGGAAGTTGGCCAGGCGATCAAGGAATCGCTCGTGAAGTTTAGTTGTCTCATTGGGACCAATGGCTCCATTTATGTCGACGCCGTCATCCTCCAGGAGTTGGTTCGATGGCTGATGGCTGTCGACCAACGGCTTCAGTTTGCCGTAGTGGCGAAGAGCCGACAGATTTAAATATGCCCCAAGGAGGGACATGTCCGTCTGATCTTCCATCGTGAAGAAGGGCTGTAATAAGAATTATACCGAACACAACGGCAATTCTAGGGAAGATAGTATCAGCTAGTATACGAGTGCGGGAGAGAGAAGACGATACTCACACGATGCCTAATCTAGGCTGGTCCACCAAGCTCGCCTGGGCAACAAGGCAGTCGTAAATCTCAATGCTACCGGTGCGGTCTCTAAATTGAGTGTAGGAAAATGAAGAGGGGAGGCTGGGAGGGAGCTAGATATAGGTGGAGGTGGGATCTCAGGCCCGCCTTTACCTGCTCGTTCAGAAACCAGGTAAAATTACCCGTACTCATCGCCGCCACGATCGAGGAGGAAGGAGTGGTCAAGCAGCGTGCCTTCCCCTCTTAGTGGCTCTCACTCTCACTATCAAACGAACAGCCCAATCTTTGTACACAGCAAAGAATGCATTCGAACATTGAGACAAGAAGAAAACTAATGCCATGCAAGGCATGAACTATCCGCCCACAGCAATTCACTCACGGCTAAGGCTTACTTCAATTTCACATCTCCCTCTCTCTTGTTGCAGTCCTTGCCACGCCAACGTCACTCCACCCAAACACCTCCGCCACGCTCAGAAAGCTGGTCCTCGCTCCTCCGATGGCGATGAGAATACTCACAATGTCGACTACAACCAGCACAACCGCGCCCATCATGAATCTGGGGCAAAAGATGCGATAAAGCATAAGGTGCCTCCGGAGATGTCCTGTCCACATGGTCGTGGCCAGATTGATGACAGCGTAGAAAAGTACATGCGTCGCAACAGCTTTGGCTACATCGCTTAGCAACGACTTCTTCTTGGGAGGCTGTTTCCAAAGCACGATTGCTGGGACAGCGATGGCGCAAAGGATTTGGGCGCCAAAAGTATTGAGGACGACTATGAAGGGTGTCCAAGGATATCTGATGGTCTGAAGCGGAATGAATGCTGATTCCCATTGGATGCTTGATAAGGTCCCTTGATGTCCTGTCTTGAAATAGTGGAACGAGCCAAGGAGGCCAAGGACGACTGGTCCTATAGATGTGTTGGACAGCTTGTTTGTGTCGATAATTTCGAACAAGGAGAATATTTGCCAGGTCAGGATACCGATCGCGCCTGCTCCCATGGGTTTCTCGACGAGACTGATGGCCAAAAACCACATCGTAATCAGAATGGCGTAACGGGAGCCATGTACATTTGCATAGCCCAGAATAGTGATAGATGAGGTTCCACTATCGTCTACTACAAAGCTTGCTGACTCATAAGACTCTTTCTTCTTAGTTTCAATGTTGAGGAATGGTTTGGCCCAGGAAAATGTCGAGTAACCGAAAGCCAGAGCAATGGCCAGGGTCAGTTGAGCGATGAGCCTCTTTGTCGTCTTGATCTCATCTCCATACCCTGGATACCATTCACCGTCATCGGCAGCGTCGAGCGTCCAGTAGGCCGCGCTAAGCAGAAGTCCGAATCGAAGAGCGAAATCCAGCCACAGGATCGCGGATCCCTGGTGGTTGCGGGTGCCCTTGAAGTATGATCGGATCAGATTTGGCAAAGTGAATGCGACCACGTACGGAATGGCCAATTGCCATGTCGCGGATGTCGACGATGTGGCCGATGCGTAGTAGGTAGATTTGCAATACGGGATTTGCTCTTCGCGACAGAGTCTTGAAAACGATGCCAGCCTTGTGAGAACAATGAACAGTATCGAATGGTAGCATCCAAGTGCTCGATCAATAGTGTTCTTCTGTCGAAACGATGATGCCACCGCGAGTACTCCAAAGGTGGCCAGGAAGTGGAGCAAAATCTCATCTTCCCAGATGGTCCACGAATTGGCAGCAAAACCGGCAGACAACGCTAATGTGAAGATGACGCTCGCCCAACCCCAGATTGACGTTGGCACAGGGAGTATAATCCTCCGTCTGATGTACCAGAAGCCCATTCCGACACCTGCAATACCGCCAAATGCAGCACCGAAACTAAGCGCCTGGTCCAAAGACAGTGACGTGTACAGATAAGTGAGTCCAAGCCCGTTCAGCAGACCAATTACACTCCCGGCCGCTCCAATGCTCAACAGAGGAGCAGTAAGCTCCGCGTGCTCACCGTCAAGCCCACGAGCATAGATGCCGAGCACAATAAGAGCTGAAACAAGTATAAGGACTCCATTAATCATCCTTGGAATGTCGAATCTTGCCCACAGGGCACGGCAGATGCTCAGCGTTTCGCTTTGATATGCTGAAAAAGCCGAAAAAGTAGTCTTCCAGTCACTCGTAGCAGATTTCTTCGACTTCTTTATCGAGTCCCAAGCGTCATTGGCAGCATCCCAAAGCGCCAAGGCACTTGCTCGGGTGGACGGGTCGAGGCCACGAGCCTGTGCATATGCATCTTGGTAACGGTGAATCTGTGCCGCAGCTAAGCGATTGACATTTGCTAGATTCTCGTAATTGGAACCTTGAGCGCCAATGAAAGCTTCCTCAATAGGGGCGCCTAGGTTGTTGAAGGGAATTGGCAGCCCAAGGAGGAGGGATAATGTAGGCACCAGATCAATCTGAGCGACAGGTCGTTCTTTTGCTGTAGCTGGTGGAGTTGCGTAGTCTGGAGACGTTCGACCAAAAAATGGTTGCTTGGAATACATCCAAAGGGCGGCTTGGATCTCGTCGTCGGATTCTCCCCCATGATCACCTTTAACATCCATTCCGTGGTCCCCCATGACAACCAATAGTGTCGAATCGTCAATCTGCTCGATCATTCTGTGGAAAACTTCGTCCATCTGGCTCAGTTTGGCTGCCATAGCGGGATGATCGGGACCGTATCGATGTCCGGCATGGTCGACGCCCAGGTAGTGTCCAATTATAACATCCCATTTGCTTGTGTTTGCAGGGTGAAGAAGTGGAAAAATGTGCTCTGTAACCCCATTATCCACGGTGTGCAGGTCCCATACGTTGAACGAATCGTAGGGACGTGTAAGGTTTGGCTCGAAGTAGCCCGGCCAAAGCGCATGCCACGTATCGTCTCCAAGATGCACAATCCTCTTGCTCGCATTCCGTAGTTGTGCTACCAAATTGTCCTCGTCTATTGCATCCCCCGCAAAATTGGAACCAGCATCTACGAAAGTAGGTAGCGTGCCCGTTGTGAGTCCTTTCAGCCTTTGTAGGGTTGCCGTTGGAGGGTCTGCAATGAAGGGTCGCAAGAATGCTTGATGAGGATGTTTCGCGGCGGTGTCATAGAGGACAGGGAGCGCATTATGAAAGTGTTGGGCCTGTTCGCTATCTGTGGCCTGAAATGGTACGGTAAAGTCGTAGCGGAGCGCATCGACCAAGATCACAACCGCCTTCTCGAAGCTTTTGGGGTGCCAGCAACCCGTCTCCGCGGAACCGGGAGAGTATACGTCCGAGATATCAATGGGAGGTAAAGCACACTCTGACGTTTCGTCGAGGACCAGTCTCGTGAGAAGGAAACCGGTTGCGAAAAGGTAAATGCCCAAAACATGAAGAATGCTGTGGACGGTCAGCGTGGGCCAGGACGATGACAGCTCGGGTTCAGTCACAGTAGGAAGGTAAAGAAAGCGATAACAATCAAGTGCAATGCCTTGAAATGCACCTCTCCTCGTTTATTGGCTGCGGCGGCATCTCCAGTCCTTGCTCGGAGACCTGAAGCCTCTTCTCGCTCCTTTTCGGCCTTGGCCTTTGCGAAGGCCGCAGCCAGGCCCTCGAAGGACGGCAAAGGCTCGCCTTGGTCCATTAGAGAGGTTATATCTGCGAAACCATCTGCATTTAGACGAATAGGTGAAAAATCGTTATTGCGGTGTCGCGTCAAGCTGCGACGTAAATTCGGCCGGAAGGAGGGTTTCTCCGGCGCCGAGCCATGACAATAGATTTCCCATTTGGGCAAGTAGCTCGATAAGCTCTGGCCGCTTTAGTTGCATACATGCACATATGTCCGGCAGGTCATGGCGCAATTCAGAGCCTCATCCGGTCTGCCGCGACACTCATCTTCAACACTCCATCTCACCGGCGTGTGCTAAACGTCACCTGAAACCAAGTCCAATGCACGATCTGTTGATACTGGGCAAGATGGTTTGTATTTACTCCCTTCCTGCATGTGCAGTGTGACGTGTGGGATATATAATACATTAGAGAATACAAAATATGTAAGAGGACATAACCTCGGTGGAAATGAGCAGCATCCCAGTGTCGACGGTATAGCCAGTCATGTCCGAGAATATACAATTAGGGTAGAGCCCCAGGCCCGTACCATCCGGACGAGACACCAATCGCCTCAGGTAACGGGAGAGAAATATATGTTTGATACGACAAGCAGCGCAATAAAGTCGTCATCAAAGTACAACAGTCGTAGCCAAATGGCTGGGATGGTTTCGGTGAGACTAGGTGTTCGGGAGGTGGTCGTGGAAAGGCACGTCTTTGAGATGTACTCGACTAGTTGGGGAATCATGCGTAGTACTTGTCGTCCTTCTCTTTCAGTCCGCCGATACGGTCGAGGTCAAGCGAGTCGAAGCGGTCGGACGCGTCGCGCTGGTAAGGCGGAAGATCCTCCTGCAAAGGTTCTAATCCAACACTGTGATCACCAACGCGCACCACCACCACTCGGCCGGACTGTCGCCTCCCCGAATCGTCCACCTCGTCTGGAAATGTAATGCGGATCTCGGGGACAGGGCTCGGTGGTGGGCTGGAGGAATCTGCCATCAACTGCTGCTTCTCCTGGTACACGTAGATGGAGTCGGTCTTCTTGCCGAGGGGTGCCGTGGTGATGGTTAACCGCCTGTGGTTGGAGGTTTTAGATTGTCTCTTCTCGTACAGCGGAAGCTCTGCTTGCTTCCTCGCCTTGCGCATACTCCGGAGGAAAAGGAGAGCCCCAATGCAGGCCACGCCCAAAAGTAGGAGCACAAGAAGGGACACGAGGAGGCTGATCATGGTGGGATCAAGGGAATCCTTCTTGTCGTCGCGGACGACGAGCAGCTGGATGGATGGCATGATGATGATGATGATGCGGGAATGATAGGATGGTCGTTAAGGCGCGTCAACGGCGTAAGCAGGGTACGCGGACTGGAGTGGTAACAGCAATAAGGAGCGAATTAGCTGGTGCTGGGTCAGCATGGTTTCGAACAGACAGGCCGTTTCTGCCAGATGGAGAGGCCTTGGCGGAATGTGGGTGGAGAGCCGTCGACTGACCTTGTTAACACGGCAGCCGAGCAATGGAGAGGGCACCGAAAGAATGGATGCAGGCACAGCTGAAAGAGTGAAGCTGGTGCCGCAAGGGAATGAGCGTGGAGAGGCGAGGAGCGTGCGAGGTGCAGAGCAAGGAGACGGGAGGGAGAGCGATGGTTTTCTTTGGGAAACAGGCGTTGCGCCGGGGCCGCTGACGGTAGATGGAATTGTGCGTTAGCGCGCACTCGGAAATGAGATGTTGGCAACGACACGACGTCTTGGCCCAATCCGCCTCTGCAAGCGCTGCCGCTATGCCCAAACGGCGGCAGACGATAACAAGGTGCTGAGATGAGCGCTGGAATGCATTCTGTTTTTAAACGGATACCCGCCGGGCGTCGCTGGGCCAGAAACGAGGGCACACACGCCCGCACACGCCCACACACACTCGCACACTCGCTCGGCGAATGGGCCTATGGGCGACGGCGACGGGCCAGCAGCGTTCGACGTTGAGCACCTGCAGGGGCGCGCGCAGAGAGCGACGGGAGGGGGTGAATTAGGCAGATTCGAGAAGCGACAACGTTTCTCTGCAGACGGCCACGCGACCGGGCGCTCTCCCCAGATTTATACCGTCATGCAATCTCCACCTGCTTTAAGCTTATTGTCGACGAGACAAGGCATGTTTTGGCCTTGGTCGTGACAGGTACACGGCTCCGGATCTCGCTCGACGTCTGAGACGAACGGCCCGTAACAGCCCTACGGCAGCACGTCGTTCCGTCCTGGGGATGCCGCGAGGGCCGTGTGTTGCTGACGGCGTGCAAAAGCCATTGATCGGGAGGCCGTCTTGACAGATGCTGAAGCAGGCAACACGGCGCTGCGTCTCCAGCACCTGTATTCTTTGTAGGAGACACGCTGAAGCTCGTACTGCGAGTCCTCGCCTGGCCTTTCGGGTCTGCGCTTGGCCGTGTGCATTGCCCACCTCTTCCCTCTTTCTACCACTCGCGTCAGATGTGGTGAGATGCGTGGTGAGATGCATGGTGCTATTTCCATCCGAGCTAGAGTCGGCACTTGCCAAAAGCCCCTTCCTCGGAGCCCACTAAGCCTCAAACGCGTCCGATTCCTGATGCTCGGCAGGCGTCCACTGTGCAGGCCTGCCTCCGACCTCGCCAGAGAGAGCCAAGTCCGCCTGAGACCTTTCGAAGCATTCTCAGTCCGGGCTTGTTGTAATGTGTGACACGATGGCTCTCGAGTAAAAGATTTCACCTTCGTAGCGCTTCTAGAAGCAGACGATAATACTCGACGTGACACACGTCTCCGATGTGCTTCTGACGTCGACAGTCTGCCGCGAACATGACGATGCCAGGCAGAGACGATGGCCGCCTGGCCATGGGCAGACGAGCCTGAGGGGACATGGGCGCGACTGGTGCACTCGAGATCCAGCGAAGAGCGGTGTACGGTGTGTAGGCAGCTGCTTTTGCGAGGCTAGAGGTCGAGGGACGGCGCTCATTTGTGGGCGCCATGTGGGCAGAGGCATGGTCCCGATGTGGTCGTTACGCTTCGGGCGAGATAGCAACAGTTTGCTCGCTCGCTCCGGCGCCAGCGTAGCACAAGGAGAGTACAGGGCGGGCGCTGGTCTCCAGAGGCTCTCGCGGGCTGCAATGGCGGGGCGTAGCAGCGGCAGCGAGCAGAGTGACCCACGGTGCACCAGAAATGGGAGCAGAGACGGGGATGCGAGACGGGCAGAAGGGCGCTGCGGTGCGACTCTGGCTCGACAAAGTCCTCTTGTGACTTTTGAGGCGGTCGAATCGAGGCTAGGCGGGCAAACACCATGGGTGGCTCGCGATGCGGGCGCAGAGACGAAAATGACCTGTGAAACGCATCCGCCGCGTACATAACGAGTCTCCTGTGCCCATGCAACGCGAGGACCTGTCTCACCTCTCTCTCGTCACGACAATTCGGCCAGATTGCGTCGTTCCCTTCGAAACGCGGCACCCTGGACCTTGGACAATCCTGGACGCCTCCTCGCCTGGCTTGGCAGCACGCGAGTGGAGGCGGCCCTCTCTCTCTACTGTGTACGGAGTACTGTACTGTACTGAGCAACAGCAGCAGGAGCAGCCTTCACTCCCGCCCAATTCCCATCGCGCCCCCCGCCGTTGACCGGTCCTACCTAGCTGCCTGCTGCCCGCTACCTACCCGCCGCCCGCTGCCCACCGCCCACCAGCCTGCGGGGCCTAGAGGTCGGACTGGAGGTGCCGCCGCCGTTCGCTGGCGCGCAGTCGGTCGTCTAAGATCCCGCCCCAGTCGCTACCCAGCTAGCGCGCGTCGATCTGGGGCTCTCGCCTGGCATCCTCACATCGTCAACCCTCCGCCGACTGCTGCTGAGCCCTTCCTCCCACGTCGCCGCACTCTCGTCGCTCTCCCTGTGTCCTCTGCTGCCCGCTGCCGCTCCCCGCCCCGGCCAAAAACACGCCGTCTCGCTCCCCACCAGCCTGCCGCGTCCCGTCCATTCCGCAATCATTCAGCCTGCCACGCCCTTGCGTCCAGAGTCCTCGCTGCTCGAGTCGCTGGGCAGACACTGATGCGTTCCCCGCCCGGCGCGCGACACCACCGCTTCGAGATTAGCATGCACAGCGGCTAGAGCTGCCTGCCAGATTACACAGCTCCAAGGGGTGCGCCGGACGCTGCACATATCTGCTGCCCTTCCTCCCTCTCTTGCCGGCCGCCCAAGCGGAGGAACCCCTTCGCTCGCCTCTCGCTCCTCTTGTACCATATTCGCCATCCTCTCGCCCTCGCACGCCTCGCCCTCCTCGAATTTACATTTATTGGTACGTTCCTGCCGTCGCCGCGTCCTGCCCTCGTCCACACGCTCCATGCTGACGCCTGGCGCCCCCACAGCTCCAAAACTATAAATCTGCCCTTGCTCGCTGCAATCGCCTCAACAGCGCCTCAATAGCGCCAAGAAAACGTCTCGTCCCTACCCGTCGTCCCTCCACCGCCGTCGGCTGCTGCTACCATGGACCCTGGGTCGAGTGTAGTGGGTCGCAATTTGTCTGGGATGCCCAATAATGTGGGTCGCGACTCCCGCTCTGACATGATGCTGGCCACATGCTGACTGGATATTCTTAGGCACGATCCCGCGAATTCGGAGGCGGCCCGTCACTCAATGGCGCCAGCGTCGACCGCCCGTCTCAAGGTGCTCTGTCGCAGGGTTTCGCCAATTCCGGTTGGGCGAGCATCTGGGGCAATGGCAGCACCTTCGGCTCCGCTCTGGGAGCAACCGCGCGAGACAGCTCGCGTGCTCGAGGTATGATCTCGTTGCGTCATATGAAACTTGAGCGTCGTCCTGATGACCTCGCAGAGAATGGTGCCTATATGAGCGCTGCTGCTGATCCGATCGAGGGCAAGACTGGCTCCGGGTCTCTCGTTGCATCGTCCGAGTCTGACGTCTGGGGTAATACGCGTTCGCCCTGGGGAGATCATAGCTCGACAACCATGCCGCATGCCAGAAGCCAGGGAGTTTCTCCTGCTCGCAAATCCTCCATTGCACAGGTTCACAGCCAGCATCAGTACGTTGACACGACCCCATCCGCCTACTTGCCAAACTCAAGGACGACCGCGCTTGGCCAGGGACCCGTTGCAAAGCCAGTGACCAAGTCGTTGCTTGATCCCACAACCACAAACTTCGGACCCTTGCGCCAGTCCGAGCACTTCGCTGGCTTTGGTTTCAACCAGAGCGACAGCAATCAACAACAGCGCTACGAGGCATCAGTAGGATCTTGGCCGGACGCGAGCTCTGTTCATTCTCCCAATGACGATCGCAGAAGCGTCACGGCATCTGAGTACTTTGGTCCCTCAAGCGCCACGCAGTCCCGCAGTGGCAGCCTTCCACCTTCACGACACGGTGCCGAGCCGCTACAGTACGCACAAAATTCCGACGCATACGCACGCTTTTCGCAGCCCGGCGCCTTTCAGCGCGCCTCCTTCTCCCACGCTAACGGACGAGCTTACCAGGAGCGTAGCGGCTCCATACAGAGCGAATCTTTAATGCTTGGGCGGCTGAGTCTCGACCAGGAGCAAGAACCTTCAATGCTCGTGCACAAACCGTCGGTGAGCATGAACGGGCCGCCGTCCACCTTCACGCCAGCGAGCGACTCGACTTACCCCAGAGATACGCTTCTTGAGATGAATGCGTTGACAAGAGTAGGAGAAGGCAACTACGGCCATGCAGCAGGCCATTTCACTCCGGAGATCTATGCCAATAGCCATGTCCACGATCCCAGCATACAACTTCGCGCGTTCCAGTTTGATAGCCAGAGTGCGCCCAACGGAACCGTTCGACAAAGTCCCTTCCTCTCTCAGACACATACTCCGCCAGTATATGACCATCTCTACCCGTCCCGCATAGGTTCACTGTCAGACGCTACCAATATTGCACTCGTGCAGAGCAAATTACAAGGATACCAGCTGCAGCAAGAACGACGCAACTACATCAATCCCAATCAACTCCACCACGGCCATTTCCAGCACATGATCGCCGCGAATCATGCTAGCCAGCTCCGCAATCCTTACAACTATACTTACACAATGCCGAACGCCTTGCACATGAACATGCTCCCACCGAACCTTGCTGGGCAGACGATGCAGAATATCCCTGCCATGATGCCCATGACAGAGCCGCCGAAGGGGCCTCGAGAACACGGGACGCCTGATGTAGGAACCATGAGCATGGCTCTCTGGGAATTTAAACAACAGAGCAAGACCAAACGGTTTGACTTGAAGGATATATACACACATGTCGTTGAGTTCAGTGGCGACCAACACGGCTCACGATACATTCAGCAAAAGCTGGAAACTGCGAACAGCGACGAAAAAGCCAAGGTCTTCGAAGAGTTGAAGAAAGATGCCATGCAGCTGATGCAGGATGTCTTCGGTAATTACGTGATCCAGAAATTCTTTGAGCATGGCGACCAGACGCAAAAGCGGCTGCTTGCAGATCGAATGAAGGGGCAAGTTCTTTCGCTATCTCTGCAGATGTACGGCTGTAGAGTAGTCCAAAAGGCAAGCCCCCCATCTCCTCTAATCCCTTGCGCGACTGACGTTTCTAGGCTCTTGAACATATCTTGACCGATCAACAAGCGTTGCTTGTAAAAGAACTGGAGAAGAATGTTCTCGAATGCGTCAAGGATCAAAACGGCAATCACGTCATACAAAAAGCCATCGAGCGAGTCCCTCAGAAGCACATTGAGTTCATCATACAGGCTTTCAAAGGCCACGTCGGTCCTCTAGCAGTCCATCCCTATGGCTGCAGAGTGATACAGCGCATGCTCGAATATTGCGACCTGTCCACGAAAACATTCATCCTCCAGGAGCTACACGCAGAAGGATCGAAGCTCATCTCGGACCAATATGGCAATTACGTGGTACAACACATGATCGATCACGGGGCAACTGAAGACCACGCCAAGGTATTCACTTTGGTGAAGAAGGACCTGCTTCAGTTCTCCAAGCACAAATTTGCGAGCAACGTGGTCGAGCGATGTTTGACACATGGGACCTTTGAGCAGCGGCGTGAGGTCATGCTAAGGGTCACTGCGAAATCGGAGCGTGGTGACAGTGTCTTGTTGACACTCATCAAAGATCAGTATGGCAATTATGTAATTCGTAAGTTCTCAATAGGTCATTTTCTAGACATTTCTTATTAACAAACCCGCAGAGAAACTCCTGGAGCTGCTGTCGGACCAGGACTACGATGAAATGGTCGACCTCTTGAAGCCTGAGATGGACAAAGCCAAGCGATGTGCAACTGGCAAACAAGTGATAGCGGTTGGTTTTCTGTTGGTCCTAGGATAACGTATCGAGTTGCTGACACATGCTGCAGGTTGAGAAGAAGATGCATCGCCATCGTCGCGACAGCGTTTCACGGACTCCACAGCGCCATTCGGTTGATTCGACTACCGATGCCGTGTCCACGCCACCATTGAGCACGAGCGTTGCACAAAGCCCGCAGAGCTCCTCTCTTCCCAGTGCGAACGCAAGCATCGTCGACGACTCTGTACACACACTCTCTACCGAAAATAAAGACATTCCTGCACCGCCCGGAGGTGTCAGCATTGCAACTATTTCGTAGATATACGACCCACGAAACGGCCTTTATCATCATCGCTCGAATCCTACGGTGTTCATTTGCATGCACACGATAAAGTGTCGACGTCTTCCACAGGCGTCGACGCCATACCTTTGCACTTGTCGTTTCACACATACGGGCGGGAAGCATTCTTCGATATACCATACTTTATGTTGCCTTGTTTCTTTTCTGTTCATTGTCTTAATCCAACACTACCGCTCATCACACTTCGAAGGAGTTCTACCACGGCCATATTCTCCTCACGGCCTGTTCATGCACAGCACGAAAGCGAGGCGAAGGGTCTTGTTTCTATTGTCATGGAGTCAGATGGTCATTGCACAAAAAAGCTCGGATATTGTTTCGGATTCATCTCGCACTTGGGCATGGGAGTCGGGGGCTGGGGAGCACAGCGAAGCACAAGAGACGACGTTTACGATCGGCACGGGATCGGGCAGAAAGGGCTGGTGCGGGTTTCTCGACCTCTATAGACGGCTTTCTGGGATACCACATGTACGGGTGTTTGTGGGATCTGGTGGGCTGTGAACAGGCGGATGGGCGGAGTAGATGGGCGCGAGCAGGGAATTGTAGTAATTCAATTGCGCTTCGGCGCGTATGATGTGTCTCCGTATCGCTTCTCTTTATTATGACATTGAGTAGCTGAAGCTGCTCGTGCTAACAAAGTAGCTTGGGATTATCTTGCCAAGTGCTTGGATATCTTGTCTTAACCTCATCAGCACTGCCTTTTTACCACATACATTGAATCTCTCAGGTCACAGTCTCGTGCTGTGAAACATCCTGGGATGGCCTCCGCATCAGTCATTTATATTCCGAAACAACACATCTCGTGAACGCGACTCAGGCGGCGATTTGTGTTTGTATGACACAGTGGACCTCGTGCACGGCTGAAAGACGCCACCTTGGTACCCACGGCTATACATGGAGAAGGTGGATCCAATCCGTGGATATCCTTGTGGATGTATCCATGGAAGGATATTCGAACTCAACCGGATGTTGTGGATACCACTAGAGAACTTGGTCTCGCCGATCTCAACGTTGAATTATAGCCCACTTGTGTCAACCAAAAAAATAAATTTAGCTTTCGCTACTTTAGCGTTAACTTTCCCTCTTATGAAACCCTGGTACACTGTTTTATTGTTGGTTGGGTCCTCAAGGCAAGCTACCTTGGCGTTATCATATTTATTGTTGGCCTTCTTCTTAACTTAGCGGTCTCTGCAATATCCGGGTGGATACCTATCCATGAGCAGCTCTGCTGGCACCCTCAAGCAATCATCACGGCTGCATTAAGCATTGCATCCAGATACGGTTCCATTTCAAAAAGCACATGCATGCAAGGTTGTAACTCTCAAGTCATAGGAGCCAGGCACTGGGTATCCATCATATCACTCATGCACCGATCATGCACGCGCCCAAGCTCCCTTTCCCATTCCAAAAAAGCTCCCCCACCATCTAGAGCACAGTCCACGAAAATAACGTCAGTCTGCATCAGCGCCCGAATCCGTGCCCCAGTCAACATTGCTGCGTCCTCTAACTCAAGCAAAACCCCTTTATAGAGTTATTGCCGCGACCCCCGTCACCAACCTTCGACCTGCATATCCCAGCCCTGCTGCTCCAGATCCTGCTCGCCCGTCAACTCATCACCCCAATCCATCTTCTCTAGCTCGCGACGGAAGAAATCCTGCTCCTCGTCCAGCACACCCGACGTCGCGCCCATGCCCTCGGGATAGCGTTTGAGATTGTGCCAGTGCGTGAGGGCGCGGAGGGCCTGTTCGAGCGGGACGCTCTCGTCGACCTCTGCGTCGACGTCACTGCCGGCCAGCCAGTCGTCGCGGAGCTCGGGGCGGCAGTGTAGGTACACGGCCGTGATGACGCGCATGTTGGATTGGCGCCATTTGCGGCCGCAGTAGGGGACTTGGTTTTTGAAGAGCTTGAGCGTGTATTGGCGCACCTCAGGCTGTGGCACCTTGAGAATCTTGCGGAGGAATTGCGAGGATTTGTATGAGACGAGCATGAGGTTGCGGTGGGCTTTGTTCTTGCAAATCTTCTGCATGATGCGGAGATAGTTGATTGATGTGAAGAAAGCGCGCCAGGAGAAGTCGGTGATGGGTTCCTTGGGGATCTCATTAGTGGGGAAGCCAAGCTCGTCGACTTCCGGGGGTTGGGGTACTTGGGTCCGGGCAGATGGTTCGGTTTCAGACTCTGCGTTGGAGCTGATGTCTTCGTCACGGTGTAAGCGAATTGGAGGTGGTACGGCATCGTCGGAGTCAGAGTCACCATCTGATCTGTTTTGAGCTCGTTCTTCTTCCTCGACGCCAGTTTTGGAATGCGTGCGGCAGAAGTAAAAGAAGCTGTCGCTGTCAGTAAAGCCGGATCTTCGTCTTAGACGTGGGTCACCAACTTTAGTTCTTCCTGCTCGCACTTGAAGTTCACCACCTTCTCGATCTCCTGTAATTGGAACAGCTTCAATATCAGCGGGACATAACTGGAATCGACCAGTAGCTGGGTTATATATTCGAATTTTAAAATGTCTAGCGATCATTAGCTTGATTGAAGTAGCACTGCTGTAGACTTTTCACTTACGAGAAGTCTTGAACCACTTGAGAATGAGAATCAAAACTCCCGATACAGCCTTGTCGAGTATTTCTTGGGTCCTCATTGCATCAAGATCCTCGTTCGTAGAGGATGGAGCATGATGGCCATTGGTTCCATTGGTTTGCGATGAAGCACCATTCTGGTTCTCCTGAAATTGGAATCCACTTTGTAAGCCATTGGGTCCGTTCGCTTGGGTGACGAGAGCTGTCACGTGCGCTAAGATCGCCTTGATAAGGACAATAATAAGAGACTGCAATTGTGGGAGAGCAGTGCGCTGTCGTATATTAGTTCTTGTTCTTGTAAGGGATCACGTGTCACTTACGTAGCACTCTTCGACCAAGTCTAACCTCTCTTCAATGCTTCCCGCTGGAGGAATCTGCCTCGGGGGAGTCCCTTCTTTAGGTTCGAGGGAAAGGTCCTCAATATCAAAGTTTTCATCTGCACCGGTCCAGCCTCGCTCATACTTCATGAACTGTACGCGCTCTTCCCACAGCTGTTTCATGCTTCGAGTTGCTCGCATGCGCTGAGAGAACAGCTCAGCAGCCTCAGAGATGGAAGCTGGAATGTCTGAACCTTTCCATTTGCGCCCCACGAGTAGATCCTGCAAGTTTGTGGGTCCTTTTCCTCCAAGATTGTTGCTCGACTCGTCCAAAGGCGGGTATAAGAATGGGAACATCTGATTTGTTTGGTAGTTCTGCTTCTTCCCTCCTTTTCCTCCAGAACCTGCAGGCGACGGAGGAGGCGACGGTGCCGGGGTAGCGATATGAACAGGCTGCTGGAAAATTGAGGTGTTGTTTCCATTCATGTTGCCTAAGCCCGACCCAAATACATGGTTTCCCGCAACTTTGTTGGGATGGTTCTTTAATGGGGGAAGTATGGAATTGTTCTCCGGTTCAAGAGGAAACAAAGGCGGCGGTGGGTTGTAAGCTGGGTACTTGGAGCTGATTTCTTGCCGGAAGAGATGGTAGTCCAAAGGCGAGGCTGTAATGATGGGTTGGCCGCGGGCGTCAACAGACTCTAGATCCTGGTCCTTGAAGGAGTCTTTGGCTCTAGTGGCTTGAGAGCTGCCGCCGAAGCAAACAAGAAGAGCTTTCCAAA
Organism: Polyplosphaeria fusca; assembly: GCA_010093805.1. Lineage (NCBI taxonomy): Eukaryota > Fungi > Ascomycota > Dothideomycetes > Pleosporales > Tetraplosphaeriaceae > Polyplosphaeria > Polyplosphaeria fusca. The sequence goes on along the minus strand of ML996153.1, from coordinate 38,155 downwards.
GAAGTAAGCACACCTTTGGGAGCGGAAGTGCGACATTCTCGTCCCAGCGTAGCTTGGAGACAAGTTCAAGGAGCACTAGGAACAGTCCAGGCTTGTCAAGAGCGAGGATCGCGCCCCTAAGGGATATTTCATCAGTCTCTTTCTCTTCGGTCCGTGCAACTTCAAGCACAACATAGATAGCGGTCATGGCACACCATACTTCACGGCGTTCTGCTTCCTTGGTGTCGCGCGGAGTATCGGGTGTCAAATCAACCCCGCAAGTCCTTAGACACGAAGAGTGCATAGTGTCCATGACGGCTTGAAGTCCCTCCAGTTGGACGAGCAGCTGAACGCTCTTGCGCATGAGGTGAACCTGTAAGCCTGACCTCTCATAGGGTGAACTGAATGGGCTGTTTCTAGTACTCGGGCTTTCTTGGGACGTTACAGGGTCGACAGGGGTGGGAGCAGAAAGTCCGGCACTTTCGTGCCAGGAGCCCAGGAGGATATGGAGCAGAGCCTCAAGCTTCCTTAACCTGATTTGAGGCTCTGGATCCTTTATGCCAGCTAAAGCCAATTTCATGAAGGCCTGATGTTGATCCTCGGATGCTGTAATCCAATCTGAACCTCCATGCTCACGCCCAATGTACTCCCCCCACTCGTGCGCAAATGATGCCTGTGTCTTCAAGATCATGGCCTGTTCCTCTACGCTGTATGAGAACCATTCCTCTAACTCTTCCTCGAAGGACGAAGCATCCTCATACTTGAAGGCGTAAGGCGTGACTTCGGCGCCTGGAGGCTCGTTCCCAAGTCTTTGAAGTTGGATGAAAGATAGTGAGTTCGGCCCTTGGCCCGAGTCTTGCGGCGGCACCGGCGGGGCAGGAGGAGGCAGATGCAGAGGAGCTGGAGTAGGTACTGAATTGTCTCGTCGGAGGTTGGGCCTAGGCACGGGTGCGCCAGCTCCATTGGAACCTGATGGTATATTCGCATCGAATAAAAGGCCTTGCTGTTCGGCGGTATCGAGCGGCGGCTGGAGAACGTCGGCGGGCTCTGCTTCGATGACAGGCATTTCGGTATGGGAGAGCCCCATGAGTTCGGCCTCATCAATCATTGGGGGCCCCATGGGCGCCTCTGGCATGGTCTCGTGGTCCATCATCGATCTTATGGATCGCTCGAGTGCGGGGGCGGGTGGTGAGCGAGCTGCGCTTGAGCCACCATGTTTGGCGAAAGAATCACGATCGCTTCATTGCAATCACAGTGAACGATCGCGGGGTAGTCTCGTGTGTAAAGAGCTCGTGGTGGGCGTAGGAGGCGTGAGGTGTGAATTGCCAAGCCGCGGCGGTCTGTGCGCCCAACGGCGGCGGGCATGAGCTCTCGCGTCCGCTCCACTTCAACCCGGACAGGGGACTGATGGAGCATGCACCACCTATACGCGTGCAGAGTCGACCCTCGTGGGTGAGAAAATAGCTCGTCAACTATATGACCAGTAGCATTCGTGACAAGACACTTTACGTGGGATTGAACCAGAACATTAGAGGATTGTCATTGCATCATCTAAAACCGTACACTCCTAAGCTATTGACGAAGAAGTAGAGGAATGAATCGAAGCCAGCCCTGCGTGCTACTTGAGCAGGGAGGTGCGATGGCCCGTTTCCGTCGCTGACCGTACACGATTGCCTAGCCCTTACAGTTGCAAGAAAAAATGGATCACTCCTACCGAGCGAGTGTTGCTGCAACCCTAACGCCGTAGTAGTAACGCACATTTGGCGGATGTCGTAGGATGCGCGTGAAATGGAGTTAAAAAGCTGGCCGTAGTCTCTGGGAAGAGCTCGTTGAACAGAACTCCAGTCAAATCAAAAGATCCGTACTCGACCCAAAAGGTTAAGAAATCGAAGAGTGTGTGAGCAACGCATGGCGGTGACCGAGTGTTGCGATCCTCAGGATTGTCCGTTTTGCTCGTTGTTCTCGCGCTCTTTGATCTCATCCGGCACGACGCCGGCATTTTCGCAGGCTCGCTTCCAGATCTGGACCTCGTCCCAAGCCCGCTGCATTTCTGCCTTGAACTTGTCACAGCTGGCACTGAGCTCCGTTATTGCCTGCTCCGTCAGGAGCTTCTCTAGCGTCCACTTTTCAATATTTTGTTGCTCGTTTTCTTTCAGCTGTGTGATGAATTGAACAGCTCGCTGAAGGATAGAGCCTTTGTTCTTCTCGCAGCCAGGAACGATTTTGGCAAGCTCGTTGATTCCTTCGTTGATTGTCTCGCGGCGGCGGCGTTCAACTGCACACTTGTAAACACACAACACATTATGCCAACCACACTCAAGACTTACCTTCTTTGTGATTGTCTCTTCGCACCTTGTGCCATTCTTCTGATCCCACCGGGGGCTTGTGGCCACTGGAGGTTGGAGGAGAGTCGTTGCCTGCAGACTGGCCTGACCGTGGCGGCTGGGTTGCTGCCTTTAGGGCTTCGAGGCTGAAATCGCCCATTCCCTGCTGTTGCTGGTGGTGGTCGCCCATGTTGAAGGACGCGCCGTCTCCAGCAGAGGCCTGTGTCTGGAACGACAGCTCGGTCGCTTGCGGTACGGTCATTTGATGGTACGCGAGGGCGGCGGCGGCGGTGTCGTTGACGCTTGAATTGTTTGCGCCGCCGTTCTGGTGCACGTCGAATGACTGCTGCATGTCGTCCTCGTTAGTTCCAGCGTTGTGTGCAGCAAGGAATGAGGCGGTGGCTTGGTCGGTCAAGTCGGCGTTGGCGGTGGTGTTGGAGGCAGGAGCAGATCGCGAGTTAGTCTGGCCTTGATCGCGCGCGTCCCTCTTGCGCTTGTTTGTGACGTGAGCGCCAAGACCAGTCTTTGTGTTGTCGGGCGGGTAGCCAGCTGTGTCCGCCATTTTCGAGGTGCGTTTTATGCTAGGGGACGCGCCGGAAGACTGTCAGAAAGGCTACCGTACCTTGGTGTGGCGGGGCGGTGTTGTTCAGCGGTCCTGGTGCCCTGTTCGCAATTCACCCACAGCGCGCAGCGTTCGTATCTCGAGCGCAAAGCAGCTTCTTTATGTGGGCAGCAGAATGCACTGCTCACGGTGCTCGGACGTGATGGCGAAGTCGGAGGGCTCGAGGCAGCACGGGCTGGTGTTTGGTCGACGACGCAAACCTTGATCCAGGTGTTCACGCACGACGCAGCGAGTGCAATCAGGTGTGGGCCGATGGCACGGGATGGTCTGCAAAGTGACAAACGTTAGCAGGACTCGCGAAGACGACTACCAGAAGCGTAACGCAGCGTCGGGCTAGGCCGTCGAGCCGTCGCGTCGATTGTCCATGGCCGTGGCACCAGGCTGTCAACCTTCAAAAGACGTCGCAGCATCGCCTGGGCACTGGGTTACGGGGGACACTGGAGCGCACAGCAGCATCGTGCGCCGTTCCTCCCACAGAGCGCGCGGGTCCAGGACGCATATACGCAGCGGTGACGGTCGAACGAGGCTGCGGACGCGGACAAGCACGACGGCGATGGCGATGGCGATGGCGATGGCGACGGCGACGGTCGACGGGCTCGCGCGACGTTGCAGAGCATGAAGGCGTGGTGGGCGACACCTGAGCCGTTGCGCGCTGTATGGAGGAGCTGGCGCAGTGCGAACCTCAAGATGCGATAGCGATCAGGTGATTGATGTTACGGATCGGACCTCCAGTGGCATTAGGCAGCTCCACGGCGGCTTTGTGTGTAGGCGTCGAGGCTGAGAAATATGAAATCAAAACTACATACCTGGGAGACTGGGCGCAGTCGACGAAGGCGCCAGACGTCTATCTTGCACAGCTCTGAAGGAGGAATATGGCTTTCGAGTAAAGAAGGGCTTCGATGGGCATGGAGGTCACGAGGAGAGCGGCGGCGGAGGACGGGCGGCCCAGTTATGAAGGGAAAGGCTGCACTGGCGCCATGGTGAGCAGTGCGTCGTGTGGACCGGCCGACACCCCAATCAGCTGGGCCGTTGTCAACACCCCCTCTTCTGCTCCCGGCCCTCGACTTGATTTAAGTACAAGCAACCCGTCGCAGAAGGCTTTTGCACTCTTCGACCCGGGCAAGCGCAGCTACCTTTGTATGATCTAAATACTCCCCCGCACAAGTCACTCTCGCCCGCCTGCCGCTCCTCTGCACTCCCCCTCGGTGCACCCAGCTGTGACTCTTCACCTCGCCTCTCCACTACACCAACAGACCAGACCGGACGCTCGAGGCCCCGAACATGTGAGCAGCACCAGCAGCCCATCTTACGTGACCGACCGATCGATCATGCGCCGGCACATTCACCTGTGCGCGGGGCGGATTGGCATGTGACCCAGGAACAGCCACACGGTTACGTCTACCACCTTCCCATTCCTTGTTTGCCCATCCATCCTGGCGCGCGCACTACACCACCGCCCTTTGTTCTAATCTGCTTCGCCTACGGACGGACTCGTGGGGCTTTGTCCGCCGCCACTGCATTATATTCTTATGCAGCATCCCCGAAGGACAGGGGCCTTCTACCTTCTCACCTGATTCAACCAAGTATGCATCTATCTGGCTTCTTGGCGCCTCCTCGCCACAGTCACCACACCACCTCAAGCTCCTTAGGCGGGGTGCAAGCGACTCATGTGATACCATCGGGCAATAATGTTATGGGAGCGTGCAGAGAATCCTGAACTGGATCCTCGTCCAATTTTGCTCTTCCCCACGCTTCTCGTCTCACATTGTATCAAGTTTTGGGAGATGGGTGTAAGATTTATTCTCAGCAAATAGAGGGACTTCTACTTGACTGCTAACCCCGGTTCATTCGAACTCGCTTCAACTGACTTGTCTACTGTAAGGACCGAATGATCACGTCTCTATCCCTTTCGAATATGTAGACCACTTCCATTACCTCTAAACCACGGTTTCTCCTGCTCGGTTGTACTTTTGTCATCATTGCCGTATTTGATCATTGCCGTATTTGATCAGTGCCCACGCCGCTAAGCTTCACCGCTCTAGTGAAGTGGGTGTGCATATCACTTTGATGATTGTCCGCTTACGTGCTGTACTTTACGGTGCGAGCAGAGGGTCTCATGCGCGTGTACATTTCGGGTTTTCCGCATCATTGCTTTACGCCCCTCCGGGAACTTCCTATCTAACAACGGCTTTCTCTTGATAATTGTCGAGGTAAAACTGTCCCTCAAACTCTGACAGGACTGCTATTTTCAGCTAGAACTTGAATGGTCATAGTCTGGCAATGAGTCCTACGTCTCTTATACTCTAAGCTTACGAAGGTTGGGACAGAAGTCTACCAACTGTCATTCCGTTTAGACGATTAGCGATGCCTCTTGTCTAAAGTTTCATTTGACTTGATATAGTTTGGGCACAAGCAGGTGGTAAGAAGCTTAGTTGTTTCAGGGTAGCCTCACTGCAGGCCGGAATATATTAATCTTGACTGAGAACAAAGACAAGCAAATGACAAGTTGCAACATGAATCTAGACCACATGGACTGCAGCCCCTGTCTCATACTTCCAAAACCCAGCCGATTTGTGTTGTCTCAATAACATTGAACAGAAAGTGCATACACGTTCACAATCCCCGCGCGAGGTTCCTTAGATTTTTGCCCTGTTCTCGCCGTGACAGTTTGCATGCCGTGGTCGTCACACTGCTTCACGTGAACTCACGAAAAGCTGTATATGACAAGACAAGCTGCTAGAACACAGTACAACATTTCATTCAGGTATACATGGCAGTAGCACTTTTCGTACGTCTGCTGCAGAGCTGTTCTCACAGGACGGTTTGTGGAGACACCCGATCATGTATCTCCACGTTCACTGTGCAGGCGCTCTTTCATGGGTCAGTCACCGACTACGGGTGACGCAAAAGAGCCAGATCAGGCCTTTCAGCGTCAAACAAACTTGCCTGGCGTCTTGGATACGGCGGTCACGACGTCGGTGTCACCTTCGGCATCTGGGCAAAGGTCTGAGTGGATCGCTGTTCGGTGGTGACATGAAGACATTGACGGCAGTATCGGCTACAAATCCAGTAAAGGTCCTGCACATCTAATGTAGCTTCAGATTGCCTGAGCTATGCACAGCAAAGCTTGTGTAATCTTCGACGCGCACTCTGATACAGCCCCTGTGGTACACCATTTGACATCGCTATAGCTACCCGCTAGACTGACGAGGAGTAACTCTAGTCTCGAAAATCGCTGCCAAAATTGCTCAGGGGTTCCAAGACTGTCGTGAGGTCGCGGAAGGGCGTCGAACGGTTCCGTCTTAGCGTGAATCACGGCCTATGGAATCAGATTAGAAGGCTGGACATCAAACGTGGGGGAAATGAAACCCTTAATCAATTTCCATGAGAGACTACAGATTCGAGCACCGATCAAGACCGATGCACATGTTAGGCTTCATTCACGAGGCTCACGATACCCTCTTGGAGGCGCTCTAGCATCTTCCACGGTGGTCCGTGTGCAGTAGCGTCTTGGCACGCCGGTGCCTGCCCGCCGCGATCGTGGAGAAGCAAGAGCAATTTCCAAAATTGTTCAGCAGCAACAAACCTCCCACACCGCCAAAGTTAGCAGTCTCTTTCGCACCACTCCTCAACGCTATACTCTACCTGGACTCTTCTCGACCCAAATACATCCCAGATACCATGGCCACCGACGTCGTAGCCAACCCCCAATCACTTGCGGCAGGCGAGTCCAAGAGCGCCCGCAAGAAGAAGGCCAAGGGTGGAGCAGCCGCAACTGCTGTTCCTGCGCCAGAGAGGCCATCTTCTGAGCTCGATGCAGGCTCGTCTGATCCCGCAGGAAAAGTCAATGGCGCCGAGGGAAGTTCTGACAACGCGTACATTCGGGAGCTTCAAAAGTGAGTAAACATCGAAGGGAGCTCTTGTACCGGCTCACGCGAGAGACTTTGAGCTAACGTGTCGCAGGAACGTTCGAAACACCACGAAAAAGCTCGTAAGTCTTTTGTGCCGATGCCAGCCTGGCTGTTCGTCAAGCTAACACTGTAAAGAATGCCTACCAGAAAGTCGATGCCATCATCGATGCTCACCCCGGTGTTTCCCTCGAAGAACTCGTCGCCACGCGCAAGATAAATGCCGACCAGAAAGCCCAGATCGAGAAGAAGCCTGCCTTACAGGCTCAGCTCGTCCAATTCGAGGAGCAGCTCACTCAGTACAAGAAGTTCGATCAGGAATACCAGCACAAAGCTGCCCAAGAGAAAGAGCTGCTACAACAGTCGCACTCGTCGGAGCTGGAGAAGTTGAGGGACACCGTGAAGGCTGAGGCAGCTCTCGAGTTCAAGAAGGCATTCAAGGAGAAGTTCTTGACACTTTCGCGATTCCTCAGGGCAGCCGCAGCTCGGCGACAGCTGGATGACGATGAGTCGGATCTTACCAAGGCGTTCGAGGGCGCTCTTCTTCTGGTTTACGGCGGAGACGCTGGTGCAGTTGCCGCGGCAGAGAAGCTGATTGACGGCACTGAGGATAGCGTTCCGTCGACCGAAGGGGTGCCTCTTAGCGTGACTTGTACGTTGTACCTTCCCCTTCCAACCGATCACTGTCTCTAACCATCTGAAAGACTCGCAGGTCAAACAAGCTGCTCTCGAGGATGCTCCTTTCGCCGCCGAGGAAGCCTGGGCCGAGGACGTCGCCCAAGCTCATCAAGACCCTCTCGAGGCGGAGATAACCACGGCCATAACCACAGATCCAACTGTTGTGAACGCAGGATTGACCGAGATCAATACTGGCTTCGCCACACTCGATGTCAACGGCACAGCAGACGCTTCGGGTGCTCCTCCTGCCACCAGCGTGGACGCAGGAGCAGCGAATGCAGCTGCAGAAGAGCAATGGGACAAGCAGCAGTCTGGCTCAGATGATCCATTGGCAGAGTCGTTCGAGATGGTCCCTCGAGACCCTGCCGAGACTGAATCTCCCGCTGCAGTGGCTCCGATCAGCAGCACGCAGAGCTGGGCTGACGATGCTGCGGAGACTGCTGCTGCGGCCGCTTCAACTGGAACTCTGGCTCCGGCCAACGATGGCTTTACGGATGTCCATCACAACCGTGGCAGAGGACGTGGCCCAGGAGGCCCTCGAGGAGGCCGAGGAGGTCCACGTGGTGAGTATCGTGGCCGTGGTGGCCGTGGTGGACGTGGCGGAGGATTCCGCGGAGACCGTGGACGAGGCGGTGGCTTCCGTGGTGCCCGAGGAGATTCACAGTAGTGAAATAAGACCTCATCAGATTGTGCCGGATATATGGGGGAACGGACAGATGGGTTCTCGATCTTTTTTTCGGTCTCTGGTCTCTCTTCTGCCTCCTCCATTTTGGGCATCTGAACGGAACGTCTTCAGCATTGCAAAAGTGCATGTTCTTGCATGTTTGTACAGCCTCATCGTCTTTTCGACTGCATAGCATGGAGCCCTGGGTTCTCGGAAAGGGGCCACAACGGCTACGGGGATACGGGTGCTCAAAATAAAGGGCTTGTATCATAATCATCTCTTCGTGCCAGAGCGGTCACATGCACAACATCAAGTCATAGTCATCTTACAGTATCTTCCTTCTTGTCACAGCGTTTCGATCTAGTCACTGCGTACATCAGCTGTTTAGATCAGTTGCTCAGCATGGATAGCCAAACCGCTACCTGCACGATCAATTCGCATTCCCTGTATGCCCACTGTAATATGTATGTGAATGCGTCAGCTTCCAATGCGCTCGCCAGCCGCATTGCAGTGAGCTGAGTTTGGTGCTTTCATCACCATCGCTGACATGGACAACGTGTCGCACGCCTACTGTGCTGTTATGTTACACCAAGGCGAGATTTATTTTTGCCGCCGGCACGGATCTGGACCATGTGTTCCTGCAGGACGGTTCGTACTCGCCAAGGGTGCTTAGTTGGTTCAGATAGCCGAGTGTGGAGGTGGCGGTTCGGGGCTTTGCTAAGCGGCGTGTTGGAGGCTGCAGGTGATCTGCACCGTCTGTCGGAGTAGAGGTGGCTGAAGTTATGTCCTTTGGATGAGATCTATACCGAGGCTGTCATCAAATGAGATTTGAGGCCGATGGAAGTGGAAAATTGAATGTCTTTTTGGTGACAGACACAGGGGCCAAGGTGTAGGGTGGAAGACAGTGAATAGTGGGTTGTGTACAACTGCACGTAATGAAACTGAGGAAAGCGGAATCGACTCGAGTCTTTCCCTGTAATGCCCACTTCAGTTAACCTTGCAACTGCATCAGATTTCCCGTGCCGATTCTGGTCTCAGTGATTGGGAGGCAGAGCAGGCCATGAAGAACCAGGAGCAGTCAATATACGGCATGCAGCCGCAAACCAGCAGCTTTTCTCACTCTAGAAGGGACGCCTTCGGATGTGAAATCGAACCTAGTTCGATATCAGACGTTTTACTACGGATTTCGAGCACTGCTGCATGAACCGGTGAGGCGCACACTCAACCAACTGCCGCGCCGGAGGAGAGCACCGTCACACACGCCAATCAAGCACAAGTGACATGAGTCTTGAATAACCCAACATGATATAGGTAGGCTCATAGAATGCGCCATAGGTTCTCACCTCGAAGAACAGCTCAGTGAAAAGAAATCGGCTGTGGTGAAGGCGCCATAAGTTCGTTGGTGATGCGGGCCAGCGCAGTGCAGATGTGGAGAAAGAAAGCCATCAAATGATTGCACACTGCGCAGATGGAGATATTCGACTGACAGCTGATGCTTGTTGTAGGTGGTGGGGTGTTTCAGGGGAGGATGCGAACGATGTGATAACGCGACACGGACGTGGCCTCAGATGACGTGCATGAGCACAGAGTCAAACTAGCGCGCCGCTACACGTCGTTTCCTGAAGACGCTCTCAGCAGCGCCCGTGTGGGTGCCAATGCTCTCACGCCATAATTACCTGAGATTCAGAGGAACATGTAGCTAGCATCCTCCGAGCCTCTTGCATCCTCAACCGGCAATTGCCAGGCGGGGAAGAAAGGTCCGGCCTGGTCTGATTATCAGGTCACCAGAAGCGAAGGCAGGGGCCGCCATTAGCGCCTTGGCGAGCCTCGCACCTCAAGCCAGGACGCCTTTGAGTCCTCTGAGCATTCCACACCTGCCCCGAAGCTGTCTACGACGCCGATAGCCCCCGATACTCCTGGAGCATACGTAGGAAAGCCGGCGATACATGCGCCGGGCCCTGTTGCTGCTCCCGGGTGCTCAACGACGTCGGTGGCAAGGACGGACGTGCACCCCAATCGTCAACCAGCCCTAATCTACACGCCTCCCCACGACCGACACCTCGACGCCGCGGCCCCGAGCGACTGCCCTTCCACTGCCGCCATGGCCGAGCCGGCCGACGTTGTGCAGTCCGTCGAGGAGCCTGCTGCAAAACTGGAGGAAGCGCCCGAGCCACGACCCGCCCTGACCCCCCCAACGAGCGAAGACATGAACAAGAGAGGCGAGAGACTGTCGTCAGAGCTCTCCGAGTTGGAGAGCGATGATGATGGGGAAGATATCGAGCCCGATCATTATTTCGAGGGCGGAAAGATCCCGGTCTTCAAACCGGTATGTCCCATCTCACGCACCCCTCGCAAGCTGCTGCAAAGGAGTACCATGCAGAATGCGCCTGAATGAGAGCATGCGCTAATGTGGCTGTGTTGTAGACAATGGACCAGTTTCGCAACTTCAAGAAATTCGTCGACAAGATCGACAGGCACGGGATGAAATCTGGCATCGTTAAAATCATCCCCCCAAAGGAGTGGTAAGTTTGATACCATCGCACCCTCCTGCTTTCCTGCTAAAAGCTTTTGTTGCAGGCGCGAATCCCTCCCAGACCTCGCCGAAGCTGTGAAGACGATCAAGGTCAAGAACCCCATCACGCAAGAATTCGCTGGCCAGCATGGTATATACACGCAAGCGAACATTGAGAAACAACGGTCATACAATTTACCCGAATGGCGGGCGCTGACTGATGAACCCCATCATCAGCCTCCAGCCAAGCGAGGCGAGCGACGGAAAGCCGCTGCCGAGGCCCCTTCGCGGAACCGGTCCACCAGAGCTCAGGCCGCCACACAAGCCGCCGAATCGGATGGTACGTCCACACCCAAACGTGGGCCAGGACGTCCGTCGAGGCGGCGAGCAACAAAGGCCGAAGAGAAGAAGCAGGATGAGGAGGCCGACGCTGAGGATGCCGTTGACGTCCCTCCGACACCAAAATCGCCAGGCCGCGACGAGTCAAAGGAAGAGAAGAAGCCGGCCCGCAAGATCAAGAAGGAAGAGGTTGACGATACCACGCCGACCAAAGCAAAGGGACGTCAGCCAAAATCGTCTGTGAGCTCGCGCCGCATGAACAATCGAACGGCCATGGCAGACTATATCGACGAAGAGGCATTCAAGAGCTTCGACTACCACCTCCCTAGTCTTGACGAGTTCAGTGTCAAGCGCTGCAAGGAGCTGGAAGACAATTACTGGAAGACCATCAACTATGGACAGCCCATGTATGGAGCCGATATGCCAGGGTCTCTCTTCGACGAAGAGACATCCTGTTGGAATGTGGCCAAACTCCCAAATCTTCTCGACGTCCTTGGAACCAAGGTCCCCGGTGTGAACACTGCCTACCTCTATCTCGGCATGTGGAAGGCAACCTTTGCTTGGCACCTCGAAGACGTGGATCTTTACAGCATCAACTATATTCACTTTGGTGCGCCCAAGCAGTGGTACAGCATATCTCAAGAAGATGCCAGGCGATTCGAGGCCGCGATGAAAAGCATTTGGCCAAATGATGCAAAGAATTGTTCACAGTTCCTCCGTCACAAGACGTATCTGATCTCACCCGCGCAACTCGAGAAGCAGTTCAATATCAAGGTCAACCGTCTTGTGCATTACGAGGGCGAGTTCGTCATCACATATCCGTACGGTTACCACTCGGGCTACAACCTAGGATATAATTGCGCCGAGTCCGTCAATTTTGCCAATGAGGCCTGGCTGAGCTATGGCCGCATCGCAAAGAAGTGCGAATGCGAGTCGGACAGTGTCTGGGTCGATGTCAACGAAATTGAACGGAAGCTGCGAGGTGAACCAACCCCGGAGTATTATGAAGAGACGGATTCTGAAGGAGAGGAAGAAGGCGTTCATCTGCCTAGCCCGCCCCCAAGCGTGGGTGGTAAGAAGAAAGCAGGTCGCAAGCCCACTGGTAATAAGAGGAAGCGAGCGAACGAAGATCCAAAGGAAGCACCCAAACCGAAGAAACTCAAGCGTATCCGAATTCGCATCAAGATACCTGGCAGAGGCATGCCTTGCACACTGTGTCCCAATGATGTCGAATTCGACGACCTTCTGCCTACTGATACCGGCATGAAAGCGCATCGCTTGTGCGGCGACTATACTCCAGAGACGTACATTTCATCCAAGCCTAATGAGATGGTTTGCAATGTGGGCAATATCGGTAAAGATCGATTGGAGCTGAAATGTAACTACTGTCGCTCGAAGCGCGGAGCTGTATTCCAGTGCTCGCAGAAGAAGTGCACAAGAGCATTCCATGCAACCTGCGCGGCTGCAGCCGGAGTTCTGGTCGATCTTGGTCCTATGCCCACTTTTGATGAGGAGGGGACCGAGTACGTCTACGAAGGATACGATTTTCGTTGCCGCTTCCACCGTCCCAAGAAGAGGCAGGCCAAAACGACCGACACCGACACTTTGGAGCGAGACAAGTTCATTTTCAACTTCGCCAAAAAACTCAAGGCCAAGGATGTTGTGCAATTCCAATATCTTGGTACAGACACGACCAACCAACCGGCTCCAGTGTATGGCGGCTTGGTCGTCGAGAACCGACCAGGCGAAGCCTCTGTTTTGGTCGACGTATTGTCCGATGGGTAAGTAGCCCCTACTTAGTTGTTTGCACTCATACTCAACTCTACAGTGACCGTGTCGAAGTCGAGTGGAAATACTTGCTCGCTTTAGACCCAGCAGACTCACAAAGACCGAAGCCATCACCGAACGCCAAGCCTCTTCCAGATCATCTGAAGGACAATGACCCATCTCTCAAGATGGCTAATCGGACGGACGGCGTTCCAGAGATAGGCGATCACTTCTGTGATCCCAATTCGGAGCAAAAATGGGCAGAATTCAACACGGCTCACGAAGTGACACGGAAATTTGCCAAGATCGACTTCCAAAAAGCCGAGCGTCTCTGGTATTACCTTGGGAAGACTTCGACAGAAGCTCGGCCTCAGTACACCGAAGATCTGGCGAAACCGAGGAATAATCCTAAGAGTAACTTCTTGGACACCGTTAAGCCCGCCCCGTTGCCCATACAGCCTTACCAACGACAATCGTATCCAGCCTCATATCCCATCAAGCCTTCTCCAGTCTCAATTCCGCCACGCACCCCCGTCCAATCGAACATTCAGCCATCACCATCCAGGCCTTACCAGTACAAGCCCAGAGTGGACACGAACGTGTACAAATCTCCCGTCTACAACTATGCGCCCGACACCCGGAAAAACCCCAACTCCCCTGTCGCACACCAGCCCAATGTAGTGTACGACCATCGCGCGACCGCTCCCCAGTACGGTTATCCAGCTTCGTCGAATGGTCCGTCTCGTCAACCCACATCGACAAGCTACCATAGCTACGTTCCACCAGGAGGATATACCGCAACCTGGAAGGCCAACCCGTCGGCACCGATTCAGAGTGGAAGCACACACTACACGCCTAACAGCCAGCAATTGCCTCCCTACTCATATCACCAAACTGCGCCAAGCGGTACTGCCCACCAGTGGCCGGCTAGTCCATACCACCAATCTCAAATGCCTGCCCAAGGCGCAGTGTATGGATCGTCTACGACCCAGCCCCCCGCATCACGGCCCCCGTTGGCACCACGCGGTGTTGCACCCATATCAAGCTTGCTAAGTACTTCACCGGGAACATCCAAACCTTCAATGTACGCGAATCCGCCTTCCTCTCCTTCTGTTTTTAATGCCCAATCCCCTTCTCCCAACAGCGAATATCTCGCCTACGTTACCAGATACCCGTACCTCAAGAACGCATTCTTGAGGAGAGCGAAAACTTACATTTCCCCTTATAGTCCGGACGGCGGTTTCACGACGGAATGGATGCCAAAGACTGCCACGAGCGCCGCCACTGCGAGTAGTACTAGACCACAATCCTCGAACAACGGCTTAGGAATAGGCTACAATGGAGGGGCACCGACACTGCCGCCACCGAGGCCAATGCCGCAGTTCCAATTCCAATCCGCAGACGCTTTCCAGCGCGACATCACCAAGGGTGGCACACCAGGCCCCACACCAGGATACTTGAAGTGGGAATCCATGATGAAGCAGCTAGCTAGCACTTCGTCTCAAACTACGAACCACCTTCCGAAGACGAATACCCCCACGAACAATGCTCCTCCATTGTCGCAAGCAGCAACGCAACCATCCGAGACCTCAACCGCCCACCCTCCACCTGACAAGAGCTTCACGCCACCTCTACCGCCGCCATCGAACGAATTGAAGAGTCCCATACCTAGCCCTCTGAGCGATGCACAGAAAAGCCCGAAGCGGCCCGAGTACAGCCCGATAAGCGACGATGGCAAGGGACCTAGCGGGAACAGGCCCCCACCGGCACAGATACCAGCAATGCACACGGGTGAGACGTGGAGGTACTCTTAAAACAACCCCTCTAAAGGGGATTTCGGGTGGCGTTCAGCAGAGGCATAAAGACGACGGAAACGTATGAGCACGAACATGGCACACTTCTTCTTCTCCTCGAAGGAACTTTCTTCCACTCGGTAGCGTGGTTTTTCCCCTCTGCTTTGATACCATTCCACGCGTGCTTGAAACGCGTGGGCTCGCGTTCGGGGAAGAGCGGCTAGTTCCTCGAGTGCCAATACTTCGGCTTCTGACTTTGGGGCGGGGGAGTCTAGCGTGTGAGCGTGTGAGCGTTTGCTTCGGGGTACTAGCGCCTCGGGGTGTGGATATATAGTGCGATGGAATAGCATTGGTACAATTTCAATCCTTTGAGATTTCATTGATGCATGAGTGTCAGTTGCTTCGATGTGATGTTTCTGAACGAGGACGTGGTTGCAATAGCATAAACGTCTGGTACTGAAGGTAGGAACTTGATTGCCGCTTCAATGACCTCGCTGGTATCAGCCAAAGGGCATGAACGGAGCTAGCTTGTACGATGGGATGAGTAGGTTTATTGGATCAGAGAGCGGAAGAACGACGGTCACACTGCTGACGCAGACTATTCGAGGATGGTCATGGCAAGCATCACTCAAAGGCAGACAGAGCCACGATCATCAGAGAGAAAAAAAAAATTTACATTTGAAGGAATCTTCGCAGCCACGATTCGAGTGTGCTTTTCAGATACTCCTAATCTCTTCATATGCCTCTAAAAAAAATGCATGCACATGTGTCAGAAAACGGAGTCATTTGACACAGGATGGCGCCCGGGGTGCAGTCCCGAGATTTAGACGCCAATGGCCTGCGGGTTCCAGAAGATGAACGAAGGGTCATACTTCTTCTTCAGAACCAAGAGTTTGGAGTACAGCTCCTCGCCATAGTAGACTTTGTGAGCCTCGGCAGCGCTGTACGACGGATCGACGTAATTGAGATAGGCACCAAACTCGGTCAAGGGCTGAGCGTCGATGACGGCATCGTTGACGCCGTTGATCCAGTCGACGATACCAGGGACGGAGTTGGCCTTCTCACCGTAGTTCTGGAAGACCCAGAGGCTGTCACGGTCGTTGTAGGCGGCGAATTCGGTGTCCTTGGTGTTGATGGCTGAGCCTGGGCCGCCGTACAAGTTGATGATGACGAAGTAGGATGATGGCGAACCTTTGGAGATGTATCGGTAGAAGGATGCAAGGGCATTGTGCGAGAGCCCATCCTTCTCGGGAACGGTGATGGATTTGGCGAAGAAGTCATCATGCATATCGTAGCCCGTCTCGGGGACGTTGATTGTGTTGTCGAGTCCGCCGAATATGATCAAATATGGGATCCATTCCATGTCCTCGACTGTGTTGATCACAGTAGGCTTCGGAACACCACGGAGGAGCTCAGGCTTGATCGTCTCGTTGAATTCGGCGGCAGAACCAAAGAAGGTTCCAGACATGGTGAAGTGATCGCCATACTCGAGATTCATGCCGAATGCGATACGATCGTCGACGACGGATGCATTGGTCGCGAAATCCTGGAAGTGAAGAACCGTGTCGACAAAGGACTTCTCTGAGGTGAGAACATTATCCCACCCAAATTGGAAAAAGACGAGCGAATCTGGGGCTGGCTCTGTCTGTAGGTAGAAATTCAGGACGATGCCGAAGGAATCAGCAGCACCGCGCAGGGCCCAGAAGATTTCAGAGTTTTCTGTCTGGGAAGCATGTTTGAGCGAGCCTTGAATGCGTGAGCATGCCTGGTGGTAGGAAGGGGAACAGTGAACATGGGCTTACCATCAGCAAGGACGACATCGACAGCCACAATGGTGTCGAGGGCGATGCCCCAGGTTCGGGAAGTGTAGCCATAGCCACCGTGGGTTGCGTGACCTCCAATACCAACACCAGGGCAGGTGCCATGAGGTAGAGCTCGCTTGCCTTGATCGTAGATTGATTGGGCCATATTACCCAGGCGGACACCGCCACCGACCTTGGCGATGTTGGTCTTCTTGTCCAGCTCGACCTTGTGCATCTCCTCGAGGTTGATGACCTGCACGAACAAGGCGTCAGGTGCTGAACGAAATCGGAGCCTTAGGCAGGATACTGCTTACCATGGAGCCATCCTTGCCACCAGAGCTGAAAGAGGCATATGAGTGACCCCCACCGCGGGCCTGAACCTTGAAGCCACACTGCTGAGCACAGACGACAGCATCCTGGACGTGCTGGGCCACAGTAGGCAATACTATGACTGCCGGCTTGTAGGGAAGGCGCAGGTTGACTTTAGATGGCGATGCAATGTCAGCGGTATTCTCGACAGAAAGGGCAGAATGCAGTGCTTCGTTCTTGAATAGACTGCGTGTATGATACTTCAAGTGCGGCTCATACAGTGAAGTCAATCTCGGAGAATACGTACATGGCTCAGCCAATTCAGGGTAGGCAGTCGAGGTCGGCCAGTAGGTAGGAACGTCCTTTGAGCCCAGACAATCCATGATGTTTTCAGCCGAGTCGTATGCAGACACCAGACCTGCAGCCAGGCCGACCAGTACGACGGGGATGAGCTTCATGGTGGAAACGAAGGGCAAAAGGCGGTAAGATGGTAGAGCGACGTTGTTGTCTTGAAGGAGAGTCGATAGTTGATGTAGAGGAAGGAAAGAACGAAGGAAAGAGGTAGATATGTGAAGGGTAGGAGCGTTCTGTGAGTATAAATAGGAAGCTAGCGCGGATGCCTGCCCAATCTTTTACTAGTAACCTAATCCTGGAATTCATGTTCATTTTCACGTGTGTGGCTCAGGATTGTTACTTGGGGCGGCAAGCGCTGATAAGCTGATAGAGGTGAAGGAGTACTCAACGGTAAAACACGCGTCGGGTAGGTGGCGCCTTGCACACCATCTTTCCCTTAGCGCGCCTGCCTGAAGTGTTGCAGGTGAGCATAATTAAATGATTGGAAACAAGATTTCGCGAGTAGAAATAAGCATCGAGGAACATAAGCAAGGAGAATACGGGTGGTAGAGCACCTGGGTCGGATCCTCGACGCACTCTGGCTGGGATGCAACCCAGGCAGGTCACAGGCATAAATGCAGGGACGCCACATGGCGAGGGACCCAAATCTCTGGCCGTCTGCGCGCCCTGGTTTGCGAAGACCGGCGTGCGGAGGGGCCTGGAAGGGATTGCCTTCCTCGGGCGTTCCGCATCCTATTCCTTCGTCCAATAGTTCCACGACCCTGTCTTGTAGACACGAGGAACACCAGGCCTAACGAGCAAATTCGCTCGCCCTATCAGGCGCCTTGAGCCCAAAGTCTCATGGCCAGTATGACTCCAATGAGCCTGGAGGATCCGTGTCCCAGCTGCAAACGCCGCGTTTGCATCCATGGCTCGGTGGAGAAACCCGGGCACTGGTGAGCAGGCTAAGATAAAGGGGGTGCAGGCTGGAGACGTTGGTAGTACAAATGTCTGGAATGACTTGTCTGCGCCGCACAGCGTGTGTGTCTCGTGGCGTCGGTGCAACTGTGCTCGAGGATTACGTCGAGGGTCGGATTAGGAGAAATGGGGGAGAGGCATCCATTCGACGTCGAGGCTAAGCCTCGTCCGCGCCCGTCCGACAACAATTACACCGCACGTTCCACCCTGTCGTCAGCCCCCCATTGCTTACTTTTGGTCAATGTGTGCAGTCATGCGCTGACCTTGTTGCAATCGGCGAGTCGTGCGAAACGTACAAACGAATACGGTACTGATCGGAAGCCCAGTATTCAGTGGTATACCCAAGTCCAAGGGCGGAAGCGCGGCAGTGCCGAACAGGAACTAACCCCGTTCCATTTCCGCGTTGGACATGTGCTTGGCTGATGGCTGGTGAGTTGGGTTGCGTGATTTTTGTCCTATGTTTGAGGCCTGAATTCGGAGCCAAAAATAAGGGTACAGGTTCACGCAGTTGTGTAGAGTTACACTCGGACGGATCGCCACTCATTGGTCACAAGGTAAAGCTTGATGCCAACTCAGCCGTAGGCAGCCAAACAAACAAGAGAAATGGACTGCAGAGCTGCCACTTACGCTGCAGGGGTGGCTCTGTTGATTACTCTATTCCCTATCCTATTCTTTCTATGCTCTCTGCTAGTGCATGCTAACAGGTAATGGTTTCTGACAGTACATTATTAGAATGGCGGGCTCGCCTTTTTGGGGTGTTGCATGCGCCATACCACTTCAATGTCTTGCAGTCGAGAGCATGTGGCACACGTGGAGAAAATTAGTCTGTCGACTGAACACTGAGCTGCACCAGTCAAGCTCTCACGGATCCATGAAGCCATCTCCGGTCAACTTGCAATCAGTCTGCAAGTCTAGCGTCTTCTCGAACGAGTTGAACTTGAGTAGAGCAAGCTTGCTGACCGTCTCTGATGCGACCTTCGTCTTCAGGCTCGTGGTAACCTCGTCAGACCCGCGCTTCCCGTAAGCTGCAGGCGTCACGCACTTGCCCTTACCACCCCATGCAGCGTCTGCCGCCGCCTTCCACATGGCCGTCGCATCAACCGTCATCTCTGCGGTGTAGTAAAGTCGGCAATCCGCGGCTTCGTAGACGAACTGCAGAGGGATACCGGACGTATCATTTTTCCGCAGTCCGTCGCGAACATTAGCGCCGCCACCGTTCGTAGAGCGAGCGAAGACGAGTTCAGACTTGTAGTCTGTTGCCAACACGGATTTATTGAATTCCTCTTTTCGGTCAGCAGGAGCGATCCTGACGGCTCTGGCCGCCAGCTGCTGAATGAATTGGAAACCGTAATTGTTCACGCCCTTGACCCCACCAATGGCTTGTATCTTGTTCTTGTTGCTTCGGCCTCCCAGAGCAATTGTTTTTACTCCTGCTTGCTTGGTCAAAAGCTCACTGAGAATGGTGCAGGTAGATGCGCAGTACCCATCAGTGAGTAGGACAATGTTCGCTCCTTCAAAAGTTGGCTGGGTGACATTAGACAGAGGTCCGTATCCGGTGACGTTGATACCCCCAGAGCTGTATGTGACAGTCACATCCGACAGATTCCATCGCATAGTCGAAGTATAATTATCTAGATGTTGAACGAGGTTAGCCATGTGAATAAGTTTACGAAGCATACCACCGTACCTATTGATCCCTTCACCGGGCCAAACTTCTCCGCCCAAGATGACCACCGTCCACCGTCAACGGTAGTATCAGCATGGTAGTCGAACGGGGAGGACTGTATATCGAGAATAGTGGAATTCTTTGTGGGAACACGAGGAAGTTTGGACGACCAGGCACTAAAGGACTGACCAATCAGGTCGATAGATTCAATAGCTCGGAAGCGATTTGCGCCATATGGATCAATCGAGGGAAAGAGCTGCTTGAACATGTCGTAGCCCTGGAGAATAGTTCCTCCACCATTGGCCTGCACATCGATGATCAATTTCTTCTTGCCGTCAGCTAGAGCCTTGGGAATGAAGGCTTGTGTTGTTCGCTGGAAGGGAACCTCGGCGGCGTTGGTGCCCACAAAATTTGGAACCTGCAAGACCGCCACGTCTTCATAGCCAGGAGCATCGATGTAGAACGCATTGATGAGGTTATTTGGTCCTGCGACAACTGGTGAGGGGTACCCAAGGGGAGCGGCGGCGGCAACGTTCTGAGAGGAAATAGTTTCGTCAAAATTCTCCAGAGACGCGGCAGCATTGTAGTAAAAGTAGTGATCTGCCACATCTTCACCGGTTTGGATCTGACGGAAGGACTGTAGGACGCGGGCGAAGTTTTCGGTCGTGCTCGACGAGCCATTGGCGAAGGTAAGGGTAGTTGTCGGGCCGGGATACACATATCGACCGCGTCCACCTCCAGCGAACATGCCAGTCCCTGCACCATTGCTACCAAGGCTAACCTGTGCCAAAGAATAGAACATGTTGTTGTAGAGGGCATCCCGGTCCTGGAGGGAACCGTACTGGCTCAAGTCCTCCAAGTACTTCTTGACATCTTCGCCGTTGATTTGTACAACTGGGGACGGAGTGTACGAAATATTTTTGAACTGTGCGCCCAGGACATCCTGGAAAGCGAATACAGAAGGAAGTTTCGTCCCGTCCTCGGAAACGGAGACCAAGGGTGTCGTACGGCCATAGGTGAAGATGGAACCAATAGAATCCGGAATGAAGGTAAAGTGTCCATCGTGGGCGGACTGGATGAGAGTGTAGAGCTTCCAACCAAAGTCGTACTCGCTCTTGTATAAGCCAGCGTCGATATCAGCCTTCATCTTGTCGAGGCCGCCAAGGATGTCGATGGCAGGTTGCACCTTCTGGGCATACTCGGCTGGAGGGTTTTTCAGAAGATTTAGGGTGCTCTGCCATTGGACGTAAGGCTTCAAAGCGTCCACCAGTGCCTTGCCCGATGAGGCATTGAAGGGAACGCTATTCATGCAGTCAAAGGCAGCCTTGGCAGGTACGGCAGTGACGGATGGCTTCGTGGTTCCATTGGCGAAATAGAGACCTTGGGAGACTTGAGCACAAGGAGCAGCGGAGACATCCAGTTGGCGGCCACGGATGGGCTTGGGAAGATCGTTGGGCTGTGGAGGCGAGACTGGGGTGGCGCTGCTCAGCGCGAGCAAAGCCAGAAGGGCGACTGCAGTCTGCATGGTGCAAGACCAGGCTTGGAATAGCGTGACTGAAGGAGAGTCCTGTCTCTCTCACGCCGTAACAAACGAATGTAGTGTGGTCGGCGGCGAAGACGACGAAGAGAGGATGAGAGGATGAGAGAAAGGCGGGGGCGGAGGTGGAGAGAAGTCAGAGTCCACGCAGAGGAAGGTGCACACGTGCGCAGTGCGCGAGAGGAAAGCTCTTGACGAACACGGACTGTGACGACTTCTTAGGTGAAACAGGCTCCTATCGAGGACAAAATAACGACTCAAGGGAACCCGGGCACCCACGCTTTAAACATTCGGGAGCAGGAGGAGGAGGCGGAGGAGGAGAAGCAGCAGCAGCAGCAGCAGCAGCAGCAGCAGGCTAGCGAGGCTGATGAGCAGACGTGACGCAAGAGGGAACCACTTGGATACAAGTAGCAAAGAAAACTAGACTCGTGCATGCACAATTGGCAAGACGGCCTCGGCGGCCCGCACTGTAGGGAGCCGGAGCCATAGACTAGGCACACCCCATGCGCCGCCCTATCCCGGGGGCTGGGCCACAAGGCAATATGCACGTCTATGAGCCGGCTGGCACCGCCATGGGTGTCAATGGGCCTTCAGGAGACGTAGTATGTGAGGAGGGGAGGCCGGGTCCAGCCACCAAGACAGTGTGTGTGCAGATTGCAACGGCAGAAGCACACGCCCAAGGGCCCCGTCTGGTGTGTCTGCGTTTGAGTGCGGCGGTTGGGCGAGGGCATTGGATGTGTCTTGTCAAGAGAGAATTGTTTAATGCGCGAGGTCGAATGGCGGATGAGGTGCAGGCGCTAGCCGCAGCTGTGTGTTTCACATTGCAGATCTCTTCTGGCCAACGGCTCCACCCTCGTCGCTGGCCATGCTGCATCCCCGCTCAGCATGCGCGCCGTTTCAACGTGCAATACCCATTCAGCCCACGTCCCCCCGTTTTTCCCCTACGCGGAAGCACAGCAGACCTCCTGCCCCAAATCGGGCATTGGACGCGTGCAAAAGCAGTAACGTGTTGTTTCTTCCTCTCTTCCCGGACCATCAACTCAACTTGTTACCCGCAATTTGCGACCGGCTTTTCAAAGCTCCATCTTTGATTGCGATGGTCTCGGTTCACAAACAAATTGGGCCACAACCCTGCTTTTATTACAAGTACTCTTCTAGAAGGCCCTGGTTGCGCCAGCCCACTCGATCAAGCCGACGACGGGGCCGACGGTGCTGGTTTTACCGTCACAATAATGATTCGTGAAACTTCTCGAGCGGCCGTGCCCGGCAGACACGCGGGTGACCCGCATCGATTCTGCGCTGGCTGGCGTCCCACCACATGGTAATTAGCGCTTCACTCCTCGCCTGGAGAAACTACCTCTGTAGGCCGACGAAAAGCACCGCGAAAATTAATCCGCGGCTGATTTGCCGCTCGGGTCACGCCGCGGATATCTTGGACGGCTGTGCCATGGTCACGGAGCCAAGTTACTAAGCTGTTGCGACTTCATTTCGTCGCTGCACGCGCCTCGCATGTCTGAAAGGTTGGCTGAATGAAGCTGGCCTACTCGTTTCTGTCTTTTGCCACTGCATTTGCCCCAGCACAACAATTCTTGGGCGTTGACGACGGTTAGGTCTCCAACCAATGTGTTCTGGGAACCGTCACGTCCGCTGACCTGTCAATGGCGGGACGATCGATCCTGGGACTGCTTAGGCCTCCTTCCAATCAGATCGAGATTCAAGATCGTGACTGGCTCTGTTTCTGTCCGCTGAAGTATCCACGCAATTGCGCTCTACTGGCTCGTGTGTCGTTGTGATTGAAGAGCGTTGTGTCCTGTCATGGGATCTTGGTGGAGCTTCAAAGGCTTGGACCGAAGTCAAGACCAAACATCTATGCTCTTGGCAGACGACAGAAACGTCATCGAACAATACCTCGCTCGTGTCGGCCACAATAGTGTCCAAATCGGAAAAGGCAATGATAGCCTCGCACACATTTGTGACTCCAAGATTGTCGGGATGAGCAACGACCGTGTTCCAATCAAAAAATTTGCTTGAGCAAGACTATTTACACACGGAATACAATTTGGTACCAAATATTACACTTTGCCCGTGTGTGACTTACACCCACAGCAACTTCCCCACGTCTTGCAACAAAACATGTCAAAGAAGCGCCGCCAATGCGATTAATCCCAGGCGAAAAAAATGTGTTACGATTCTAAGAGACGCTATGCTTGAAAAATTGTGACGTGAGTCACAACAACTCAATCCGCTCCGTGACCAATGTGGTCGAGTTCGACGGCTGATTGTTATTCGAATCGTTGTTCATGATAGCTTGATACTGTGGCCCACTTGTTAGCATTGACGTGAAACTAGACTTCGCCAACATGGCAGAGAACTTCACGTACCTTGAAGCCGAAGTTGAGACAGAGGGCCACGATTAGTCCCACGCACACAACGAGCGGGCCGAGCACGTTATCGAAGTCCTTTCCACTCCGCTGCCGGATCAACTTGTTGCGATACATGTACATGCCCCAGCCCCACGCCAATGTGAAAGCTGCAACAATGGTGTACACAACAGCAAGTGTCCTGGCGACACCGTTCGTTTCACCCGCAGCATTGTACAGGCCGAGTGACAGCGACGCAAGCAGCACACTGACATGCTGCCATTTGACAAAGGTACGCTGATTGGCCAGCCAGACCTTGGCTTCAACCCTCACAGGGCCTTGGTCTTTGATCCACACTCCGGGATCGCGGATTCCCGGAGGTAGTTTGACCTTCCGCTCTTGGCGGGCCCTCGCATATTTCGATGTGGAAAACGACGGGAAGAGGGAACGGAGGCCTGTGGATTTGGAGAAGGAAGAATCATCCCAACCGGTTGCTTGAGCGTCCTCCGCATCGGAATCCGCGTCCCCGGTATTTGTTCCGGTCTTACCGTTCTCACCAACTGCGCCGCCTTCCTCCACCAGATGTGATGGCTTGCCGGGTGTGCTGCCCCGTGGGACCGACTTAGGGCCTGCTGGTGAGCCGATCGGAGACGCTACAGATGGACGGTAGCTTGGACTGGCACGAGCTCCGAACAGGCTTCCGACAGCAAACTCGTCCTCTGCAGCCTTCAGCTTCTTTTCCTGCTCCTCCT
Source organism: Polyplosphaeria fusca (assembly GCA_010093805.1). Lineage (NCBI taxonomy): Eukaryota > Fungi > Ascomycota > Dothideomycetes > Pleosporales > Tetraplosphaeriaceae > Polyplosphaeria > Polyplosphaeria fusca. Next base: position 13,832 of record ML996153.1, on the reverse strand, counting down.
CGAAGGCTTGCTGTGGTTCCTTTCTGATATCAGTGTCGACATCACCCAGCCAGAAAGGAAACGAGTTGACGTAGTCTTCGAAGAGCATAGCAGTGCCGTGGACGAACTTGGAGAAGCGGGGAGCTTCCTTCACGAGGTGCGAGTTCATCAGATCCTCGATCCATTCGTACTTCTTCGTACCCTGGGTCTTGATCTCCAAAAGGGCAAAGGGAAATCGGTTGATCTCGCCCTTTCTAATGCCTTTGAATGGGAACTCCATTTGTCCGGCATCGATATCTCTCCTGTGCCAGTCGTCAGGATCCCTGCAGGGCCTGTCTTGATCGAGAGCATCTTCCCGGATAAAGGCAAGATTGTCGTCAAGGGATATGCGAATGCGGTCATCCCCAGGTATCTGGAATGCGGTGCGCGTGTAGTTGGCTCGAAGGATGGGCTGCAAATCGTTGTCTCTGATGAACGACTGGATATCTTTAACAGCCTTCTTAAAGTTGTCCACTTGTTCTGTATCGTCCCCTGCGCGGTTCTCGAGCTTCTCCACCGCCTTTTCCATCGTGTACTTTCCTTCGATGAACTGCTCAATGTACTTCTCTTTGATCGGGAACCTCTGTTCCTCGCTCGAATTACCGTCTGTGATGACCTTCTTTTCGAAAACAATACCAGGTGTCTCTGACAACTGCCCGTACCAGCGGAGGCGCAGCGATGCAGCACTGGGCTCGTGGTTGACCTTGTCTGTGTATAGTGAAAAGTTGGAGTTGTCGAAGTATATGGAGGTGATGGTTGGGTCGCGTTGAGAGCCTTCAGCGACTTTTGACGTCTGGGGATTGTACACGAGGACGGGAAGCCGGCGGAGAACGATGGTCTTTACTTCGAGGAGGTTATCATGGTGCACCCAGACTGTTGACGTCAGCTTGAGAAAATCGAGAAAGGAGGGGTATAGTACATTTATGCGACGTGAAGCTCTCGCCTCCGGTAGGGCCTTCGCTGAAAGAGAGCGCCTCTTGCGGTTTGCCTTCGAGTGACTGTCGGACAAACGAGTACATGGCGGACAACCTGTACAGCAAGGGCGAATAGTCCTCTGTGTTAAGGGGGTGTTTCGTGAGTCTGGACTCGAGGAATGGACGTAGCCGGTAGCCTTCCCCACGCTTTCGATCATGCTTCTTTGTAGCTTTGAAGAAGGCCGTGTAGTTCAACCTGCTATACTTCTCCAGCTCACTGACTTCCTTGGTGACCTTGTCTAATTCATCTCGGGCCTCCTTGAGAAGCTTGTCCCTCTCGTTAGCGGGCAATTCGGATTTCTTGGACCCGCTCTCCTCCGATTTGGAGCCTTCCCCCTCCTCGGACTGTTCTGACTTCAGCCCAATGGCCAATGGCTCGAGCTTCTTCTCGCATGCTGTTGTGCGGTCGCGAAGTTTTTGCGACGTCTCTGTCTGGAACTTGTGAACTTTCTCCAATTGCGTGTTCATGAGCTCGTCCACAAAGCGGCTCTCGTCCTCATCAGTCCAGACGTCTTCATCTTCATCCACATCGGACTCTTTCAATAGCTTCTTCAGCTTGTCGTAGTCGACATAGTACTCTTTCCACGGTGGGTAGGTGCTTTTGCGGAGGAGGCTGCCGAAACGCATGATAGCAGATTCTCAGAGGAAGGCCAAGACGCTGCAACGAGTGCGAGGCCTCAAGCGAAGGAATTGAGGGGTTGGTGAGGATGGGAAGCTCGAGCAAGCTATTGGGAGGTTCAGAGATTGGAGGCGGCGGGGAAGCTGCTTCTCGTAGCGGCCAATCATCGAGATGACGAATGCACGTGTGGCGCTAGATTGTCAAGCTTATCTCCGCCTGGGCAAACGCAGTCCTCATTTGGTTTAGCGTCCTGCGCCATGACAGAAAAAAGCAATTGAGCATGCGACTCGTCCCGTACGTCACATGTGAAGCTGGGTGGAAGCCATGTGAGTGTGCCAAGTTTACAAGAACATTTCGCTGCACTGAAAGTAAAAATGATTGATATACATTCGAGAAACCCCGATGGGCGGGTATTGAGTACAGGAATGCTGTGCCATAAGACCACTGGCACTTGAGTCTGTCCAGACACCAAGATTTTCTGATACGTTGCCGTCATAAACTCATATCATTCGTCTCATCGAGTAGATGACACTAGTGGTGGAACAGTCGGACATGCTGCTCTACGAATGTGATACCCAGCTTTTCGGCAGTCTCGAAGACTGCCACGTCGTTCTGGCTCCCAGTCGGTGCCGCAACGTACTTCGCTCCGCTACGCGCAGCCCTGAAGACATTGTCGATGAATGGGAAGAATGCGTCTGAGCTGACGGCGACTCCTTCCAACTTGTCCAACCAAGCCTTGCGCTCTTCTGCACTGAAGATCTGAGGGACTTGACCCTCTTCGAAGTTGGTCTCAAAATCCTCGCGTTCGATGCCACTATCCGGGACCAGTCCGCTGCACAAAAGATCGATAGCATTGGATTTGGATGGCCGCTTCGTGCCTTTCTTCCACTTGAGGCTCAACGTTCGCTCATGGAACCGCATCCACCAGTTGTCGGCCTTGTCGCCTGCGAGACGGGTGCAATGTATCCGAGCTACGTGATTGTCAGCCGAAAAGTTCTAATCTAGCATTCATGTGAAACCCACATTGCTGGCCAGCGCCTAGGCCGATGATCTGTCCATTGAGCGCGTAGCAGACACTGTTTGATTGTGTGTATTTGAGGGCAATGGTCGCCACTGTCAGATCTCGGAGAGCTGATTCTGGAAGAGGGCTGGAGTTCTTCGGAACCATGACCGTATTGAATGTGTCGGCTGGGGAGATGTTCGCGTCGTTGCGGTGTTGTCGTAGATTTATTCCGAAGACGGTTCGCGTCTCCTCCACCGAAGGCACATACTCTGGATCCATCTGAAGAACAAGATACTTCCCGCCTTTCTTTTTCTTCAGAATATCGAGTGCCTCGTCGCTGTACTTGGGGGCAATGACACCGTCAGATACTTCACGGCTGATGATCTTTGCCGTTGGCACCTGCAAAGCTATTAGACTGAGGAACGCTGGCAGTGGAATAGTCCACGTACGTCAACTTCGTGTGAAAGAGCAATCATGTCTCCAAAACTTGACATTCGATCAGCACCGCGCGCGCGAGCATAGGCTTGGGCTAGGCCGGAGCTCTCAATGCCGTCGATGTCATCAACCATGTAGACTTTCCTCTCAACCTCGTTTAGTGGTACTCCGATAGCGGCTCCAGCAGGGGAAACATGCTTGGTCAAAGATTAGCAGGAAAGCCTTGACAATGTAAAGCCCACACACCTTGAAACTTGCGGCGGCGGGGTAATTGAGCGCCTTGGTGAGCTCCTTGACGAGCGGCCAAGCATTGAGAGCATCCAGAAGGTTGATGTATCCAGGCGCTCCACACAGAACTTTGAAAGGTAGCTGAGAATCCTGCATGAAGACTGTCGCTGGCTTTTGATGCGGATTGGCACCATATCGAAGAGGCAATTGCTGCTGACCCTCGCCGGCGTACTTCTTGCGGAAGAAGTCGGAGATTGCACTGTCGTAGGCGGACGTCTGTTCGAAAGCCTTGAGTGCGTATGTTTGTCGGCTCTTCTCCGAAACCTCGCCGTCATTCTTCAGTTCTGTGAGGAAGTCGTGGTAGTCCTTGGGGTCACTGATGATGGTCACCCGCGCATGGTTCTTAGCAGCAGCGCGCAGCAAGGTTACACCGCCAATATCGATCTCCTCGACGGCTTCTGGAATGGTCACATTGATGCGTGCGATTGTCTCTGAAAAGGGATACAGATTGCACACTACGAAGTCGATCTTATTGATGCTGTGTGCCGATAGGTCTGAATCGTCCGACTCGAGGTTCCTGGCGAGTATGCCGCCATGGACGGCGGGGTGAAGCGTCTTCACGCGTCCACCCAGCATCTCGGGCGCCTTGGTAATGGCAGAGACGTCTTCGACGGGAAAGTTGGCCTGCCGAATCATCTTGGCAGTGCCGCCGGACGCCAGCAACCTCACGCCCGCATCATGAAGGCCTTTGGCCAGGTCTAAGAGGCCGGTCTTGTCGTAGACGGACAGGATGGCTGAGCAGAGTGTTAGCAGGGTGGAGTGCAACCAAGAAGGCTGCCCTACCAGTCTTCTGGCCAGCCATGGTGGACGGGGGAAGTGCGGGGCAGGGTTCAGTTCGGTTGCAACTGGAGTCTTTGTCCGTGGCGCTGGAGAAGAGCAATTCGTATTGCGAGAGCGTGGCCCGATGAGGCTCCCAATTTTTTTTATCGAAAAGTTGCCCCGCAGCGTAACTAGGTACGTCAAGGCTGCCCTCCCCTCCTGCGATGTCGGCGCACAGACCGGCTCGACGTGTCTACCCGAATCCCAGCTTACTTTCTGACTGCTTTTCGAAGACGCGAAAGAAGCTCGACGACTCGCTGCAATCCGTTATCGACAGTCCGAACCCATGCAAGACGCTTGGGAGCGCCAATCAGGCCCAAAGGCCCAGATGCAAGCCTCGGCCCCAGCCATCTGGCTCCGACCTCCGACCTCCCATCCCCTGGACAAGTTGCCTTGAGCTCTGCTACTCTTGTCCAACTACCATGGCGACGGGAACCGAGGATCTCATCTCCCACCTCAAGAGCGTCCTCTTGGAGCTCAACGCGCACCCCTACCCCGAAGTCGCCTGTCCTCCCAACCTGCCTCGGCGCGCTTCGGTAGCTCTTATACTCCGCATCCAGCCAAATTACTCGCATTGGCCTGCCGTGCAATCCAAGCCCATCTACCCCGGAAGCCCCAAAGTACGTCGGAGATCGTCGCTGGCATCGAATTCGAGCCATAAGCTATCCTTCAAAGAGATAATCGATGCCTTCTTCGAGCAAGATTGGGTGAAACACGGGGACCCAGAATTGCTCTTTATAAAGCGGGCAACTAGAGTTGGAGACAAATGGACTGGTCACGTCGCTCTTCCTGGGGGTAAACGAGACCCAGAAGATGCAGACGACCAGGTGACTGCGATGCGAGAGGCTATGGAGGAAGTGGGAATAGACTTGTCGTATTCGCATGCCATATCTGTGGGCAACCTGCCACAACGAATAGTCACAACATCATGGGGGAAGGTGCCGTAAGTTCAGCCATGTCCGACCGACTTCAATGTGCTTACCACACGCCAGGCTAATGGTGCTTTGCCCCTATGTTTACCTCCTGACGTCGTCCGAGTATCCTGCACAGCGCCTCCAGCCGACAGAAGTTGCATCTACACACTGGGTGTCGCTCCGCGCATTGCTGACACCAGCGCTGAGAACGCACGAGTATGCGGATGTGTCGAATCGTCTTGCCAAGTCGGAACTTGGAATCAAGAAGTGGTTCCTCCAGGCAATGCTCAGCAAAATGATGTTTGCTGCCATATTTCTGCTTCCATCAGAAAGCACGTACTGTGGTTCAATAGCTGGCTTCGTTCCAGAGGGCTCGGCACCGAACAGCTCCATCATGGGAAAGCTGAAGGAGGTGCTAGCTGGGCCAGATTCAAAGAGTCCTATTCGGCAGCAGCCACTGCTCCTCTGGGGTCTCACTCTAGGAGTCGTGTCTGATTTCTTAGAGCATATACCTCCCCACAACGCGCTAGAACTGTGGACATACCCGACTTTCACCAGTTGGGATGTTCGCTTCACGATGTGGGCCATGTCGTACAGGTTCAGGCAACAGAAAGCGGCTGAGATGAGTTCGACTGATGCGCTTACATCGACTGGTCTTGTAGAGGATGGGGTGAATGCAGCCGAGATGCCCAAGCAAGATCTCCCTTCCCCGGAAGTCAACCAGCCAGAAGAACCTGGAGAGGTGGGTATTGCGGGTCTTGGGGTAGGTCGCAACTGGGGAAAGACGGGACGAGCGAAGCTAGCTGCGAGGGGCGCAGCCGTGAACTCAATGCTGGAGGGATACTACCCCATTGTTCGCAAAGCTGTGGCCACTGCTTTGGTTGGACGAATCACGCTTGTCTCTATCTTAGTGGCATACCTGTGGCATAAGTTTAGGAGAAGTAAATAGACAGGGTACTCGATGGCGCTCTATTCATCTGAAGCCAGATCAATGCATAATAATAAGAGAGCTGCCTTGTAGTTGTAACAATCTGTGGAGTTTGATGAAGCTCGCCGAATTCGGAGAAGTGGCGGGGACTCGGAACCGAATCGGATCATGCTCGGTACCGTCACGTTATTCTCCATGTTTGGTCTACATGTCCACGAAAGGTGCCAGGAGCCGAAGCTCGTCCTTCCCGGTTCATTTTCGAGCTTCGAAAAGGGGCCAGACATGGTGGCGCCGACACAAGGAGGAGAATGGTGGCTCACGGCATGCGGCAAGTCGACGAAGCCGAAGCGGCATCTCTGCTGGGCACGCGACGGGACGTGCACTCAACATGCGCGTGCCTGCCTACCTGAACAAGGCCGTGTTACTGTGGTACGATCGAATGTTCAAGCGCGTCTTGCAATGCGAAGGAAAAAGAATAGGGTACACCAGTCTCGTTCCTGTTATCCATCAAGGCTGCGGAGATGGCACCGCAGCTTGGACTAACTGCGTCACGATTAGTCTCTTTAGCAAATGCTGATTGAGCACAGTGTGCTCGAATGAAACACGGCAGCAGCCACTGCAGTCTTTCATACATGTGCGTCCAGGCGCGGAGATGCGTTGAGCTTACAAACGTGGTGGAGTGACTGATCCAGCCGCAAGGGTAACCGGCGAGGGTTGCCGATCTCTTCTTGCACCGAACGTGGGCCGCCGTCGGAATCTCGGCGACGTCACTACGAGCTCAGGCTTTTTTTACTTTTATATATGCCCGCTATCGCCCTGCGCAAGACAACCCCCCTCATCCAGACCTCAATTGACTTCACCACCGCTTTCCCACACTCTCCACAAGCCACTTCCTAGCTCGACACGCCCACGAATCCACCATGAAGATTTTAACAAAAGAAGAGGAGCAAGCGCATTACAAGTGCGTTTTGCCGTCGGCGCAAGCTGGCTAAATGCTCGACTGACATTGCCTACAGTGCTACGTTGCGAGGCGGCATTCTTGGAGGAGCAGTGGGACTGGCAGCCGGCGGTGTTGCCGTCGCCGTAGCCAACAAGAGATACCCAACCTTCAGATCGCTCACAGTACCTTTTCGCGCATTCATTGGGATATCACCAGGCACATTCATATGTACGTTTACCCCACATTCTGGAGGTACCGACAGGTTCCTGATGCTTCTCCTATAGCCATCATCGCCGCCGACCGAGCGTCCGCCGCGTGGGACATCGCCCACAACCCCGAGAAAAAGAAGGAGCTCGAGCGTGAGCGAGAACGAGAACGCCTGTACACAGAAGGCAAGACGACCCTGCAACGAGCCACAAAATGGGCAGAGGAGAACCGGTACCCCATCATCTTCGGCTTCTGGGTGCTGTCCATGGTGGGCTCCTTCACAATGGTGAATCGCAACCGCTACCTCTCGAGCTCACAGAAGCTCGTGCAGGCGCGTATGTACGCCCAGGGCTCGACGCTCGCTGTGCTGCTCGCCTCCTTCGCCTTTGAGACGTCGGACGCGCAGAAGGGCAAGGGCCGCTGGGAAACGATCAAGGTGCTAGACCCGAACGATCCGGAGCATAAGCATATGATCGAGAAGCGCATCCATCACGAGCGCTACGCCGGCGAGGACCAGTGGAGAGGTACGTTATTGCGGCGCCCGGCTTAATTATCTTGCTCAGCATTATGCATGGCTTGGCATTGCGAATTTCCGCTTTTGGGATGCAGTCGGCTAACGTACGGACAGATATGGTCGAGGCTGAGGAGGCGAGGATAAACGCAAGAAAAGAGGCTGCCAAATCGAAGAAGCACGAGAATGACGAGCAGCCGGAGAAGAAGTCTACCGACAAGAAGACCGAGAAGTCGGAGGCCAAACAATAGGAGGGAACATCACCACACCGACTCGACCGATTCAAAACATATAGAGACGCGGTTGCCTTTCATATCCGTTTTCGCAAACTGCATTTTTACGGAGTTTGAGCTGTAAGCGCTTTTGGTTCTGGGCTTGTACAGTAGTGTCTTTACAATGGCTGTCATACACATTCTGTATATTCATACTCTCCGAGCATACTCTCGAGCTCCGCTCGTGTAATAACCAAAAGTACATCAAATATTCTGACTCATCGCGACTTCTGCTGCTGTACCGTATCTCGTGAAACTTTGAGTTGTAGCGCCTGCTCTACAACTCCGCAGCCGAAACGAGATACTCCGATGCTCCTTCGAGAAGGGGCTGGGCTGCATGCATTACGTTCGCGAGTCGAAAACGACGCATTTGATCCATTGTCCATGCTCTTTCCTGCCAGAGCCATCGCTAGGTACTTCCAGTATTGCACGTTTCACCGGAAACGCTCAGCTGCAGTCGGCTCGCGGAAGAGGGCGAGAGAGCCCGAAGGATCTTGGTGCAAAACCATGCTAGGTTAAATTGCCCCCTCCTTTTAGTCTCACTACACTTCTCGTTATGCGGAGACAGAATTTAGTCTAGACGAGCACTCTAACTCTTTGGACTGTCAGGATTACTCGCTTCATACGTTGTCGTCTCGATTGGGTATGAAGGCTTCACGGGGAAGCGCGTGGAAGTTAACGTAGGTCGACTAATATCCCAGGGATTCGGTAAGTATGATAGCAGCCGTATTGGTTGTAGAGACGATACAGTCGACCAGCGCTGACTAATTCGACTTTGATCATCCGCAATAAGTACAGAGACTCGCTGGCTGTGTCGGATGACTTGTTCTTGGAGCAGATCTGGGTCAATGGGCGATTCACTTGAGATGCTGGACCGAATCGATTCGATCTCGACACGGAGAGCGTCTACAAAGCTGTCTGGTAATGAGTCCAATGCACGTGACTCTTCTGAATCCGTTCCAGATCCAACGTCGACTTCAGCAGTCGTGGCTGGGTCCAGATTCAAATCCAAGCCAGGGCCTGGGGTGGGATCATGGAGTGCCTTCGACTGTCTCTCTTTGAGTTGTCGTTCAGCTTCTTCTAGCTCGATGAGCGAAGTTCTGTGTTCCAGCTCCAGAGACTGCAGCAATGATCGATCGTTTTCGTCTTCTGCAGTGGTTTCGGGCGTAGCGACCTGAGAACTGATGTTGATCAGTAACAACGACCATATTTACTGCTCTTTACTTACGCTCTCCGTGCGACCTTCTCTGCAGTATTCAGTGTACCCAGCATAAGGGCTAGGTTCGACTTGTACGCCTCAATTGCTGCACGAAGAACGGCCATCTTTGGCTTTTGGAACACAGCCCACTGGACCTTTGAGACAAGGCCAAATTTGCCATCTTTCCTTTTCGTCATGCTCTCAACACCATCGCAAGCGTTCAAAATCTCGGTGAACATCTCCATGCTTGCCTCCGTCATATGCTTGGTCATCTCATTGCAATCCGCGTAGTAAGGTGAAAGTCTGGATTTTCTCCGTCGTTTCTCCAAGGGTTTTGACAACGGCACAAAAAGCACGGATTTCATTACCAATCATTCTGGCTCCCTTGCCCGCGGAACCGACATCTGCTGCGAGCTGAGACAGAACGAGTGTAACTTTCGTGCCCGCTGACACGATGCCAATGATGGACGCAGCGAATTCGGCCGCTTTTCATGGAGCATCGGGGAAACGAGCGAACGGAAGGGGAGGAAGAAGAAAAGTTGGGTCGTAAAGCGAATATAATAAAGGACGGAAGACGAGAGACAGGCTCCTACGAAAATCTGTGAGGCTGAACTTCGAGGCAGACGCATCATGGCGCAGCCTTCGCATTCGACACCGGCAGGTGCAGACTTTGATTCAACTCATGAAACCAGGGGTAACGATTACAATGAAGCCAAGTGCTGGATTTGTTTTCGAGCGCCGATTCATTAGCAATTAGGAGCTTGAATTCGTCCCAGTGAGCCAAATTGGCTTTCTTGCTGTTCGTCAGGCTTTGGATCAACAACAAAATTTCACCGCTAGCTTCTAAAGCATACAACGTTCATCTCAATCAAGTTTGAATCTTTAGATTCGGGTGATAACGACGGGCGGAGTGACCCCAGGCCCAGTCCAGATCGAACTGAACGTCATCGGCCCGATGATTCTCCGAGCGCCTTCGAATCATCTCAAGCTACTCTGCGACACCAACACCACTCGGTAGACCTCAATCACGGCCAGCAATGCATCTCCCGCTTCTTTCACTCCCCACTCTCGCAGCCGTAGCATCCGCTGCCCGCTTCACCCTCCATATTCCCGCCAACCCCCTCGTAAACCCCGCGAGCCTGCCCCCCTCCACCCACGCAACTCTCCAGGCATCCGGCCCACCTCTCACAGCCCGCCTTACGCGTTCCAACTCCTTCGTATTTACCAATGTCTCTGCCGGGAGCTACTTTGCTACGATACACTGTCGAGACTATGCCTTTGAGCCGCTGCGTATCGACGTAAGCATCGAAGAGGCAGTTGAGGGCAGCGGAGACAAGAAGGAAGTTGTGCGAGCGTGGCAGACATTCTTAGGAAACGAATGGGAGAACAAAGGGGAGAGCCGTGGAGAAGGTGGAAATGGCGTGTTGGTGGAGGCTAGGCCTGTGGGGGAGAAGAGGTTTTACCAAGAGAGGCAGGGGTGTAAGTACACGGTCGAGTCTGGGGGTGAGTTCGATGCTGATTTGGGAATTAGTCTCGCCGTTGAGCTTCTTGAAGAACCCGATGATCCTCATGGCGCTGTTCTCGATGGTGCTCATTTTTGGAATGCCGTATCTCATGGACAACAGTACGTCACTAGAAGGTTCGGTTCGGAGCGGGCATGGGAAGCTAACGACAATACAGTGGATCCCGAGACGAAAGCAGAGTTTGAAGAAATGCAGAAGAAGAGCCCGCTCAGCTCTGGTGCGGCGAACCCGGCGCAACAGCTCCAGAACTTCGATTTGGCGTCTTGGATGGCTGGCAAAACGGATAGTAACCCTGCCAGCAGGGGACAAAGTCCTGCTCCACAGTCGAAGCGGAAGGGTTGAGCAGTATGCGGGTTTGGTGTGGCTTTGTGATGGTTCTGCGATCGAATGGCTTCGGAACATGCTTGCATGATCACGGCAATGCAAAGATATCATAATGATGAACAACACCTATTACAATGGTCCTAGGAACGTCTACATGACTCTCGTACTATCTTCAGAGTATCGCAACGCCTCCCTTCTCGCCCCCCTCTCTCTTTGCAAGTTCTTCCACGTTGAGCACCTCGCCTTTCTTCACACTTGCCTCGAGATCCTTCCTAGTGATTGAGCACTTGGCGTCATATCTTGCCTTGTTTCTCCTGCAGCGGCTATCCCAGAGAAGGTTATCGTCCGTGCAACTCATGCCAATAAGGTCTGCCAGTAGTAGGAACACTATTAGACCTGTGGTTGTCGCCACCAATTGCAGGCTATTCAAGTGGGCTAGCGGTAGTAGGAGAATGATGATTGCCACTAAGAATCGGTAGAATAGGCGTTTGTTCTTGCCAAGTCGCACGTTCGGAATTTTCTTGTGATCGTGGGTGGCGGCAAGGACAGTCATGCACATCAGGGAGATTGACAAGCCGCCGCAGTAGAACCAGCGAAGGCCATCAGAGAGGTGATCCTCAGATCTGGATTGGAAGGTCTCGTAGAGAGCTTCCAGTGGGGCGTCGGGGCAGTCGTGGGCACGGACGAGCACGGCTAGAGCGGAGGCGCCGAGAACGAAGGACATGATGAAGGGGAGATGCATGGACATCCAGATCATTGCTGAAGTACATTAGTATCTGATTCATCGAAGCGTCATCTTTAAATCACGTACCTGAGATAGCATGTCGACGAATGGCATGTGAATGCAAGTTGAACGAGTCGATCTCAAAGTAAATCCAGTTGAATGCGAACGCCTGGATGAGACCCAGAACAGCTTTTCCAAAAAAGGCGTTGGCGCCCATCTCGACTCCACTTTGATACAGCAACCCGAGAACACAAGACCCGAACACCAAAGTAACGAAAGCATTCGTTCTCTCAATGCGGTGCTCGATGTTGACACCAGGGAAGAAGTCGAATGCCTTTGCACACCATTTCTGATAGGCCTCCGGCATGAAACGAGCTGGACGCTGGAAGAAATACATCAGACCTGGGCCAAAGATATCGAGAGCTAGTGCGGGCCAAATGAGCCCCTGACGGCCAGGATCCTCGACATGGCAGCTGGCGATCCACAAAGCGGCTGGGACGAGACCGAACATGGCATGGCAAATCATGACAGCGCGAACCATTGGAATCAGGTACGCATACCAAAAGAGCGACATGACGATGAACAACCGAGCCGCTAGATAAAAGGCCACCAAGGTGGTCCACGTCTCGGTGAAGGCAGCTGCCACGTTGGTCGTGAAGCCCAACAGACAGGTCAGAATGAAGACGACGGAGAAGCGACGCAGGATGTCGTCCGTGTCAAACCACCCGCTCAGCATAGCAATGTCCTGCCAGAATTTCCAGCTCATGGTAAAGGTGATGGCAAAGTGCAAAAACGACGTTCCATCCGGATGCTCCGCGGCGCTGTCCCCCGTGATGGCAATGATGCCGACGTAGAACAGATCGATGAAGAGCTCGTAACTCGCCACCTCCTGGGCCTCGCGCGCGCGCCACAGCAGGCCCTTGTGGAAGTACTGGCGCACAATGGGCTTCTGGTAGAAGCGCATCGTGTCGCCCAGCTTGCGCTCGGCGGCCCACTGGTCCTTGGAGAAGGAGCTGGCCTCGGACATGGAGCGCGAGTCGTCGCCGCCGCTGTCCTTGGTGCGCAGGTGCGCAGAGTAGCCGTACTTGGAGAAGTTTGCGTCGAGCTGCACCGCGTGCTCGGATACGTGGTGCAGCTCGTTGGACAGGGCGTCGAGCTCGCGGATCACGCGCTCAAACTCTTCGGCCAGGTCGGGGTGCTCTTCTTTTAGCTTTTTGTGCCTGTCTTCATGGTGGGCGTGTGTATGGCGGAGTGCCTCAATCTGTTTTACGTCAGTCTTGGGCACGGGTTGCAGATGTTGGAGAAGGGATTCGCACGTGTTCAGGGTCGCCATTGATAACCACGTCGAAGTCGCCTTCTTTCTCAATGGCGCTGAGCCTTCGTCGTATATTTTCTGCTTCATCCGGCGAGCCTGCAACGTGGATCTTCTTTCCGCTCGGATGCAGAATGTGGCGAAGGCGTTTCCCCGTGTGGTGGAGATGCGGGTGGTGATGGCCTCCTTGGTTGCTCGCGGGGGTCGCCGCCCCAGTCGTCCCGTCCAGGGTCTGCGGGGTGTCCGCCATCTCGTCGCCTGCAATATGCCTTCGCGTCCTTCAAGGTCGGTCCAGAGTAAGTCGGAGAGCAGGCGCCTGAACGGCGGGCTGCGGAAATTATATCTCAGATTCGCATCTGGAAGGATCGCCTCCAGGAGCGGTGTTTGGTTGGTATCAAAGAAATGTGGCTTGCCAATCCAAGCTTGGCCCCAACCTCGATTGGAGCGACGCGTTTTCTTGGTGCATGAATAAGCCCTTCGTACAGTGAAAACTCGGTGGCGCGATACGCGGCTTGGCGATATCCTTGGCTTGGCGATAAGTTTTCAGCTCCTCAATTATTTTCTCACCAAAATATATGCATCTCGCGATACTCGCGATATCGCGAGGCTGTCGACCAATTATCGGCACATTGAGAGCCAATCATGGGCCGTTTTATCCTTACTGACGAGCAGCGCCGCGCTCTACGGCAGTGGTATCAACGCCAGCCACCCTCTAGAAGGCAGATTGACGCAATCAAGTGGTTTGAGCGTGAACACGGCCACCGCCTTCGTCAATCAACAGTCTCCGACACCCTTTCAGAAAAATACAGCTACCTCGACGGTT
>ML996152.1:0-182814 GCA_010093805.1 Polyplosphaeria fusca | reverse complement strand
GCTGGATACGCATCTGTCCAGGGGCCTGCTTCAAAGTGGTGCAGGGAACTTGAGAATCGGCTTCAGGCGTTGAAAGTCGCGTCTGCTGAGCCGAATAACGACCAAATTGAGCCTAAAGAGATAGAAGCGTCGAAGTCCAGCTCGTCTCTTAAGCTTATATTCCGCAAACTACGAATACGTTCGGGCGCGGGATAGGCTATAATACCGGTAGTATTATTTTCTCCGCGTCACGGATGTTACATACGGAAACGAAAGTTGCCGGTAGATATAGCAGCGTAACGGCTGTGATGATACGCATCATGATGGCATCTTTCTCAAGATTCTTGTTGAGGGTTTCGGTTCGTTCTACCTCTTCGCCCCTGAGAAGAAGATCTTTTCGATCTCCAATGATGCTGGCAAGGACCTTCGCTCGATCGATTTGTCTTTCAAATTCCCATGAGATCGAGTCGAGACGTCTGGTGAAGTCTGGTACATTTCGGTCAAAATCCGCGGTAAGACTGCTGGGGAACCCGTTTTGGTCTTTTAGTTCGGCGTAGAACCTTTTGATGGAACTAATAACCATTACGTTGGCTTGCAGACTCATGATGGCCTCTATTGTTCTATCGTAACAATCCTGCACATCTTCGATACTTATCGAGATCGTGTCTCGACGCACGCGGCCAATAGACCTCAGATCGTACAATGTTCCAGATCCCTGCATCGATTAGCTTTCCTCATTCACAACGACAGTAATGCCACACCTCTGCATCCATGAGATTTTCCATCCAAAGTACATACCAACGCCAATCTTCGGTAGCCCACTGACAATATAGAAGATGAGCTGCCAGACTCGAACGAAAACACTCCCCAATGTTTCCAAAAGACTTGTCCTCGGGCCTTCCCATGTCCCCAGTGAGGTGTTTGAAGCGCTGCTGAAGGTCAAGGCCCCCTTTAGTCACAATCCATACGACGTTGCCAGAAGCAATATCGAACCTGTGGTATATTGCAGCCTGCCGGATGGACCAATCATTATCGCTGTCGTCATTGACGAGGGAAACGCCTCTCAGATTATAGCACAACTCGTAAAATTGCCCGCTTCTGCCCAGCTGTGGCGGTAGTGAATTCAGTGGGTCGCTGATCATCTGTGTTCTCTCCCGGAATCCGCTGAATCTCGTTTCCTTGGGATCGATCTGGACACCGAATGGAAAAACAAAGTTCAGGTAGGCCGGCATCACCTGATGAAAACTCAAGACCTGAGTCAAAGCGCTATGTGAGACTTTCAGACGGCTACGTGAGTTGCCAGCGAAGAAATATCTAAGACACGGTATTAGCGTATGATACTCACATTTGAGGGAGTCTTACATGAAACGACAGGATGGATCCTTCTTTTCGAATGTCATAGAACTCAGATCATGGGGGTTTGGCGATGATGTAAATGGCAAGCCCAGGAAAGCCGCCAGTTCTGCTTCAGAATGTATATTTCGCTTTACCACGATTGTTTTTCCCGAACGGCAAACAATATCTCGAATGGGTACCTCAAAGTTCTTATCGACGTCTTGCGCGCTTCCTAAGAATAAGCGGTTTTTAGCAACCTCTAGTCGTTGGTGGTAGGATTCGATGACGGAAAGATACATGCCCGACTCATGGACACTTATGTTTTTGGGGTAATGATGCGCATCCGCGACTAGACGGTTGAATTTGTCGGGCAATGCCATATGATTACTGTGTGAAATACGGTACTGCAAGACAACGAACCTGAGGCACTCAAAGGTTCTGGGATCTCGAATTTCCAGGAATCGCGCTCCTAGACGTTGTACCCATTAGCAGCACGACGTGGCTACGACGGATGAGGAACGCACAAGTCGGAGGTTGAATGTCGTGCATTCGGGGTATTTTTCCTTCAAGTATATCTCGATCGTCTCCCGCCTCATTCAATAGGTAGGGAAGGTTGCAGGATACCTGTCCTTGTCCTTCTTGGTCGTTTTGGATGCAAAGACGAAGGTCCGTTTACGCTGGCGTGGTATGGCGCGGAGCTCAGTAATGAGGAATTCGTACCTGTCCTGCGCATGGTAAACGACGACATTCTGAGCGGAGATTCACGAGAGGATGGAGATGGATGCGTTGGACTGGGAGATGGCAGGTGTAAAGTGGAGTTTCGAGGAAGAGGAAACGCTGAGCTGAGTAGATAGAACCCCGGCCACGGCAGGCGGACGCCTGCGCCTTGCACCGTTACCTATCGAAGCGGGTACCATGAGCGGTAGCCAGCCACCTTTCTCTGCTTGCCTCACACTGGATACGTCGCTTCGGAAATGTGCGACGCGGCAAAAACCCCTCGGTGGTCTCCATCCGGGCCAGCCCGAACACTACGCCTCCCTGCAGCCTGTGCGAGAGGACATCACATCAATTACATGCACTCCTTATTGAAATTGCAAAGTTTTTATCGTCGCTCAAACGTAGCCACGTCTCAGCCCGTCGGACTCCAGCACGTGGCCTGTGGGCGGCGACGGTTGCCAAACTCTCGTGATTTGCCATCAACAACACAACCAACATGTCTGATTCTCTCAACTCAATCGAGTCTGTAAAGACTATCGCCGCCAACGCAGAGGGCGATGCCTCACTGGCAGGAAGTCCCGAGTTCTGCCGCCAAACTCCTGTGAACGCAAAGGGCGGGACTGCAACTGTCTATCAGGCATGGATTCCCGTGGGCTCCCAATATCGGTCTCACTCCTACATCCTCGGTGAATGTGCCCATTCTCGAAGACCCGCAGTACGGAATGGTCAGGGACATCATTCCTATTCGTAGACGTGTCGCTCACTGGCTATGCAGTGCTACCAAGTGGCCGTGAAAAAGTACCAAGAAGTGTGGAAAGACGCATACGAACGAGAAAAGCTAGTATTGCCTATGCTAGGCAACACAAGTGACGTTCCCGTCTTTCGCTATCTGGGTTCCTTTGCTCAGAGCAGCAACAGGAGCACTTCGTACAATATCCTTTTAGAATTTGCCGAATTGGATCTGGATGAATTCTGGGCTGATCTGTCTAACGTACCACCCGTACAGTCTGATCAGATCGTTCAGTTCTGGGCGTCTCTGTTTCATATAGCAAAGGCTATTGAAGCACTTCATTGTATGAAGGCAAACATTCGCGGTCAAGAGAAACGATTCCATGGGTAATTTAGCACCAAAGAAAGATATGTGCTTGTTGACAGCAGTTTTATAAAACAGGTGGCATGCCGACATCAAACCTGACAACATTCTACTTGTGGGCAAAGACTTCAAGCTTGCTGATTTTGACTTCACCCAAGTCGCTGAGAATAGACAAAGAGGCGGCCAGAACGAAGCAACGCGAACACATATATCCGGTGAAACAAACACGTGTGGTACGAGCCTTGAATAGGATACAGAAAAGAATCAACGGCTAATAAAAATAGGGGCGCCGGAATTCCTACGTGCTGAAAAACTCCAGACCAACACGCATCTAGCTCAAGCCATCGACATATGGTCTTTTGGATGTGTTCTTTCAATGGCGGCTACCTGGATGGTTTTGAGCTTCCAGGGCATACGGCAGTACGAAGCGTCACGGATAGTGGCAAGTCGTAAACACTGGGACAACGAAGCTGCAGATCGTTTTCATGACGGATACGATATCCTTCCGGAAGTTCAACAATGGCACGCATATCTCATGGACCACGTCCGAGTATCAGACTCTATTACGTGTAGGGTGCTGCAGCTAGTCGAGCGAGGCCTGTTGAAAGGAGAGGCCGCTCACCGTCTGACTGCTGCTCAACTTTGCACAGAATTGGACCAATTATTGCAGCAAGCAGAAAAAGACCGAACAGAGTCAAGTCTAGACCCGGAAATAAAGCGAGTGCTTTCCACCGTATAGGAACAGATGAAACTATTCCAACGCTTCTCTTGGTCGGCTGTCATCGGCCTAGCAAATGAGTTTGTAAGACTTCCTACCTTAGATCCTGGACCATGTCACTTGATCTCAGCCTCTTTCATCTACAATAGCAGTCGCTTTGCGATGAGAAATACTTTAGGCAGAATGCAAAGTTGTGCATTCCATCTGCACTTCGAATATCAACCTCCGAATGTTTGGTTGCCACCAGAGTATCCCTACTCCCAGTGTACGTCTTCACACGGTGGCCGCATGTAAGCTGATCAGAAGATCCCAGAACTTGGTGCAGAGACTGGAGTATCCTAATACACCTCTAAATTGCACAATCTGCTTTATCAGTGGAAATGCGCACGGAATGGAAAACATTGCTCAAGGCTTTGTATTCACCCAACCCCTGAGGATGCTTTGGGCCTTCTCGTTCCTCCATGCGAAATACAAAGTCCAGACGGCGACGATAAATCCAAGAACACCGAATACGATACCGAATATCTCCGCCCCACTAAGCCGCTCGTTCTGTCCCAACCCAGGTTGTTTAGGCGACCCTGTCGTCGAAATTTGTGTTGTGGAAACGGAGATAGTTGAAAGTGATGGCGGCAACGCAATGTTGGAAGTAGTATGCGAAGTTGCGAGCGTTGTTATAAGCTCGGTGGGTGTCTGCGGGGGAGAAGTGGATTCGGTGGGCTGGGTGTCTAGCGAGGAGTGCAGCGTTGTCGCCACGCTTTCGGCAACGGATGAAGCGGTAGATCCGGGTTCTTCTAATAATTTTGCCTATCAGCCCACAGACCACTCCATAACCATAATGGCAGGGCCAAAGCGAGTCCAAAAGCAAAGATGTATTGAAGCGGGTTGCGGTTTGCTGGCGTCGTTGAGGTGATTGTTCCACTGTTGGTAGGACTCGAAAAAGGTGGGACAGCTACCGTGATCTCCTTTGTGATCACGGCAGTAACAGTAAACGCACCTTCAGTGGCAGTGGTTGATGCTGGAATTGCCGACTCGACGGACGTGTATCCCTTCTCGGAACAATATGCGGAGACATAACTCGTGGCTGTGGAAACGTCGTCGTAGTTGCTGCACAGCACCATGCCAAAGTCCTCAGCATATTCCAGAGCTTGCCCTAGCGTGCTTGGCCTGCACAAACATGCGTTGGTGTTGCAACCAACGTAGTTGGCGACGTTTTGGGTGAGGCAGTTGAACAGGCATCTCAGACAAGATCTCATATCGGCCCAGTCTTCCCGCTGATCGAAGTGAATTGTGTCATCTTGTATCTGTTGGCTAACAGCCAATCTGATCGGGACAAATATGACCAGACAACGCAAAAGCAGAAGAGCCAGCAGTCGGATACCCATAGCGCTCTTCCACATGAACTTCAAGTGAGTTGTCCAATGGACGCTCCTTCTGTGGGCTTGGTGTTAGGGATTTGATTTGTCGATTAGCCTGTGACGAAGGACTGGAGAGGCAGCAACTCCGACTTCAACTAAAGATCGAGTGTCTCCATAACTTAAATAATTCGCGATGCGCCACGAGTGGCTTAAGGTTACGAAGAGGCGCAATTCCTCGCCGGTACCAATAATTCGATAGGCTGAGAATCACTCATGGAACGCCACAGCCAGGGACTGGCATCCCGCTCCTGCACCCATCAAGGCAGCCTTGATAGCAAAAGTAGTAGACGACTGGCCATGCTCATGAATGTGGAAAGGTCAAGCGAGTCCCTGACTCACTGGCAAGGATACATTGAAGGCGACCATTCCTGCCTCAGCATGAGTGTACAACTTGGTCGCTGGAAGAAACAGCCGCATTGCTACTTCTCGTGTAGAGACACATGGGGTGTTTTGTGTGCGCAAAGGGGCATGTCTAGAGATACGAAGAGAGGACGGAGCTGAAAAAGTTGGGAGTCGCGACGCGTCTATGCCAGCTGCCCAGGCGCGAAAAGGTTCTAACCGCATACCGGTAATGATTAGCTCATTCATTCAACGAACTAGACCCTGCGCAGGTCCATGATCGTTTCGTCACTCTCCGCAATCAGATATATAGTCATGGTTCCTATACGGAGTGACTGCTAAGAATTTTAGAATCGGGCCCAGGATGGGCGAGCAACCAAGCCTGACTCCGTCCAGTACCCTGAAGCCAGATTGACCTCCTATACACATGCTCGCAATAGTTCTCTGATCCACCTAAAGCTGGTATAATGCACGAAAGGATAGCTTGACACAATCTTGCCCCAGACGCCGAAGCCAGGCCGCCCATCATTACACAAAGCAAGACCACTTTTCCCACACCATCCTCCAAAAGTTATACCACAAACGCTCGACGCCTTTTGCTCCCCACCGCCGCAGCCCCACTCACCCATCCCGCACAAGCACGACCGCCACCTCCCAAACCCTCATCGCATCCATGGCCATCAGCACCCAATTGCCCCTCCCATCGCGATCCTCGTTCTCCGTCATAAGCACCTTCATCGCATCCACGGTGCCCTGCTGCAGCAACACACCCATCGCCTTCCTGGCCGCCGCTTTCCCAGCCTTGAGCGAATTGAACGATGACACCATCCTCGACGTCACAGCGAAACCTTTGAGGCGCCCAGACACCACGGTGCGGTTTGTGCCGCCGAGATCGTACACGAGCGGGCCGCGGGCAGTAACGAGGTAGATGGGGGATTGGGTGGAGTGGAGCGCCGAGTGTATGGGCTTGTTGGACTCGCGTACGAGCTGGAGCACCGTGTGGGTGCCGCGCTCCTGGGGGATTACGAGCGTGTGGAAGCCGAGCTCGTCGAGGTGCTTTTGGCCTTTTACGGCGCGTAGCTTCTCGTATTTCTTGATTGCGGCTGGGGAGTTGGAGATTAGCTCGATGATCTTGCCTTTATGTTCAAGAACCGAAGACTTGGGACCATAGATAGTGAAGGAGTCGGTGTGAGGTGTCGTGACTGTGAGGTAATAGACCGTATGTGGAAGCTCAGTTGACGGGGTATCGTAGTCATCCATGGGTGGGACTTCACGAGCGGAAGCGGGAATAGGTGGTGGCGTTGCGAACTGAGGGATCTTGCTGCTTTTGCTAGGCGTCAGATCGCCCGCAAAGAAGAACCCCTCAGCCGCTGTTGAGACCGCTGTACCGACTTCAGAAGGCGGAGTGGATGTTCTAGACGATGTGGACCGTGTTGAAGCGGTTCTCGGTAAGGGCGAGAGGGTTTTCGATTTCATTTTCTGCTTAATTGGCGTGAGGTCACTCGCGAAGAAGAATTCGTCGGCCATGGCTGGGGGTCGTTTGCTGACTTCAACAGGTACAGCAGCGTCTGCCAGCAGCAGGTACTGATCCTTGGAATGAATGGGGTAGGTAGTATGGAGGCTGCAAGAAAGTGTCTAGAAGGAGGAATCAATAAGTAGATTCATTAGAGGTTGTAAAAGAGGTATTGGGAGGCGGAGCAGGTGAGAGTAACTCTTATCGACACCAGAGAATCGATAAATGGGTGAAATTTGCAAAGTCTTCGAGCAGCCGCCTGCATGCGACTGTTGGGGCACGTGAGCCCTAATTCCACCGTGACGCCGTCATATGCAGATGAATTACAGGCAAGCAGGCAACCCCCTCCATTCAGGTGATGCGCACCTCGCTCAGTTCCTCTTCGCCCTCCGACTCTTCCCGAGCCGCTTGGCTGCACCCCCACCCGCCTTCATCTTCTTATGTGAGAATCCTCGTGCATCGTTTGTAGATTCAGCATCGTTGCTCTTTGCAAATCGCTTCTTGCCGCCAAAACCATACTTGTTGTCCTTTTTCTGGCGTTTCAAGTTTGGCTTGCCGTCACCCGACCTTCGGCGATCCGAGTCTTTGGTCTCGGTATCTAGTGCTACGTCGAAGAGGTCTTCCTCATTGGTGGTCGTGATGTCGGCTCCAGATCGTTCTGAGTGAAATTAGTATAGTCAATACAATGATGACGAGAAGCAGCATACTTCTTTTCATCAAGTTGATCTTCTCCAGCGTGTCCCTCTTCTCCTTGGCCCGTTCCTGCAACTTCGCAACCTGTACCTGCTTGCCAAACTTCTTCAGGTCTCTCTGTCGCCGGGCTTCCGCAGCAGCTTTCTTCCCTGCAGCTTCGTCGACCAGCTTCTGCTTGATCTTTCCCATGTGCTCATCGCTCTTCACCATCTCAGCGAAATAGTCTACCGGCCTTGAAAAGGGTATGCCCTCTTTCTTCAGCTTCACCCGGGCATCTTTGACGGCTTGTAGTGACTGGTTATAGAATGCTTGCTCGCGGGCCAAGTCATCTTCAACGTCGGGTATCTCGGTGGGCTCATCGGAGGCTATGGACTGGTATTCTGAAAAGGCGAGTTTGGAGTAGGGGAGCTCGATGCGCTTGAGGGCCGAGGTGAGCGCGGCAGTGTTGTTGATTGTAAGGCGTTGGTGCGGTATCACGTCGCCTTTGTCTTCTGATGCGAGCGACTCAATATCTGAGAGGGGAATGTCTTCTTCGTCTTCCTCGTCCTCATCATCCTCTTCATCCTCTTCATCCGCTTCCAGGTCGTCCTCTGAATCTCCGCTATTGCTATCACTGTCTTCGAGTCTCGATAGGTCAAGCCCATGTCGCTCAGGTCCATCGTTGTCGTCATCTCCCTCCAAATCGTCCTCGTCGCTTTCCTCCGTCTCCCACTCTGGCTCTTGCTGTGAGATTCCGTTCTTCTTGGACTTCGTGGACTTCTTGTCTTTCTTCGATTTCCCGTTCACCTGAGTAGCTGCCTCCTCTGCCAGTGCTATACCGCCCTCTTCATCGTCGCCAATGTCGCCACCCGCAGGCCGGTTTTTCTCTCTGCGCTTGCGGGCCGTTTTCTCTAGTTTGCGCTGCTTCTGGAGCTTAATGTTGCGGCCTTTCTCGTTGTCGAGCGCCGATTTGAGCTTGCTTCGGGCCATTGGGTCTTTGTAGACTCCTCGAGAGTGCGTCCGCGGATATGTCTTTGTGGGAGAGTGGCGCGTCTGGAGCTCGACCAGAATTTCGAGGTTTGTAAATCTTGGCGCAGAATAATTCTTAGCTGCAGATCGGGCGGGAACCGAGGCGGAGGGCGCTCGGACCGCGTCACGTGGAATCGCCTTCGAGGTTCAGGCATTGACAGGGAATCCCGCTTCCCAGAGCCACGCACACTTCGATACGCAGATTCTACTCTCTGAAAATCAAGTCGCTGTTGATCGATATTTCGACCGTCTACTTCAGACGCAGCTACGAAGACACCCAGACCCACAATGTCCACCCGTCCAACCGGAGACCGAGCATCAACCACCGAAACCATTGTACGTCCGCATGCACCTCGAAAGCTTGAAACCGCCCAGACTTAATTATTTCTAGTCTACGCTCAGCTCAGCAAATGACTCCTCAACTGCCGAACTTACAGCCGTCGTGGATGAGCTCCTAGGTCAATTGACGCAGAAGTTCAGCTCCATAAGCGGAGATCTGCTCTCCAAAAGTGCGCCGACTCTCTCCTTGAATTCTTGTGCTTATCATGAGCATAACACTAACTTCTAGCTTGCAGTGGATGATATGTCGCGGCGTCTCGATAACCTCGAGGCTACCATCCAGACTGGGGATGGGAAGAGCACTGGGTCTGGAAAGTGAAGTGGACATTTAGGTTCACAGTTCACTATTTCTTTGAAGGTCGTTTGGTAGAAGCTTGGAGCAACTTGCTGTTCCAGAGTCTGAGCTCCTGGCGTTCTTGGGGTGGTGGTCACAGAAGCTAAAAAGTAATTGTAGTGATTGGGTTCATTCTTCTTGCAATCCTATCATAACGAAGCTATTTCCAAGACCATCTCAATCTCATGTCCATACAGTATTCACTAACTCAGATGCTTATTGTCCAGATGACGACCCTTCTGGGACCAGTCTCTGCTGTGCTTATTGCCAGGTTAACCTATCACACCCAGCTTTCCGTTGTTTACAACTCGCTCTTCTCCTCGTCCTGAGGCAAGAACCTCCGGAGAATGTTACTCCGCGAAGCCAAATCATCCAACTTCTCCTGGGCGAGGTTACCCTTGCCAATCAGGCCTTGCAACCGCTTAAGCTCCTTCTCGGCATACTCCTTGTTGGAACCAATTTTTTGGAACACCTTGATATAGTACTCGGCGTACTTCTCCTTCAAGCCAGTAGCCGCCTTCTTAGCCTCCTCAACGCCATCGCCGTATGCGGAGGAGAACTTTGTGACGATGGCGTCTAGCGCCTCGATTGTTCCTCCAGTGGCGTCGAGACCACCGCCAACAGTGCGGTGCGTGCCCGCATTCGTGTTGAGAAATTCAACAAAGTCCTTCTCAGCGCGGGGACCTTCGTATGGGAGAGGCTCGGTGGATCCCTTCTTAAAGTACTTGATGGTGGGATAGGAATTGACGCCTTGCTCTGAAGCGAGGGCCTTGCTGTTCTCGGCTTCGGCGTCGACTTTGGCAATCATAACACCAGGCTCGGTGACGAAATCGCTGGCAAGCTCTTCCCAGACGGGAGCGAGGCTCTTGCAGTCTGCATCCTGATCAGTTTGCCGCCCAATCTCTGCAGCAGTCAATTGGATTAGACTTACGTCCACACCATGGCGCAGTGAAAGCAACCAGTACATCCTGGTCCTTCCCGACCTTCTCCTTGAAGCTCTGGTTGTCCAACATGACAATCTGGCTCGGCAACTTGGCCTTGACCTTTGGTCGAAGGCTCGTCTTGTCCGTGACCCACTTCATCAAGCTCTCGATATCCCGCCCACCCTCATACTCGACCGGCTTATCGCTCTTCCCATCAAACCACTTCAGCGTTGGGAATCCCTGGACGCCAAATCGCTTGCCCAAATCTTTGTGTGCATCCGCGTCGACCTTGGCGATTGAGACCTTGTCCGAGGCAAATTGGAAACTCGTTGCTAGCTCCTCATACACAGGGGCGAGGTTCTTGCAGTGTCCGCACCAGGGAGCAAAGAACTCTACCAGGGCGGGCTTGCCGGATTTGAGAACGACGGAATCGAAATTCTTGGGATCGAGGTCGATAACGGAGGAGGCTGAGGCGAGGCCTGCCAGCACCGAAAGTGCGGGAACGACGAATTTGAGAAGCATGACGAAAACCAATTTAAGGTCCAATCAAGCTTCTGAGTGTTGGCGATTGTGGGTGGAGTTTATACGAAGATGGAGCTCGAGGGAGCTTCGACCTGGTGGCGGAGTTCTTGGCGGAACGTGTCCTTTCGTTTGTTTCAGGTCCTCTTTATTAATCCACCACCTACAGTCATAGACTCAGTCGCTGCCAGAATTTTGGATTTCTCATCACTGGCGTGCCTTATCCCAAGCTGCATTTACTAATTTTGGCTTTTCCATAATGGCCAGCACCAAAGGTCTGGGACACGCGGAGGTGCGGGTAACCTCCGCATATTACACCAGCATCTCGCAAACCTCTGCTGCAAATGTGGAACATACACGCTTCGTTCGCAGAATCCAATAAAACTTCATACTCAGATATCAACTACTCTCATTCCCATGTCTTCACCGCAGCCGGCGATTAGCTTTATGCCAATTAGACAACTTCCCCAGACGTCCGTGCTCCAAGGGTAATTCAAGTTTCCATGCTTCCAAGCCTCAGCTCTGATGTTCAACAACTGCTTCTTCCCTACTCCATGATCTCAATATAGGCTCTCTCTCCAATGTTTACTCCCCGTCATCCCATAGCTCCCACTAACTGTCGTCTCCTCCACCTCCACATCCACCTTCTTCGCCTCTTTCACTGGCTCCGTCTTCTTTTCCGGTGCTGAAGCGGACGCTGCAGTCGCCGCAGTCGCCGTGATATCCTTCGCTGCCCCCTCAACCGCTTTCTTCAACGCCGGTGGGTTCGCGCCCCTGATCGTCTCCACCACCTTGCCATCCTTGAATAACAGGAATGTCGGCATGGCCGTGATGCCGTATTTTGCCGCAACTTCGCGTTGTTCGTCCACGTTTACTTTCACAAAGGCAAGCTTGTTGGGCTGAGTGTGTGCTTTGGAGAGCTGCGTATAGCTCGGTGCAATCGCTTTGCAGGGCCCACACCAGGTTGCGTAGAAGTCTGCGACGAGGTATGTGTGTGCATTGAGGAGCGTTTGGAAGTGGAGCGGTGCGGAGATCTCGGTAGGCATGGCTGTTGATGAGGATTGGATGGTAGATCGCTGTGGTGGGCGGTGGGCCTGTTGCTGTGTGTGAATCTCAGGTAAGTGCACGATCTAATCGGCATCGCCTGTCGCCTTTCTTATACTGTTGTGCGACCGTATTGCGCAATTGCAGTAGAAGATTCCACCAGCTGTTCCACTAGCTGAGTGTTGTCTCACAAAGACCTCCCCGCGGCTGTCCAAAGCTCGCCAGAGCCTCATTTGTCATCATTCCAAATACGCACGTGACCGATTCCTCATCTGCCGCCTCTCGGGCTTGTGCGTGTACCTAGTATTGTTGCAAACAGTAATGAGATATGGAAACAATTGAAATCTGAGGCAAGGTAGCTGGATGCATTAAATTTATTAGTGGTAGATGCGCGGCCAGGCCATCGCGAATGTGCGGTCTCAATAACTATCCTACAGTCAGCGTCGTGACTATTCCAACTACCGATGCTTCCAAATGCGAGGTATCATACACCGCGGCCAGCTGCAAGCTATCAAACATGAACCAGACGTATAGAATCATTGATGGACGAATCATACGGCAGGCGTTCCACACTTGCCGCAGACCAGTCTCCTCTCTGACTTTCCGCCGACCCCTCTTACGTTTCGAACTTTGAACTCATCGCTGCCGCATTTCTTGCATCTGTCATCTTCAACCTCGCTTCCATCCGTATGCTCGCTGCTTAATTTGCTCACTGTGCTCACTTTGGTCAGCAGGTCAGGTCTCGCAGGTGGCGGCGCAAGTTTGTTGCCGGTGGTCGTATCCTTCCTTTGAGAACTGGTGTTCCAAAAGGCCCAGGACTGGCCATTGTATACAGCAAGAGGGTTGTTGGCGCTTGCTTTGTGCTTCTGATCGATGGGCTTGACAGGCTCAAAGACGGATGTGCGGGAGTCAGAACGAGAGGTACTTGCACGAGATGATTCGGCGGGCGTTCTGTCTATGCTCAGGGACGTCTTCGGAGTGCCTGAGGGGCCAGTATTGATTGTCTCTGTCGTGGACGTGGGCCCAAGAGCTGGTGAGTCAGTTGGCCGTGTTGATGATGACACGCTGATGCGAGATTTTCGAGGTGATACACTACGACCAGGACCCCTTTTCGATAGCCCGCTCACAGAGTCAAAGCTCCCATGCGATATATCCTGCCGCCAGGACATGATTCGATCGTTCGCCGGCTGGGTAGATGTGCTGTCTCGTCTGGGTCGTCCGGTTCCTCGAGATAAGATGCTGCTTGGCCGGCCAGACCTCGAACCAAGCTTTTTAGAAAATACCGATGACGTTTCCCACGCCTCCGACCGAAGACGCTTCGCGAAAGCGCAGTCTTGTCGAAAGCATTTCAATGCACCCGTATGGTCGGCTGTGATGATAATCTGGCCATCCGGGTGTGCGGATCGCGCAATGTACGCGGGGCTCTCAGCGACCTTCCTAAAAGACGCATCTGTGGCCGGTGTTGGTAAAGCGGAGTTGGCTTCCGTTGGACCTTTCGAGGACTCAATCGATTCAGCTCTAGAGACT
Source organism: Polyplosphaeria fusca (assembly GCA_010093805.1). Lineage (NCBI taxonomy): Eukaryota > Fungi > Ascomycota > Dothideomycetes > Pleosporales > Tetraplosphaeriaceae > Polyplosphaeria > Polyplosphaeria fusca. The sequence goes on along the minus strand of ML996152.1, from coordinate 169,318 downwards.
AGCGTAACTGGTGGCGGGTTGCAGAGGTCAAAGATGGGATCTTCCGAGTTGCTGAGAAGCAATCTGGTCTTAAGAGGAGCCATGATGGCGCACGTGGTTATGCTTTGATGAGCATCGAACAACTCCATCGGTCGTTGGTTCCGCTTATCGCCTTCAGGAGCATCGGTCGACCAGATGTATGCCTTGCGATCTTCGCTTCCACATATGATGTGGCCAGTATCATCAGCGAAACTAGCCCGTATCTGACTGCAATTGTTTTCATGGCCTCTCAGCTTGATTTCTAGGCTCTTGTCTCTGAAGTTGTAAAGTCGCACCCTGGAATCATTACTTGAGATGAGTAGTTTTATGTCGCCACTTTCGCTTCCTGGGGGATAAAACGTAGTTTGGATGCCTGTAATCTTGCTGCCTTTTGCGTTTTGTCCGCGCGTCGACTTGACATGCAATTGGGTCTGATATTTCAGTCCCTCTGTTTCATAAAACATGCACATGCCGTTTAATGTGCCTGCAATACAGGTCTTCCCGTCTGGGGTGAATGATACGGCCGTAATCATGTCGGGCAGTTGATTCCAGTAAGCAACGCTCTTGTCTGGGATGCTCCATAGCCTCAGCTTTGTGTCCAAAGAACCAGCAAGGAAGAATCGGTCGTCTCGAGGGTGAAACTGTATCGATGGAACGAAATCCGCATGCTTGAAGGTGCAGAGACATTCTTGTCGACTCAGGTGCCATAAGCGCACAGTCTTGTCCATTGAGGAGGAGAGAAGAAAGTTATTCTGGAATTCAAAAATCAGGGCCGCCGTCCATATCGCTGCCAATGAGCACTCACCTTGCTCCAGCTCAGGTCCAATATGGTGCCGTGGTGTCCGTGATATTCCCGAAAGACCTTTTGTTTGAAGACTGGGGCGCTCAGGTGCATTGCTTCACCTGCCGATATACTGGGGTCGCTTTCTTCTTTCTCGTGTGCACGTCGTTCCTCGGGGGTTGCAATCACTGCCCACACTCGAACAATGCGATCTTGGCCTCCTGCGGCCAGATATCTTCCATCTTTGCTGAATTCGAGGGCCCAAATGGGATTCTGGGTCGCCGCGGAGCCAGATTGGGGCGCAGGGTTTGTTCCAGGCGCGGGAGCCTTCTTGTCTCTACCTGAGCGAAGTTCTTGGGCTAGAAAGACTCGATTGAACTCCTTCTCTTTCTTAAATTTTGATCGGACCTTGATGTAGGCTGGCGGTTGCAGGTACTTGGGGCTGAAGCCTATATTGTCAACCGTGTGACTGAACAATTGGGCATCCATTCCTTCCCGCCTTGCATCGCCAAACTCGGATTCATCTTCAGCGGTTCCATCGAGGCCGCCCTTCTTCTTGTTGCCTATGAAGCGACTGAGGAACGACACGCCTTTCCTGTGGGAGATGGGAAATCAGCCTTGGCACTCAAAGTCCGCCTTGTGATGACGCGGAGATGTAACTTTCGCAGGCAGGCCACGCACGTAGCGTATTCGGCTCGAATACGTCAATACGACACGCTCTCGTTAGGCGCACAGCGTTGTGGGGGAAGTAGCCGAGGTGGACAAGTGCTCACTTTTTATCCTGTTTGTTGCTCACCACGCTTCCCAGCTCTCTCGATGTCTCATTTGTCTGTTTCGCATCATCGCGCGACTCGTTCGGTGAAGGGGGCGATGTCGCCAGGGATGTGTCTGTCTGGGTGCGCAGCTTCTGGATGGCGGAGGACGTGTTTGTGCGCTGAAGGATTTGCTGCGAGCAGAAATCACTCAATTAGCCTTCAATGCCCACAGCAAGCGCCTCCGCATATGGACGTACTTGCGAGAGCGGATCAATGGGCGTTGGCCTCGCCTCGGCCTGTTTCTGGCTCTGGCTCTCGGTATGACCGTTCGGTGTTGCCTGTTCGTTCGGTTGCGCGGGAGGAGATGTAGGACTGCGTAGTTTGGGCGCGAGCTTTGCGGTGGATAGTGGGCCTGTGTATCTCGAGATGAGCATGTTGCCACACCTTCATTCCGGCCCGGCAACGTACCCTCTCCCTTTGTCGAGAGCCTCCCCGTGTCTTGTCTCTCCAAGGGGTTCGTATCTTTGCTATGTGGGTCTATGACCCGAATCTTGGGCAAGACCTCCGCCATTGCTTAGGAACCTTCATGGGTGGACCTGGTTGGCCATGTGCGAGGAGTGGGTATGCGATGGCCGAGCTGCAGAGACGTCACAATGGCTATCGCCCGCGGAAAGGACAAGATATTAAAGAAAGTGCGGTGGCGCAGGTCCGCGATAAGGTACGATGGTGTTGTAGTACGGACGGTGTTGAGAGCGGATGCCCGCGGACTTTGCTAGCGGGAGCGGCGTTTACGATGTCGTGGACGAAGTCGCGAATGGTGGCAGCCTTCTCCCAACAATGCCTGCTTACGCTCCAGACTGCTGTGAGACAAGGCGCGCCGATGCAGCCATTGTCTAGCGGTACTTGTACAGCAAGAAATGACGCACGCCTCAAAACACCAGATTGTCGATGCGGGGACCGTAAGACGCTTGGCGTGTCACTTTGCGAGGCGAGGCGAGGCCCAAGTCCGATCCCTCCCCTCCCTCCCTCCTCTGCCATCTCGATCAAGTCCGGCGACAGTCACCACTCCGGGCCCATCAACACGAGACACTCGACCGAGAACCGACGGCAGACTCGATGCGCTTTGTAAATGACATGTGCATGTTCCAAGAACGACCAGACAGGCCGAAGGCTTGGTCATGCTTATTTTCTCCCCATATATGAAAGGCCTTAGTCTATCTCGTCATGCCTATGCTACTCCGTTACTTTCCTCGTTCTTTGCCTTATTCCAGTACGGACCACCTCATTGGCCTTCTCTATCGCCTCCATCGCCCCTTTCCACTCCTTCCTCCGCCCTTCAAAGAGTCGGAACATGTGAGGGCTATATGTCCCATCCATCAGGAGCTTACACAGCTTCCTGTCCCTCCACCAACACCTCCATCCCTCCAACCCGTACCCGAGCTTCTCATTAACCCCCGTACCTGCAGCATCGTTGACCCATTTCTGCCACGGCCCCCCATCGATAGCATTTGGGAATACGCCCCCACTCTTCGCAAGATTGCACACCCAAGCGAGGTGGTTGTCGGCCCATCTTTCCATCTCGGCGTATGGAGGGAGTTGAGCATTGCCTTTCCATATCTGGGCCAGCGCCATGGACGCCAGGTCGAACGTTTGAAACGCTGGAGCTGGAAATACCCGCGTGCCTACGAACGCTAGACTGTCGGGCTTCTCCAGCGAGAAAATGTTCTGATAGAGACGAGATGACGGCTTGTCCTTGGCACCGCTAATGTTGTGCCAATCTAGGTTGCTATGTTTCGTCGGGTCGAACTTTGGATCGAGAAGACTAAAGTCCGACTTGTATCCCGTGCACCATATCACCACGTCGACGCCTATTTGGGTGCCATCGAGGAGCTCAACAGTTTTGGCACTGGCGAATTTCTTGATTCCAGCTACAGACTCCACGTCCCCTCCTTGCAAAGAGTCCACAAGGTTGTCGGAAATGATTAGCATGTGTGCCTTGCCGCCTGGAGGAGGCGAAATGTTCCGTTCTGGCTGAATATCGAACGATTCGGTTTGAAGTTTCGTGATGAAGTAATTGTCAATCTTCTCAGCGATACTAGGTGCGTAGTACCAGAAGAGATAGTTAAAGATCCCAACACGGTGGGTAAGACCATGGTCGATAGACTGGCCTTTGAATGTGCGTGGAATCTGCATTCTGTTCAGTCAGGGACTGCTTACAGGAGAAGGAGATAATCATACGATATGGCTCCTATGGCGATTGGAGATCCAGATCCTAGATGCATGGCCGACTAATTGTGTCGCAGTATCGGCCGCCGTGTTGCCCAACCCAACAATCATCACTCTCTTCCCGTCGAAATCTTTCGGTCTACACAGCAATCAGTCTCACAGCAGGGCGCGCATAATCCGCCACTCACCGCTTAAACCCCCTCGAATGCAAGCACACACCCTCGAATCGCTCCACCCCTTCTATATCCAGCACGTTCGGCTGACTATTAATCCCCGTCGCCATAACCACCTTATCAAAAAATTCTTCCCTCCTACCCCCTTCCGCATCATTATCCACCACCCATTTCCCTCCTCTCCAGCTGATACCCCTCACCCGACACCCTAACCGACACCGCGGCCCCAGCCCAAACGCCCTCTTGTACGCCTCCAAATACTCCCACACCTCTTCCGCCGCGGGATGCGTCCGCACGCCCTCGCCAAACGGGAAATCTGTGAAGCATCCGCGCTCCTTGGAGATGTCGACGACGGTGGACTGCATCACAGAGGTGTGGTCCGAAGTCGTGTACTTCCAGAGTCCGCCGACGTAGTGGTTCGCGTCGAAGCCGGTGGCGGGGCGGCGAAGCCTTCTTCGAGCAGGTTCTTGAGTGTTATGAGGCCGAGGGCGCCTGTGGAAGTGGGTTAGTGAGAGGGTGTAGATGAGGGGTGGGGTGGTGGTGTACCTAGGCCGATTACGGCGACGGTTGGGGGGTTTGTGGCAAAGGAGGTGGGTTGGGGCATATCTTGTGGGATTGGAGATGTATTAAGTTCAAGAGTCTATGGAGCGAGAACGTTGGCTGGTGTGAGATGCAGCTAGATTAACAAATCCAGGTTGATCGAATTGTGGTCGTGGGAGTGGACATTGCCTAGACGCTCGGGTATGAGTTTCTTTGATCGTGTTGGCATTGTTGTTCCAAGGGCCTCGACACCGTTCAACCCACCACAACATGGAAGCGACATCAATACAAATGAACAAGATGGACTCGTTTTGATCACTGGTATTCCATTCATTATCCTAGTATCCATAAGACATCTCGCCACTGTCTGACCTCCTCCCAAGGCTGTCAGCCCCATCCAATCCAAGCCCATTCATGACCGCTGAAACGCCGAACACCATGTTAAACAAACATATAGGTATCAAAAGCAGGCAGGAGTGGCGCTTTCCAAAACATGCTGTGCCTGACTCCGACAATGCATCGGCCAAGAAGGTATATCATGCAGAAAGACGACCGGCATACCGGTCCAGGTGCGTACAGTACAACGTGGGAATATGAAACCACGAGAGGAAAGAAGGAAGAGAGAGGGTGAAGCGTTTAGAAGTCTTCTTCAAAGGCAAAGTCACCCGACAGGCCCTTCTCCACTGGAGGTGGCGTCGTCGAGCCCTCCTTCTGTTGCTCGTGCTTCTTGGTGGATGCCATGACACCCGCCTTCTGGTAGTCGCCGACGCGCTTCTCGAAGAAGTTTGTCTTGCCAGCGAGCGAGATGTTCTCCATGAAGTCGAAGGGGTTGGTAGCATGATATACCTTCTGGTTGCCAAGGGCGAGGAGCAGGCGGTCGGCGACAAATTCAATATACTGGCACATGAGCTTAGAGTTCATGCCGAGCAGCGCGCAGGGCAGCGCCTCGGTCAGGAACTCCTGCTCGATCGTGACAGCCTCAGTGATGATCTTCTTCACGGCCTCTTGGTCAGGACGTGTGTTGAGGAGCGAGAAGAGCAGACACGCGAAGTCGGTGTGCATGCCCTCGTCACGCGAGATGAGCTCGTTGGAGAAGGTAAGACCGGGCATGAGACCGCGCTTCTTGAGCCAGAAGATGGACGCGAAGGAGCCGGAGAAGAAGATACCCTCGACGGCGGCGAAGGCAACGAGACGCGACGCGAAGGTGGAGTTCTTGTCAGAGATCCACCGTAAGGCCCAGTCGGCCTTCTTTCGGATGCACGGGACTGTGACGCGTCAGACGCGTAATCGCGTGACATGGTGCGGTGACTTACTGTTGTCGATAGCATTGAAGAGATAGCTTCGCTGCTTGGGTTCGCTGATGTATGTGTCGATCAACAACGAGTATGTCTCTGAGTGGATGTTCTCCATCATGATCTGGAAGCCGTAAAAGCATCGCGCCTCAGGTATTTGGACTTCTCCGGAGAAGCGCTCAACGAGATTCTCGTTGACGATGCCATCCGAGGCGGCAAAGAAGGCGAGGACGTGGGAGATGAAGAAGCGCTCGTCATCATTGAGGCGTTTGTTCCAGTCGTGGAGGTCTTTGGAGAGATCGATCTCTTCGGCGGTCCAGAAGGAGGCTTCGGCCTTCTTGTACATTTGCCAGACCTGGGCGATCGTGTCAGCCTCGTGTCCCGTCCCATATTTGCAACCACGGTACGTAGTGGGGCACTCGGGACGCGTCAAAACATACATCGTGATACTTGATTGGGAACAACACGAAGCGCTGAGGATTCTCCTGTAGCAATGGCTCGTATGCCTCCTCAGGCTTGATTGTGGCAGCCGTGGTGGGTTCCTTCGCCCCCGCAGTCGCGTCTTCCTTATTCTCAAGATCGGGGATGCCGACAATGGGCCTGTAGACATTCTCCTTGTCTGCCGACGAGAACTCGAGCTTCTTCGCGGGCGAGTCGGACATCTTCAGCTTGTTTATGGCGGACACGGCCTATCAGAGTCAATATACACGCGTGTATCAAGAGTTTCGTGCACCGCGGCGCGACGGACCTGTTTAGAGGGGGTGACGGTAAGGGCAGACATTGTGGAAGAATAAAGGATCCAGCTACAATGGCTCGAGGAAGGGTGGGAGAGAGGGCAAGAATATGTCGTCGCGAGTGCAGATGTATGATGGTGTGAATGCTCGAGGGACAAAGAGCGCGTTCCTCGGTTTTTTAAGTCGCGCGCGGGTCCTCACGTGAGAGGGCGCTTCCTGGATGGCGCGTTTCCTTGGCATCGCATCGGTGCCTGACGCTATGACGAAAGCTTTGTCGCTCGCCATCGAACTTAACATTTTCGCGCCTGCCTCCAGTCCACAGTCGCCACTCGCGCCTGCCTCGCACGCAATTCGCCGTGCTCGATTCAACAACACCCATATCGTCCCCTTTCCATCCCATTTGTCGCGTGCAAAACGCATTCGACATTTTTCATCGCGCGTACCCAGCCCCCCATCGCGGACACAAACAGTCCGTGCAGAGGGACGCGACTTGTCGCAGACGCGCCGTGATTCGGCTGGGGACCCACCACAACAAATGCGCATCCCCACAAGCTCACGCATCTTCCGTGCCGTTTGGAGTCACGGCTGCCTTGGTCAGACCCGCGTCAGGCTTGGAAATCCAGCCAAAGCACGACACTGCGACGCCGCGCGACGCCGGGCGTCCCCAAACGGCATCTTGAAGCAACTATCAGCACGCCCATGCAGGTGATTCAGATTGCTCGCATCAGATTAGGTAGGTGCGCAATATGTATGGCGAGCGCAGCTGCCCCACTAGATTTGACGCTCAATTGAACTGATGCCGCTTCCTTCCTTATGCTACAGGATGCATGCTCTGAAAACATGACTATATGTACAGACATTTGATGGTTAGATAAAACAGTCTGGGGCCCAATTGCGGCCTACATGTCTCGTCGCGTAGTCCGGACCCAAAAGTCCTCGACGATCCAGATGCCCTGCGCGTATGTTAGCCGACGGTCCAGTCCGGTGTCGCGTTCGTGGGGTGACGCGGGAGCACGTGCCAACGTGACCGCCACGTCCATAGAAAGATGCACTTACCGCGTTCTCAATCCGCGCAGGGTTCGCCGGATTGGCGATTGAGAAATCGAACCTCCTAAATAGCTTTCGTCATGGTCAGCTCTCATTGCCATTGCCATTGCCATCAGCGATATATACCTCTACAAAGATCTTATTGAACTCCATCAAAGCCACCTGCTTGCCCAGGCACTGCCACTTTCCATAGTGGAACACAAGGTCGACGGTACTCGACATTTCGGCGAGGCGCGCCGAATCTGCTTCGAGCCAACGCTCTGGCCTGAACAGCTCTGCATCTGCGCCAAATATTTTCTTCGAATGGTGGATACCAAACGGCGATGACCCAATCTGTGTGCCAGCGGGAATGAATTTACCATTGATAACATCACCACCTGCAGGGACAGTCTTGAAAAATGTCCCCGCGGCCGGTGGCAAGATGCGAAGACCCTCCTTGATCACAGCTTGAAGGTACGGGAGCTGACGTGCCTCGACATCTTTGACGGGCGAGGATATCTTGCCGGATTTAATGGCGTGTTCGATTTCTGTTTGTAATCTTCTGTAGACTGGTGGGTTGGCCAAAACATTCAACATGACAGCTCGTATCGTGGACGCGGAAGTGTCGCTGCCAGCGACTACTTGGAGCAATGCCTCGCCAGAGGCTTCATCTTGATTCAATCCATGGCGAATGAAGGAGCCGAGCATGTCGGGGTGGGATTTTGCTGACGGACCGAATCGCTCTGCGACTACTTTTTTTGCAACGCTTGACATGCAGTCAGTATCGTTGTAATTGCAGACGGTAGCAGCACAAACCCAATAAAAGCGCCGAAACCAAGCTTGTCGCTCTCTTTCGGCAGCGCACTTCGGAAGAAGCGCGAGTGCAGTAGATCAGCCAGTGACGGGACGTTCGCCAAAACCAGCATGAAAGGAATGTACGCTTTGGTAATCTGAATATAGTCAAACGGATCATCGTCGTGCTCCATGTAGCCAAATGCCTGGCCAAACGCGAGAGCGCTAATAACATCCAGAGTGAAATACTGGGCTTTCTGTGCAAAATCCATTGGCTGGTAGCCTTCAGCTGCTGAGATGTATTTCTTTTGGATTAGCTCGACGAGTTTGGCGATCTGTGTCTCAATGGTGCCCTCCATGGATTCGTTCTCCTTGCCAGAATACTTTGGGTGGCAGGTGTTAGTTGCTCAACAGTCTCAATGGGGAAATTGACGTTGACTTACACCGGCCGCCATGCGGTTACGCAGGCGGGTATGGGCGGCGTCGTCTCGCATCGAAAATAGATTGTCTCGTCCGGGTTCGAACTTCATTGCATTGTACCCTACGTGACTCAGCAAAGGGGGTCACACAGGGGCGCCGGTGAGCGTACATGGGCCTCTGGTGTAGGCAGAGCGGACGGCGTTGATGCGTCGAAGGACGTCCGGATCGTCGGTGACCAGCTCATTTGGACCAATGCGGGCCAGCGAGCCTGCAGACACCATCAGCACTGTCGTCGACCAGTCTTTCGCAGGCGGCCAACTTGCCATAGGTGTCGGTGACTTGCTTGATGGCCGTCGGCTGTCTTCCCTTGAGTGACTCCCTCACCATCCACCACTTGGAAAAGGCGGCCCAGAAAGGCCCCGGGACGTGCGACAGACGATACCAGGAGAGGCCGACGCGCGCCAGCTGAGCGAGCAAGACAGCAGCCAAAACGGTGAGGACAGCCGTGGCCCTGGGAATGTGGTCGACGTGCCAGTAGGCCAGTAGAGACGGGCCCGGTGCCTCGTCGCCTTGAACGACCATGTTTGTGCACCGAGAGGTGAGCCTTGGTTGCGCAGCTGGGGGGGAGAGGTCCTCTCAACCAGGTCTTGGGGATCGCGGGCGGCGGCTATTGTTTGGGGAGCCTGGACGCCGAGCCGTCCCGTTTCTGGAAAGCGCTGCCACCCCCGCCAACCCTCCCTTTGGACCTCTTCATCAACCTGGAATCGTCTCGCCCCCCCCGTTACCTCTGGCGCATTTCAAGCGACCATGAACCCTGGTGATGCACTTGAGCCAGCCGCCGGCCCGTCCCAGGCCAATGCGCCGCTCGAGCCTGATACGGGCACGGCAGGTCCACCCACCACCGCCTTGCGCCATCCCAACCGCCCACTGACAAGACCACCCACAGGACACAGATGACCACTTCTTCGACGACGGCGACTCGGCCTTTAGCAGCGTGAGTGAGAACGCGTCCGCCTGGACCTGAGCCATCGTCGATCGCCCGACTGCGCTAACACCACCCGCGCCTACAGTTGGCCACCGACACGACCTCGCTGAGAGACGAGTTGATCTTGGAACTGCGCGAACATGGCCGTCAGTACCAGGGATACATGGAGGCCAGTATGTTCAAGCCTCTCCCCTTCGCCTTGACCGTGATGCTGACTTGGCTGCCCAGAATATGTGCTCCCCATGGACGAGGTAATTGATTGCTCTACTCCAGCTCCCACGTGTCCAACACCGCACTAACGCTTCGTTATCTAGCAAGAGATCGAACGCTTAGGTAAGCTACGTGGTCACCTTGTTATCTCAATGGTTGACCGTCTCAGACTTTCAACACCATATTGTGTGGCTCACCCTCGACAAGGAGCTTGGCTTCGCGCCAATCAAGCAGGTGAACCGAGCCCTTGACGTGGGTTGTGGCACTGGCATCTGGGCCATAGACTTTGGTGTGTTTTTCCACGTCTTTGTTCCCTCCCTGTTGACTTTGAGCAGCCGACGCCCATCCGGAAAGCGAGGTACTTGGTGTCGACCTCGCACCAGTCCAGCCGGACAAGTACGTGCCCACAATCTCAAACACTCAAGCCTAACCATCATAGTGTCCCTCCAAACCTTACCTTTGAAGTTGACGACCTGGAAAAGCCGTGGACCTTCTCGCGCAAATTCGACTACATCCACTGTCAGCTGATGATCGGCGCCTTCCAAGACTGGCCACGCTTCTTCAGCCAAAGTTTCGAGTACGTTCCCTCTATTCGTTTTCACAAACGTTTCTCATCAGGGCAGATTCTTGCAAAAGGATGGCTATCTAGAGGTCCACGACATCGACTTCGTCATCAAGTGTGACGATGGCTCTCTCCCCACCAACTCCCCTCTCGTCCGTTGGCACAACTACATGCATGATGCAGCCAGTAAGGCTGGATTTCCTCTGGACGCCATCAGCTACGTTCCTCAGCGCATGAAGGATGTAGGCTTTGTAGATGTCGTCCCCACGCAAATCAAATGGCCCATCAATAGTTGGCCGAAAGATCCCAAGTACAAGGAACTCGGCCGCTGGGTATCCGAAAATTTCGCGTGGGGGTGCGAGTCGATGAGTCTTGCACTGTTCACCCGTGCTCTGGGGTGGTCTCAGGAAGAAGTCCAAGTGTTTATGGCATCGGTGCGGAATGACCTCCGCAACAAGAAGATCCATGCGTACTGGAACTTTTGGGTTGTGTACGGCCGCAAACCTGGATAATGTGGAATGGAAAATTTCATAACAGAGAGTAGAAAGTATACGAATACGCAGTTTGGATAAGGTACACGCTCTGTTGTGAAACGATGTCAATTGTGACCCACAATTGCAATCAGTGCTGGCTACCATAAATCACTCACATGCTGCTTTGTCAAGGCGCAGTACGCAGTTTACACTATCCAATCCCTCGCTGCTTAGTCTGCAGCTGCGACAGCCTACTCACTGGTTGGAAAGGAGGAACCTAAGAATTCTAAATCTAGGCAGTTCAGAAATGCAAGGCCCGTCACAGCACTCCCAAGTACGATCTTCAACCCCACACCCTCTGCTATCAAGCCCCCACTACACCCCAAGATCCAAAAGCAAACCAACCATCCGTTCCCTCCCGTCCCGCTTCAATGATTCCGCCCCCACTCTATCGTTTACCCCCTCTCGCTTACCCAATCTGCCCAGCTCACCAATCCCCATCGCCCAGAAACGAGACGTATCAACTGTGCACAACCAAAGTAATCGCCGTTACTCCCATACTCTCCGCCAGCTCATCGCCCATACGCACTCATTCTCACATCCGCTCCTATTCCTCCGCCGCCCCACCAAGCCGAATTAGACACCCCTTCTCTCCATTCCAAGCCGTTCCAGCGCGCCCCTCACGACCGCCAGCCAGTCCCTCGACAATAGCACGAACCAAAAAAATAAGAACAAAAACAAAAGAAAGCTCTCATAAAGGGTCTTACCGCGATTCGAACGCGGGGCCTCTCGCATTTTGTGCTCAGGAAACGATGGAGTATCGTTCAAAACCCTAAGCGAGAATCATACCACTAGACCATAAGACCGATTGATCGCTCGCTCATTCGTGCGTGCCTTGAGTTTCTGGAGCGTGCTTAGTATATATAGAGTAGGTGGAGCAAACCGAGAAGAGGCTTCTGCACATTTTTGGTGTGGGTACGAGTGGGTCCTTGAGGAATGGATGGGTCTGGGACTAGGTTCTTTTTTGTTACCGAAAAACCGCATTTGTACACGGCAAAAAAATCGATATCGAGCGCACAAGATTTTTAGCTATGTGCGACGAATGCTTTGGTGGTTGGCGAACACATTGTTGCTTCCCAGGCTGCAGCAATGTTAAAGCTTACACTAGAGAAATTTTTATCACATGTTACTAGGGGTCGTTCAATGACGAGAAAAACTCGGCATCATGGCTAACACGAGTCGATGAGTACCTCTCTTCTAATCAATCGTGATACACGCGCAAGCACCAATGTTTCATAATGGAGAGGGAATTGCAGCATGGATAATTTATCAGACTACCTACCTGGCAGTGTACTTTGATGCGAGCTCAAGTCTGTTGACTTGATTCTCAAAGTCTGTCTCTTATTGTGTGTGCCTCGCATTAAAGCCGCTATAAACTCCGGAAAATGCAGCCTGTATCGGTGGTATCGAACGCCTGCTTCCCATGCAAGAAAGTGCATCAACTTTTCCTCCATAATGTCGCCTTGTGTCAAGATGTTCTGCGCGTGTGCACGCCTGAACTATACAGCAATCTTGCGTGGATCTTCCACGAGCGCTAGTCACGGGGCAAGCCCAGCATCTTGGTCAGATCTGGCGTGACCACGAACTTGCCCTGTAACCGCCCAAATGAGACACCATCGCCACCCTCGTCCTTGACTACTCGTTGGGTCTCTGGTGTAATACTGACGGTCACAGCCTCTTGAACATTCATCGATTCCAACCCTTGATTGAGCTCGAAGCTTGTTCCACCCCAATCGAGCGAGACGCGACCCGATTTGTGCACCCGTATCCTGCCAGCAAGTCCGCTGTTGGGGAGAAATGTACTGGGCAGTGCGGAAGTCTCATCATTGGGATCCTCCTTCATTACGATAGCGCCGCTCTGTGCATTGTCTGCGGCTTGAGTATTCGGTAGCTCGGGATTCGATTGCTCTTTCTTTATGTCCAGTGTGTCGAGGTTTGCCATGCGCGGTGGAAATTGGAAGAGATATAGCCGGCCGTCTCGAACTGCACTTGGCGTGTCATCAGTGCCGTCCATCGTCACGTCTCCTTGAATATCTTGCGCGCTGGTCCTAGGCGAGCCTAGATGCTTCTTCATCCATTCCAGACTCTGCTCATGTCTTTCATGTTCTTGGCGATCGTAGTCTGTTTGGAATTCGGTGGTACCAGATTTGTGTCGCATCTTTGGTTTCTTTTCATCGTCTGGTGACAGGTTGCGTTGCTTTCCTGCGGCTTTGAGAGAGAGAGGAGCAGTGCCTCCAATTTCTGAGGGAGTCACAGTCTCATCCTCGCTCAGAGGCTCGTTCTTGACGTTAACATTAGCGTCATCAGTATCTTGCCACATCCCCTTATAAGGCTTGCGCACTTCAGTTATCTCCACGTCCCTCAATTTATCTTTAGCGCCCTTCCGCGAGGCTTGTTCTGAGCTCTCGGCATTCGCCAGGGTATCATCCACTTCGGCGGGTGGTTGTTTGATCACTGGCCTGGCGGTGCTCGACTCGGTATTTATGTCGATTCCTCGCTCGCGATGAGGAGCCCGCTGCAGTCGAACCGGCATGAGCATTGATTGCGCGTTTCTATTGGTGCCCTTGACTCGGGTTTTAGTTTCTGCGGTCGTTTCTTCATCGGATAGGACAACTACCGCTTTCTCCATGTCGTTGATATCATAGCGCGGGTACTGAGTTTCACCCTCCTCATCGGATGATATAGTACCTCCATCCTCTTGCTTCATTCCCCTCTTTGTCGGCCTAGGAGCAGTTTTGTTGCCGTCGTCTTCACGCTCAGACTTGACTCGAGTCGCCCTCGAAGCGGAGCTGTACACGCGGGGAGTCGGGTTGTTGTCTGCGAGAAATGTTAGTGCAGTAAGTAACACGAACTAGAGTGACTTACCTCTGGTAGCGGCTCCCATCGAGAAGGGACCGCTGACTGCCTGTGGCTCGTTCTTTGCTTTCCTATCATCCCTGTCCTTGCCCTTCTTCTCCTTTTGAGAGGAATCTGTGACGACATTACTTTTTCTCGCTAAATCTTTTTGCCTCTCTTCCTTGAGCCAAGCATCGCGCTCTTCTTTGCTGCGGCGGCCCGTGAAAGTTGGCTTTGGAGCGGGTTTTTTTCCGCGGGCGCCTGCAGTGCGACGTACAGGAGGCGTTGCCGATGATGTGGCACTAGGATTTTGGTCAGGGGTACCAGATGGGGTTGTTCCTTCTTTTGGCGGCATTGCAGCTCCCGAAGGTGGTGAATTGTTAGCGGTGGGTGGGAATTTGGCGGGGAATTTTGAGTCGCGTCGCGACGGTTGAGTTTACGAGTAGTTGCTGCAAGGATAGCAGCTATCGATAACGGGTGATCCTCGGCAGCGCGGGGTGCAGTAGCACGTGACAAAGAATGATCCATGAACTGAGAGTCCTGAGAGACCTTAATCACTTGTGTACCCAGGTTAGGTGAGGCTGTTAATTGTGCAGCAAAAACAGCTTCGAAGTTACACTCTGGCCGCTGAAGACCTGCCCTTCGTCTAGGTATAAGAGCGCTCTCTGATGATATAACTCAACTCATTCTCCAATAACGTTGACCACAAGCATTCTTTCGTTGAGGTGCGAGAGTACCTAATGAGCTCCCCTAATCCAAGTCTAGCATTACAGTCTCATCAAGAACCCGTTGCGCACTAGAAGTAAACGTGGTATGCCGTCGTCAAGGAAATGTGCTCCGCCCATGCTCGCTAGAAATAAATCGGAGATACCAATTGTCTTCTCCAGAGACGCCATCCGCCGATTCCATGCCATAGGCACGGTATGAAATAACCAAGTTCAACATGGACAGGCATTAGAAAGACTGCGAACGAAGGTTGGAAACGCGCAGGAGCAATGGGGTATAGATCGGCCATGTCGTTGGGAAGGGTGAAGCAGGCCCTCTCAGCCCTCGACAAGCGTTTTGGGGTTTTTGCCTAGGATCTCCAGGCATCGGCCAGCCAAGCTAACAACCTCGCCTTCGCCGTCTTCGTTGTCCTCGTCGTCTGATTCAATGTTCCGCACGGCAATGTCAGTGACCATGCGCACAATCTCATTCGACTTGGAAATGAGATCTAGTAACCGTGAATCTTCAGATTCGAGAAGCTGCAACAGCGTCCAGATAGCAATGTGCTGGAATGTCGGGTCTCCGCTCGCAAGGAAGCGACGGAGGTATCCATGGATGCCACCTGCAGGTTCTGTCCAGTTTTGGATGAATATGGTGTAGTCCCCAACTGTGACTTGTCAGCAAATGACTTCGATCCTCTTTTGGATGGGAAGCTTACCCTTCGATGATAGATTCCCCAGGGCAGCGGCGCTGTTCCCTTGGACCTCAATGCTGTCGGATTCCGTGAGAGGAATCAAAACGTCAAATACTCCCAATGTAAGGAGGTGTGGTTTTAGCTCGTCGCTGAGAGCAAGAACAGCAATCGCTGCAGTCATCTCGGACTGAACCGGAAGACGGACGTCGAGGACCAACTCTTTGCACTTTTGAACGGCGCCAGCTTCCAGCACTAGTTGTTTGTTCTTGTCGGAGCTTGCGGCGAGATTGCGCAGAGTGGATATGGCATGACATTGGATCTCGTCATTCTCCGTGGTACCCAATAGTACTACCAGCGGCCGCAAGAAGCCAGCGTCGATGATTGGAGATTCGTTCGCAGGGTGTATGGAGATATTTCGTATGCATGCGACAGCGGATAGGATGAGTGGTAGATAGGATGATTGCAAGAGTCGCAAGAGCGATGGTAGTCCACGTGCTCGAACAATGTCGAGCTGGTATCGCTCGTCCGACGCGAGGTTTCTCAATGCCAGCGCTGCTTGACATTGTACCTTTGGAGAAGATGACTCCATCAGCTGGACTAGAGACTGCACCAGGCGGCTTTCAGTCTGCGCCAACTTTGCCCGGTTGCTTGCATCGACTGCAATGTTGCTGAGAGCGGTGGTGCAATAATACTGAACATCGACGTCGGAGGATGTGAGGAGCTGGACGAGGACAGGGATGGCACCAGCGTTGACCAGCTGCTGCCGGTTGTCATCTACAGATTTCGTTAGGATGGCCGCGCCATGTGTAACACCGAGGGGTTGGGAGTCGCACCAGAATGGGTCATGTTGAGGAGGGCACCGGTTGCGTTCCTCTGTACCCGCTGATCCTTGGACTTTGCCAAACGCGTGAGGGGCTGAAGCGCTCCTGATCGTGCTATCTTTGCCTTGTTGTCCTCGTGCGTCGCAAGATTAGTGATGCAGCCGACGGCGTTGCATTGCACCTCTACGTTCGGGGAGTTCATCTGCTTGATGAGAGGCGCCAGTCCGCCGAGCTGGACGATGGCAACCTTGTTTTCCGCTGCAACAGTCAGCGCAGTCACTCCAGCCCAAACCAGTGGACGCACTGTTCACGGCAAGATTGCCCAGCGCAGCGCTCGCAGCTCGCTGCACCTCGATGTCTGGGTTCTGGAGGAGAAAGAGGATGGGTTCGAGCGTGTCTCGGGGGACTTCACGGGCATCTATATGGGTGGCCAGTCAGGGCGGGTGTCTGCTTGCAGGGTCGGGGCGGTTTACCTCGCTCTGTGATCTCTGCGAAGGTCAAGCTGGCGGACCGCTGCAAGTCGATATTGTCGGAATATACCAGGGTGCTCAGCGCTCGAAGAGGCTCGCCGGTAAAGAAGTCGGTTTCGGCACGCTGTGGAGTGTGTGAGCAAGGTTTTCGGCGCAGAGGGCGCGCATGGGGCAGAGCTAACGTTCTCCAAGAAACCAAGCAGGTCGGCGACAGCCTCGCGCTCGCTGTCTGCCAGCACGGGGTCATAGTTGCTGTCTTTTGAGCGGCCTGCAGGAGACGATATTAGTAACGCAGCGTGATGATGGTGGATGGAGACGGCCTACCGCCGCAGCAGGACCCGAAGAGGCTCGCGCAGAAGCCGGAGAGTCCCATGGGAGACGTCAGGGCCCAAGGGCCTCCCGACGACGTGGGCGAGGGTCGGTGGGCGGTCGAGGAGTGCGTGGCTGGCAGGCTGGCAGGCTGGCGGGAAGAACAGGGCCGGAGCGGAGCGTATCGATGTCGGGGCGGGTTCAGTGTTGTCGGCGATAATATGCGATGTCGTTGAACAACAAGTTACCTTGGCATGGCTGGCTCACGTCGTCGTTGCAGGTGGCACGAGCTTCCTGGCCAGGCGCCCGTTTGGCGATAGCGCCGAGCGCGGCGGAAGCAGCGACTGGAGACGCGATGATGCGGGCGGGCTACGGATTGGACGCTGCGATACATACGTAACTAAGTATACTCGGTGTCTCGCTGTGCGCGTCACACTCGCGCGTGCGAGCTGCCCGGAGCTGCTGCTGGGTGCGCTGCCAGAGCTCCAGTGGCCTCGCACGCGCTACGTCACACGCTGCCTCCGCCTCGCTCCCACTGCCTCCTGCTCCTCCCACGCCCGCCGCCCAACGCACGCCTGGACACCCGCCTGGATACCCGCCTGGGCACCCGCCTGCTGACGCCGCACGCAATGTGTTTGACCACCACTCGTGCCCTCGAACGGTCGTGCGGGCCGAGATCTGCCCTGCATGAAATCGTCGTCCGAGTCTCCATCCCACCCCCATCGCCCGCATGAGCCATGGCGGCTGCAAGGAGAAATTGCGGCGTCTCATGGTGCGGGGAAGCAGCCGAGAAGCATGTGGGATGCCATGGGATGCAATGGTTGACTATGGTTGAGTTGAGTGCGGTGGTCGCCCGACGTCAGCCCTCTCCACACTGCCAGTGAGTGCGCCGGACGCAGCAGCCCATAGGCTGGCTCGTCCCTCTCACGTGCCCTGCTAGCCCTCCTTCGCAGCCTACGTGGGGGTGCTGTGCAACGTTTCTCGTCCCCCGAAACAAAGACTCGACACCCGCACTCGTACCCGCACCCGCTCGCACTCTCACCACCGCTCCTGGCCGCGATATTCTTATCCCCTCCGCTTCCAATCCCCCCCTCCGCTCCCCCCTTCCCCCTAATAAATTTGCTCCTGGCGCCTGGGCGTGGCTGCATCCGTGCAGCTCGCTGCCTCTGCGTTGCTCGTGACACTTCGCCGATTTCATTACCCTCCGCCATTACCCTCGCGCGCCCGAGCTGCCTCATCCCACACGCCGCCATATTAAATATTGAGCCGGCTGCCCCCCTGAGGTCTGCACCCACCGTGACACTTCCCCGCCGATCGCATGGCCCCAATATCGGGTTCCTCACACACGTTCCAGAAACTCAAGATCGATACAAGCGCACCGCACAAGACTGTCGCCTCCACCTTCGCCTCGATCCCTCGACGTGACTCGCGGAATGACACCGTTTCGTCCCATGTTGAACTGGACAACAGCGCCGTCGCAGATTCCCAAGCGCACGCAAACGGTCGCAATGGAAAGCAAGAGCAGGACCTCGCCGAAGCCGAATATGCCATAGCGGACGGGTTGGCCGTCGGCTCTGTCGACATCGAATCCCAATTTCGCAACCGCGCCACCTCCATCAGCTTCGACAAGGAGGTCACTCTTGACAGCGGCAACAGATTGTCCATAGAGCAGCCGTTGCCCAAGCCCTTGAAGGCCGATCCTTCACCTGACTTCTCCGACAGTGAAGAGTATTCTGATCGTGAATATGTCGAGACACCGCTCGACAGGCGGAAGCGGCTGCAGCACCATGTCGGAGAGCCCAGGTATCCGCTCCTGCAGGCGACAGTCGACGAGCTCGCGATTGAGCCAGAGTACAAGGACCACGATCAAGAACACGTTGCCTCACTCACGTCGGCAGCTACCGCATCGCCCTTGGTAGACGAAGTACGCACTCCACTTGAAATTCCTGGCGAATACCTTCTCTCGCCTGTGGCTGTGTCATCCCCCATCGAATTTCCCACTTTCCTTGCGCGGCGTAACGGGTCCCAAAGGTCGCGAAGCTACCGCTCCGAGCTGGCGAACGGCGAAGGGAGCTACCGCCGAACGAGTCGTCGCTCGTCAACTCGTTCAGGCCGCTCGCTGTCTTCCATGTCGCCCGCAGCATCTTTCTTGGCCATGTACAACGCAACAGATGCGCCGCTGAAGCCCAGCGAACCGGACGACGAAGGCCAAGGAATAGGTTATCACGGCGAATACATCATCGGCAAGCAACTAGGCTTCGGTGGCTTCAGCGTCGTGAAGGAGGTTACAACAATGGAAGGTGGAGAAAAGATTGTGCATGCCGTCAAGATTGTCAGGAAACAGCTGCGTGGCAGGGAGGAGCTTGAGAACGAGCAGATTCAGACCCAGTTTGATCACGAAGTCGAAATCTGGCGCTTCCTCCGGCATTCTTACATCTTACCATTACTGCGGGTCTACAGCACCGATTTTGCTACGTACTGCATCACACGACTGAACAAAGGAGGCACTTTGTTGGATCTCATTCGCGATACGCACAGGAAGAAAAAGAGAGGCTTGCTAGCCCACGTAGCAAAACGGTATGCATATCAACTTGCCTCTGCGATCCGCTACCTCCATAACGATGTGTTGATCGTTCATCGCGACATAAAGCCAGAGAATTGCCTCGTGGACATGACCATACCGGACGCCGAGCGAGACGGCGGGGATGTCCTGCTCTGCGATTTCGGCATGGCAGACTTTATTGTGAGCGACCAGAGAGACGGCCCGGAACCGCACTCCGCCGGATTGAATCAAAACATTGGACCCGCAGATACGAGCACCTCGGTGGCCGGGAGTCTCAAATATGCAGCACCTGAATTGTTCGACGCCGCAGGACCGGTTTTTTCTCCGCCAGCAGATATTTGGGCATACGGGGTGGTCGTGTACGCGCTTCTCACCGCTCAGCTCCCATTCAACGAGGGCCTCGATGCCAAAACGGCAGCAAAGATTCGTAGAGGAGACTGGGACATTGAGGCTCTCCGTAGCGCTCATGCAGCTTCGGAGGGCAACATCGACGACGCGATCGAACTTGTAAAGGGGTGTTTGGATATGAAACCAGAAAGACGCTGGACCATTAACGATGTGCTTTCGTGTGCATGGCTACACGGTTGTATGGAGAAGTTTGAGAACTTAAGCCGCTCCTGGCTTGTCGTTTCCTAGACGCGTCTCGCATATACTTTAGAGCATTGCTGTTGCTTTCAAGGTTGGATAGATGAGGAGCCGCGAACGTCGTTTTCGTCAGGTTTGGAATACCCTTCTTCGTTGTCTAGCGATTCCAGTCTTTCCGTCCATATGGCATTTGTACAGTCCTTTCCTGCGATACCCCCCCACTTCCTGCTTTCCTGTCTTCCTGTTAGTTTGCAGAACGCGTTTGTCTACCCTGCAAGCTTCTCTACGCACGATTCATGATGTACGATATTCTTATTCACCCAGTATGGGCGCATGGCCTGGGCTTGATTAAACACCAGGCATGTAACTAAGTGGCATCAGGGCTATGATCTAATGAATCGAGTTGAAATCATGACCGGGAAACGCACCAAGATCCGCCTCAAACGCGCCGAACAATCTTGCAGGTCCTGTCAACATCCCTGCGTACTCGAATTTCTGCTCGACTCTCCGCTCTCGCTTTATCTTTTGTACACTGCCTCGTTCAAGGGTGACACGGCCACGTTGAAACAGACTTGCGCGGATCGCGCAGACGGCCTGACCCGGGCTTAGACGGCGCTCTTCTACACTGTCTTCGAAGCATTTACCAGGGGCCCTACACTCTGTGAAGTAAGAAATTTGATCAGGAAGGAGCATTCGAAATTCTTTCAATATTTCCTGCTCACGAGGTGCACTTTAAAGGGATGGCAAAGCAGTTTCCTCATGCGGAGATCGTTGCAGGGTTCTGGGCGCACGGACAGGGAAGCCGCGACCGAGGTGCAGACGCGCAAGCGCATCCACTGCATCCACTGCATCCACTCCACCGCACTTCCGATGGCTTCCTTGCACCCTCCACAACCCCCCCCCCGCCACCGCTTCTACCCAGGTACCCCGCTGTCTGGATGCAACCTCAAAGATAGCTCCTGGAGCTTTTGTGCGTCCGGCACCGCAACGCCCATGGCCAGCACTGCATGACTTATGCTTGGACACCCCGAGGATTCCTATCCCTCCTTCCTAATTCCTCCAGGTTCACTCACTCCCCTTGTCGACGCCAGAAGATATATCTTCCGTCATGGTGGGAAGCGTCACCATCGGATGCCATTTTGGATGCGGTCTCGTGTGCCCGACGAACAAAGTCTCGGATCGCCCGTCGTGAACGCCGAAAATGCACCACGAGGATTAGGTTGGACTTTGTCCCACCCTTTCCAATCGCGTCCTATCATGTTCGAGATTATTCTATCCCGAAAACTACCTGTTGACAAGTCCCCGTTTGCAGTGCACAACGTTGACATCTCCGCGCGGGCGAGCGTGCCAGAGGCCGGGCGAATCTGACTCGAATCGCTGCGTTTGAGGATAATTCGACGTCATGCGGAATCCTTTCGCCTGTCTTCCTGAAATCTCACTCTCAAACACAGCCCCCGATCCTACACCATCAGCCATCGGGCATACGAGTGCGCTGCCGATGGCAGCAGCGGCCCACGCCGTGCCGACTTAAACCCAAAACTAGCTCTCTTTCGTGAAGTCTTCAGGGTATTCTCGGACTTGCTTAATCTAAACCTTTTTCATTAGCCGAATCAAACTTCTTGATTTTGCTCATGTGGTTCCAGCATTTTCCAATGCGTTTCCGGATAGGGAATGCGCGAATCTTAGGAGGCGGTCAAGGCACATGCTTTCAAGCCCCGACTCCGCTGTGCAAGGCACGTGCACGTCTAGCTCTAACGTACAGCGGAGCAATGCTCACGAGACAAAGATCATCAGGCCGGACATTGCGGACTGACGTTGGGAAGCCTCGTCTGGGATCCAAATCCGTTTGACGGCAATCATACCTTTATAGTTTTGGTAATGGCACATGGCTAATTACGTGCTTGTCTGGATGAACCAACTGACACTAAAACAGTGTACCAGGGTTTCAATACACAACAATTCAACAGTCAACAGATAATATCCAACAATCCAATTTAATACGCTGCCTGTTATCGTTCGCCACGGCATGCGGCAGCGTTGATGATACTCTTTCTGGCATGGCCCAAGGAACCCGGAAGCTTCTCCAAGGCAGGTGGTTGTTCCCCGCTCATTGAGGCTTATAGGTGATTAGTGCCCCCCGACCGCTCCTTCCGAGCACGGATTGCTGCAATATATATTCCTACTGTCTGGCCTTGGGGTAAGCTCGACGAATTCATCCACTGACACCAGGTAGCCCATCATTAATCATGCTTTTCTATTTCTTGGGTGTTCTGGGTGGATTCTTGGTTGATCTTGCTGCAGCACAGTCAACATTTACCCCCGCTCGACCTCCCTCTCTGCCACTCGCCGTCAAGAGTCCTTATCTCAGCACGTGGTTTCCAGCCGGCAGCAACGGTGGAAACGGAGGCTACCTCCCTGGACAATGGCCGTCGTTTTATAAGTGAGAGCTCTGAATCGAGCCTTCTGCAATTTTTACTAACTGTAATGCTAGTGGCCAAGTAACCGGCTGGACAGGTCTGGTCCGTGTCGATGGTAGCACCTTTATCTGGATGGGGGCACCCAAAGACTTTGAGACTGCCAACCAGACTTCGTATGAATACACATCCACTAAAAGCATTTTCACAATCGAAGTCGATGACAAGGTCTCTCTCAAAGCAACCTTTCTCTCGCCATTGACCCCGAATGACTTCAAACGCCAATCGTTGATCTTCTCCTATCTGCAGGTAGAGATTTCGTCACTGGACGGATCAAATCATGATGTAGAACTTTACACCGACATCTCGGCTGGTACGTTTCTATGTCACTTAAATTTATCAGTCTCGCACTTATAGACCCAAATAGAGTGGGCGTCGGGAGATTCCAATGCCGTGGCACAGTGGGATTCTGGTACAGCGGATCAACTCACGTATCATAAGGTCTGGAAGCAAAACCAACAAGCTTTCAGCGAAGTAAATGATCATGCTGAGTGGGGCAATATCGTGCGTTCACATTCAAATGTCCTAGACCTCAGCTTACGATTGCAGTACTACGCCACTGATTCAACGGATGGCCTGACGTACAGCTCCGGAGCCGATGATGATATTCGCGGATCTTTCAGGTCGAACGGGAAACTCTCGAACAGTAAAGACACCGACTTCAGACCAATCAATTCAAGATGGCCCGTCTTTGGTTATGCTCTTGACCTGGGATCTGTGGGATCATCTACCACTTCCAGCTTGTTTTCAATTGGTCTATGTCAAGATGAAGCCATTCAATTTCTTGGCAAGGATGGTCTGACGACTCTTCCTTCTCTGTGGAAAGATTACTTCAGCGATGAATTGGCTGCAGTAAGTATTTCATCTCGCCAATCCCCGTGTCGAGTTGGTTCTAGCTGATTCTAACCGTCTTGAAGCTTTCTTTCTTCCATAAAGACTTTCCCAATTCCAGTAAGCTCTCCGGTGAACTTGACGACAAAATCGAGAGCGACTCCATCGCCGCAGCTGGCCAGGACTACTTGATTCTAACCTCTCTCGCTGCACGTCAAGCGTTTGGAGCTGTACAGCTCGTGGGCACTCAGGACGATCACTATCTCTTTCTCAAGGAGATCTCATCCAACGGCAACACGCAAACCATCGATGTTATCTTCCCTGCATCGCCAATATTCTTCTACCTGAACCCAGAGCTCATTCAGTTACTTCTGAAGCCTCACTTCGAGAACCAAGAGTCTGGTCATTATCCGAATAAGTGGGCGATGCATGACCTCGGTGCACACTATCCCAATGCCACTGGCCACCCAGACGGCCAAGACGAGCCTATGCCTCTGGAAGAATGCGGTAACAATCTCATCATGGTTCTCTCATACGCCCAGCGTTCGCAAAATACGGACTATCTGAAGCAACATTACCCCATTCTGCAGCAATGGACCGAATACTTGGTAGAGGAGTCTTTGTATCCAGCTGATCAGCTCTCCACGGATGATTTTGCGGGTACGTTGATCACCAGTTTGAACGCTCACGCGCACTTGATACTGACCTTGATGTTTTCCAGGACGTCTGGCTAATCAGACAAACCTGGGCCTTAAAGGGATTATCGGACTTGAAGCCATGTCGCAGATTGCGAAGCTCGTTGGAGAAGACGCTGACGCTCAGAATTACACTACCATTTCCCACGACTACATTGCCAAGTGGTAAGTAGATTGAAGAGGTTTCTTCGCACTCGGATATGCCGTGCTCACTGATCGACTCTTCAGGGAAGATTTAGGTATCAACAAGGACGACGATCCCCCACATTCCATTCTTACCTACAACAACAGGTCCACTCACGGCCTACTCTACAACCTGTACAATGACCGTTTGATCAAGGCCAATCTTGTTCCGGAGCACATCTATACCCAACAGTCTAACTTCTACCCGACTATCAAGGGTAAATATGGTGTGCCTCTCGATACGCGTAACCCATATACCAAGGCCGACTGGGAGATGTTCGTAGCAGCGATTGCATCGGAAGATACACGTAACTTGTTCATCTCAGATCTCGCAAAGTGGGTCAACGAGACGCCGACGAGCAGGCCGTTTACAGACATATATGATGTGGAGACAGGAGACTTCGGTGGAGGCATTGGATTTATGGCTCGGCCAGTCATTGGCGGAGTGTTTGCTCTATTGGCATTGACGGCATGATTCTCTTTTCCTACAGGTCACTGGTCTCACTGGTAGTCAGCGTTTCAGAGAACGGGAAGTCAAGACTATCGACGGTCTTTATAACATGTGGAACAGTAGGAGAAACAAGAGAGGTCTGGATACTTTGGTACGGCGATATCAAATGGCTATGGATACACATGGCCGGCTTTCCCGTCTCACTGAAGTAATAAATACCTTGAATGATCATTTTGTGTTTAGTTCGTTCGGGTTCGTCTAGTGACCCTAGCGGTCACGCCGTGACCAATCAAATCGGCCGATGTTGCCCCACTTGCAAACTTCGACGCAAGGTGTCCGTCACATCATCCTTACATTTACACTTCCAGTTAAGTATTCCATTAACTTATTGCATGGTGTTGCACCCAGGGTCTATTTCAAAATTTTCCTTGCCAGGAACAGTCTTCATCCAAGCCAGGGCCCACCGCATAGCACCAAGTGACCACACGTCCATCCCAAGACGTTACCCACCACCTTCTACTTCACATATACTCGACAAAGTGGGATCGAGTTGGATCGTCTAGCCGGCGTAGGGCGATAAGCTGGTCGTTCAGCTCGCGTACCCTAGCCTTCTTCTCCTTGAGCAACACCTTGTTCTCCTCGTGCTCCTCTTTCACGAGCGCGGTCCTTGTTGTGAGTTCTTGAAACCGGTACTCTAGAATTTCTTCGGTTGTTTGACGGATGGGAGCGGCGGCTTGCTCGGCGAGTTTAGCTTTGAGATCGGCGATTTCGGCATCTTTGGTAGAGATCTGGTGATGGTGAGTACGTGACGTTTCCGGGTTCTCTAGCATGTTCCTACCTCACTCTGATGGGTTTGGGTGAGCTTTGTGAGCTCTTCTGCATGCTTCTTCTCCATGCTCTCTTTTTCCATCGCCGTCGCTTCATGGACCTCAGTCTCTTTGGCACCTTCTGTCGCTTTCTGGAGCTTCTCCTCGTGCAAGACTTTCAACTTGTCGACTTCTTCGTCGAAGACTTGGTTGAAATAGACCATTTGATCCATGAGAAGCTTATTTATGTCCCTGCAGATGCGGCAAGGTGTGTCGCCCAGTCCACATCGGTTGAGCGCGCCCGGTTCTGCGCAGAACTGACAGGTGCAGAAGGCGCAGCGGCAGTCTTTATGTAACTCATCATGCTCCATGGTGTTGGTTGCGTCGATGGAGAGATCTTTCATGCAAGCCTCGCTTGTATCCAGCTCCAGATTGAGCTATGCGCGAGCTGGGAATAAGTTGGGAGTGGTGTGGTATTACAGGCGCAATGGTGGCAAGGGCGAAAATATGCGCCGCGAGCAAACTAGAAGACGCTACACATGACGCCAAGCTGTGATCGCGTGGGCTACCGTTGCCATGGAGAGTATACCCGCATGGAAATACGGCGATCAGAGCGCAAGATTTCTCCTTCAATACCTGACCGTCACTTCTCTGCCCACAAACAATACCACCCGAAACCTACGTGAACGATTACAGAGGTCTCCAGCTTACGCGTTTGCCAACCTCGCCCTTGAAACAAGCCGCTCGAGCCAAACGAGCAGGAACAGCACGACAACAGCGGCAGCACCTTCCCCCCAAGTTTTTCCGCGATATCACGGCCGTTTCTGCAGCATGACTTCAACGAGCAACTTAGTCCCCGGCGATGTCCATCAAACCGACAAATACACCGTCGAAGATCTCAAAAAGGAGAAAAACAAAAAGCTCAAGGAAATTGAGGATGATCAGAAGGAGGTTGCCGAGACGATCGCATATTTCGAGAATGTAATCAAGTGGGCAGCTTCACCAGGCAATCCCGATGGAACCAGCCTGACGTTCCACCCATCGCATCTCGACTGCATCCAGAGGAAGATCCACCGCGATAAAGAGAAAGCTATCTTAGCAGTGACAGACCTTTATAAACATAAACTTGCGTTATGCGAGGCAAATCTCGAACGTGGAGAATTCACAAAGGCTTCGGAAGCACGAATCAATGAACTCGAACACGACATAGCCAAAGCTCTCGAGCAACTGACTTCCAAAGAGAAAGATAACGAGCAGCTTACACAGACCCTGGCTCAGCTACAGACAGAGCTGAAATTGAAGGCAGGCGCGTCCGACAAGCGCATCAAGGAACTTGAAGAAGACAAGAAACAGACGAAATGCACGATCGAAACCAAAGAGTTTGCAATCAAAAAGCTCATCAAGGAGCAAGAGGTCGAAAAGATGCGCCAGGAGCATGATGCGCTTTATGGACCCACTGCGCTAGAGAACAGCAATCTGAAAGATGAGGTTGATGCTCTCAATCAAGAGCTCAGCATCACTCAAAGCCAGCTTTCAGATGCGCGAGCTAGGATTGACGAGCTTCAAGCCGAAGTCAAGAAGGCTCGTTCTGCACCGATCCACGGAAACCATACTATCAGTCATCAAGAACATCTTCAGCGCCTGAACGAGGGTGCCGCACATCAGTTGGCTAGCGCCGAGAAAGCAGCTCTTGCCACTGAGCAAGAAATCGATGGCTTGGAGGATCGGATTAATGAGATTTTGGAAGCCATGCATCTCGAAGAAGTAACAAAATATGCAGCTCTGGTACGATTACGGCCCAATCCTGATAACTTACGGCAGCCGTTTATAAGCCTGGGACAGGAACCCAACGAAATTCTTCAAGAGCAAGCGGCCGAATCTCGCCCAGTCAAAATTGCAGAGTCATTCCCCGCTCTGCCGCCTCCTGCTCGTCGCCTCACACCACCGAAAAAAACTCCAAATTTGGAGTTTCCAAAGCCTGGTCGTCGCCTCGCTGTGGCGAAGTGGGCTCATGATGTGGAGTTTTCAAAGCCTGCTCATGCAAAAGCTGGTCATATTCGGCAGGACATTACCTATGCTGCTGTGGCTACAGACCAGAAGCCCAAGATTACTACCATATACAACAGGCCGAAGAAGACCAAACCTCGAGGACATCGTCTAGGCCGTTTCGCGGAATAGTCGCCCGAGGTCTAGAGCATATGTTGGTATTTGAGCGCTCGTGGACCCATATCTTGTGTATAGGGGAGCATGCGGAATGTTCTGATGGATTTGTTTCGATTGTCTAGCGTACTGTGGGCGATACATGTCATTTCACAACAAACACCCCCCTCCACACCATGAACGGTGTGTTCTACGTTTAGATTGCAGCTTACATGTAGCTTTCTGAGGTGGGCAATATCAAGGCATATCCTGTGGAGCTGTGTGTGACCTTCAACATTTGGTTCGCGCCTTCCCATTTCCTCTGTCACGTACCAATTCCGCGCCTTAACTTATCCTTCTTTACACGCCTATAACCTCACCCAACCCACACAGAAGCTCCACGCCCACACCGTCCCTTCCCTCATCAGATATGGCCTCGCTGGATCCCTCTATGAGCCTACAAAGGCGAGCCGTGCCCGGATATTCGTGCGCGCTACTAGCACCGCGGTCGCCCATTATGCAGAGGCACAGTACGCGCGCTACTATGCAGCGCTTTCTAGCACCCTTGAACCCCGCCCCTCTCACGCAGTCCATAGGTATATAAGAGAGCCCTTGCATCCACTTAACTTTGCGCGTGCTCTTTCACTCCATTACGCTCTCTACCCTCGTCCTCTATAAGCAGCTTAAACTTCGCGTGTATAACAAATACTGATTAGATCTATGAAAATAATATTTTATAGTTAGTTAATAAGTTAGCAATAACGTTAGTTATTTATTATGTGCATGAGCTTTCTTGTTGCTAAAAGTTAAAGTACCTCTCGTTTGTCTCGCCACACAGTGCGTCTCGCTACGTAGTGAGAGACGTTACTACTGCTAGGAAAATGGCACGCTGAGGGAGGAGCTATACACGGGAATCCTGCAGACAGGTGCTGATCATCCAGGATGGACGTCCAAGAGGAGCTTACAGCATATTTGCCGTCGTACCATGCAAGACCACAATGCTCTTGATGATGAGTACGAAATGTAGCTCCGAATCATGCTGCAGCATGGTTCCAAGATGGGTGCACGGTATCGCTGGCCTATGACACCAATCTTCGCCATCGTATAGCCAGGATCAGCGAAGCTATCAGGCAAGCTCTCCATATCAGTCCCACGTGAAAGTGCCTCAGCCAGATGCAACAGAAGCCTCTCTGCGCAGCGGGTCCCCAACTTGGTCTTCCGCGATAACACGGGCGTATGGACTCATGGAGAGCTCTGTACGCAATGATGATAGCTTTTTGAAATGACGCCAAAGTTAACATGCCTAAATTGATGCAGAAACCCAGGATAGTCATGGCTCGTGGTTCGCGTCGAACGTTAGAGGTCAACATTCCTTGGCACCCTCAGCTCGATGTGTGCAAGCGCAACGGTGCACAGTCCACGGACCCACTTCTCCAACATGCCCACCATCGACATCCCAGCCCGAAATGTCAACCACGCTCCCACAGACCTACCCTATATCAATCACCTAATACCACACGCCACTACCATCCGCCCTTTCGAGCGTGCCTTTGAAACAGCATCCACAGCTCCAGCCATGAGCGGCGCCCCAAGTCAAGCTCCCGGCCTGCGGTACCCAAGCAACAAAAAGACAATCTACGACCGGAATATAAACCGCAGCAAGAATGCCGAGCTTAGCCGCGCCGCCTTTGCCTACCTCTTCATAGAAATGATCGCCTACGCCCAAAAAGGCGTGCGAGATGTCAACGCGCTCGAGAAGCGGTACATAACCCCCACCCCCACCTCCCGCCCTCTCACACCCTCGACACCACCAGCACAAATGCTAATGCTCCCCCAGTCTCAACACCCAAGGCTACCCCCTCGGCCTGCGCCTCCTCGACCTCCTCCTCTCGCGCTCCCCCACCAGCACCCTCGCCACGACATCCCTCCGCCCCATCCGCATCCACCCACTGCTCCAATTCATAGCGCAGCAGCTCTGGCGACACCTGTTCAACCGGCCCGCCGACGGGCTGGAGCAGGACACAAGCAACAATGCGCAGTACATGATTTTCGACAACGACCCGCTGGTCAACAGCTACATCAGCCTGCCGCGCGAGCTGAGCCAGCTCAACTGCGCTGCGTTTGTGGCGGGGATAATCGAGGGGTTGTGTGATGGGGCTGGGTTTGCGACCGAGGGGGTGAGTGCGCACACGGTGGGGGACGAGATTTGGCCGGGCAAGACGGTGTTTGTGGTCAAGTTTAAGCAGGAGGTGTTGGAGCGGGAGGAGATATTGGGACGGGGTGGGGGTTGAGGATAGAGATGGTGGTGAGGGGTGAGGGGGGACACAGGACATGTGTGATGGCATATAATGGCGTACGGTGTGCTTGCATTTACAGGGGTAGTTCGGCGAGAGTTTGGTGTACGGAGGACCCGTATCACTGAATCACTTCTTCCCTAGTGAGGAATGCAGATCTCGGATCAAGAGTCGAAGGTATGTTTGCTACTATACAAGCAAGAGCTAGGTCTTGCGGCCGATCCGGAGCCCAAAGAAAAGGATATCGCCAGGAAGGAAATACAATTGCGCCATTTCTCTTCAGAGGGCAGGAATGAAACCCGAGATTGGACTTTTCCTATGATCCTCCCCATGTATAATCATACAGCAACTATAGCTGCACTTGTTGGTTCAAAAGGCCCTTAATAACTTGCACGCCAATCATGATATCGGCTGTTTGAGGTGGAGTTCTCGTGACGAAGAGTAAAGCCCGTCTCGGTATGCATGGAAGACTACCTCCTTCGACTGCGGCTCCGACTCTTTGTATGGCTGCGGTCGCGCCTACTACGTCGGCGGTCTCGGTCTCCATCATCTTGATCAGCCCTGCTTCGGCCAGGATAGTAGCGATCATAGCGATCAGATCGTCGTTCATCCCTGATTCTATAACCGCGGTCTCCTCTGTCGCGCGTATCCCCCCTATCCTTGCTTCGGTCCCTCTCGCGGGTTCGATCGCCTCGATCACCTCGGTCACCGCGCTCACGACTGTCCTCGCGCCGCTTGGAACTGACGCCGACTCCTCCGCCGCCCCCGCCGCCGCCCGGCACATACCGGTCGATGCCATCCGGGCTGCGTGAACGTGATCGATAGCGACGTCGCCGTGGAGACCTGTCACGGTGGTCGCGGAACCTAGGTCGGGAACGAGACCGTGAACGACGCCTGTCACTGTCTTTATCTCTTCGGTCCTGAGGGGATACGCTTCGGGAGTCAGCACGGGTCTTTCGGCGACTCGAGTACGTTTCGCGAGATGGGCTACGAGTGTACCTTGACTCCTTGTCGCGGCGCGATCGTCTGTCTTCTCGGTCGTCTCGATCTCGACGTCGGCTATCATCACGTCCTCTGTACGAGCGCCTGTCATCATCGTCACGCCTTGACTTGCGATCGTCGTCGCGCCGTGTTGATCGACCACCATATCGGCTTCCTCGTGAACGAGAGCGACTTCTACTGGACTTTCGTATAATAGAACTACGATCGATGCTGCGGGAGCGTGAGCGATTCCGTGATTTCTCCTCGGCTTTGGCCGGCCTATCCCACCTCGATTTGCCGGGCTCCTTCCCCTCGGTCTTTTCTGGCGGAGCATCCTCCATTGTCGTATCTTCATCCTTCACCGTGGTTGCAGGTGGAGTCGTTCCCGCGTCCATTTTCAGTGGTGATTTCCTCGCGCTCGCCGGAGAATGCGATTTGCTGTCGAGTTTAGAAAGCTTGGCGAGTTTGGCCTCAAGAGGGTCCCGCATGACGATGGACTTGGGTGGCAGAGCTTTCTTCATGGGCGGCTCTAGAGACTCGGACCTCTCAAGAGCTGGTCGTTGATTCGCCTTTTTGAGCTCTTCACTCTCCTGCAGAAGAGCTTTCAATGCGTCATCGTCATCAACTTTGATGTCTTCGGGGTCGACGGGTTTAATGGGACTTGGGGACTTGCTCTGGCGCCTATCGCGCTCTCTGTCGCGATCTGGAGTCCTACTGCGGCTCCTATGTCGGGAGTTGTAGCGGTCGTAGCGATCATAGCGATCATAACGGTCGTAGTTGCGACTACGATACCGCTCTCGTTCCCGTTCCCGTTCAAGCTCACGCTCTTCTCGTTCCTTCTCCCGTTCCCGTTCCCGCTCTCGTTCCCGCTCTCTCTGGCGCTCTCGTTCCTTTCGAAGCCGCTCTTCTCGTCCGGCCTCCCATTCTTCCTCCTCCTTGCGCCGACGCTCTTGTTTCTCTTTCTCGCGCTCCTCATGCAACCTGCGCTCCTCGTCTTCCTTTTCTTGACGTGCTCTCTCACGAGCTTCGTGTTCCTCGCGCTCGCGGCGCCTTCTCTCTTCTCTTCTGGCCTTCTCCTCTCTCTCCTTCTGCCGCTCCTCTTCCAGTTCCTTCTCTCGGAGATCTGCTCGTTTTTGTCGTCGCGCATCAGCCTCCCGGGCGTAGTCTTCGTCGGTCTTGCGACCACGTTCCTCTTCTTGGGATGCAACATCTTCACCGACTTCCTTCACCCTGTACTCGCGCATCTTTGCGAGACCTTGTGAAGCAAATGCCTTATCGATCATAGCATCTAGCGCTGTGGACACATTCTTGTAGATGTCGCTGCGGTCTGCCGCGCCGCCGATCAGCTGTACTGCCATCGAGGCTGGCTTGGAGAGCAGGCTGTGGTCTTTGTCGGTCTCGCGGTCGACGAGGTCTTCGAGGGACGAAGCTAGGGCATTCTTGGCTTCCTGCAAAAATTGTGAGCAAACTGTGACTGTGTTTGATGAGCTGAGAAACGTACACTCTCTTCAAACTGAGCAAAGATCTGCTTGCGCAGGGCGTCGTACTCGCCCTTCTTGCGAAATGTGTGGACGAGGTTGTCGATGGCTGCTCGCTTGGTCTGAGAAATGGGGAGATCCGAGACTTTGAGCTTCTTGCGTCGCGGACCGCTGGGGTCGCGCGTGACCTCGGCCATGGTCACGGCGGGGGTTGTTATTGCTGTTGTCGTGGAAGTGCGGTGGTTGCGAGGGCTCGCAGCGGAAGTCGCAAAAGTAATGCAGGGGACGGAACTTTGGGCGACCTAACGCCGAGGGATGCGCCGCCGCAGCGATTGGTAGACGGAAGTGGTGCGCTGCGTCGTCGGCCAGCGAGTGAGGTGGGCGTTGCAGGAGGCGTTGCACAA
Organism: Polyplosphaeria fusca; assembly: GCA_010093805.1. Lineage (NCBI taxonomy): Eukaryota > Fungi > Ascomycota > Dothideomycetes > Pleosporales > Tetraplosphaeriaceae > Polyplosphaeria > Polyplosphaeria fusca. Next base: position 136,553 of record ML996152.1, on the reverse strand, counting down.
TTGTGGTTGAGCAGCAGCTACAGGGTAAAGTGAGAGAGATTTGAATGCCTGCAAGGGCGTGGGGAAGCAGCGATGCAGCGATGCAGTTATCCTTGTATCCAGTCCAGTTTGAGCAGCTGCAGCTCTCCTTTCTTGGCATTCACGTGACGTTGAGCTCGGCTGAGCTCCGACGATAACTTGACCGCCAGACGAAGCCTCACCCTAGCAGGGCGACCAGAACGCCGCGCGCACACAAACCCCTCCCACCCCTTTGCTATCGCGATAAACACTGCTCCTCATCCCAATTGCAGTGTCTGCACCCCCCTCTGCCTCTTTGACGCCCACAACACGCGACATCACCATGGTCCACAAGGTTCTCTTCTGGAGCGGCTTCGGTAAGTCTCTGACCCCATTCCCGCATGCCTCGGCGTCGCGACATGAGCTATGACTGACCGTGGAGTAACTGCAGGCGTCGCCGTACGACTCTATCAACTCGGTATCGAAATGCGGCCACTCTTCAACCGCGAATCGCTATGGGTATATCCCGTCTACGCAGGAATCGGCGGCAGCTTTGGCTACTGGCTCATGGGCGTCGAGCAGCGGCAGTTCAAGCTTCTAGCAGACCGACGAGATGCATTACTAGAGAAGCGGGCACGGAGGAAGGAGCGTGAGGAGGCGGCGGCCACATCAGCAGGAGAGTCGTGAGGGCATCGAGCACCGCGGACAGAGCCTCGAGGCATCTTTTTGGAGGAAGCACGCTCGGGGGCATTGCACGCTAGATCTGGCATCTTCTATTTTCATGTGCGGAGCACGATACAGAGATGAGATCGAGTGGGGTTGCGTTAATGTACCTTATGACCCCACAAGAGCCGAGGACTCGATATCATGTACAAATCCTCAATTTGCCAAAACCATCTTCGTATCCGCGTGTCAGATTGAATCGCAGACAGTGCGTCTCTTGTGATCTTAAGTGAGACGGAGACGAATAGCCAAGGTCACATCGTACAAAGCTGCTTGACCTAGAGCTACTATCCCAATCAGGAAACCCCAACTTATGACTCTTCAGTCCCGCAATCTTATCCGAAGAAAGAACTATTCAACCCCAAATCCTTGAATCAACACTCTGGTGTCTCCAAACATGGCCTAGTATATATTAAATTTGGCCCCGCAAGGTCAATTAACGCTCTTCCAACTTCATGTCCGGCGAAGCGTTCCTCTCGCTTACCTCTGCATCGACAATGAACACCAATACCAAGCGGAAAGGCATCGTTGTATTCTCCGGCGGTAGCGCTGCCAATAATCTTGTCGACGTCTTCAGTACCGTGCGAGAGGACAAGAGGTGCCCTTTGAGCTATGTCATTCCGATATCTGACAATGGTGGGAGTTCTTCCGAGTTGATCAGAGTGTTTGGAGGTCCAGGTTTGTGCATGCCACAAGCAGCTCATGTGCCCATCTGACAATCCCCAGGTATTGGCGATGTGAGAAGTATGCCTGCTCGCCCATGTCGATGCGGACCAGAGACCGGCTGACACGTGATTAGGCCGTCTCGTCCGTCTCATTCCAGACGATCCCGATCACGATGACAGCGAAAAGGCTGCGATCAAAGTCTTCTTTAACCACAGGTTGCCGAAAGATCGATCCAAAGCTCGGGAAGAATGGCTGCAGATTGTCGAAGCAGACCATGCTCTGTGGGCCAACATTTCCACAGCCAAAAAAGAACTCATTCGCTCCTTCCTCAACATGATCAACTCTGAGATCCTGAAGAGGATGAGACCCTCGAGTACCTTTGATTTTACCGGTGCGAGCATTGGAAACTTGTTCCTTACCGGAGCACGCCTGTTCTCGGGATCTTTTGAATCTGCCATCTATCTCTTGTCCTCCATCTGTTCCGTTCCCAGCCATACCTCCGTGCTCCCTGCCATCAACACCAACTTTACCCATCATATAACCGTCGGTTTGGCCAACGGAGAGCACATCACCGGTCAGAACTCCATCTCACACCCTTCCGTTGCCACCCCGCTCGAGAATCCCGCACCTTCCCAAACAGAGGAGACAGAGTTTCATGACGGCATCGAAGATGCCAACCTTCCTGGGACTCTGCCTACCCTGCGCAAGCAATACATCACCTTCTCAAAGGCGGATGAGGAGGATCTCCCAGCCAGGATAGAACGCTTATGGTACATCAATCCCTACGGCCAGGAAATCCGTCTAGCTGCGAATCCGCGCGTTACTGCATGCCTGGGCGAAGCTCAAGCCGTTATATATAGTATCGGCTCCCTCTACACCTCAATCGTCCCCAGTCTTATCCTCAAAGGCATCGGCCAAGCCATCTCCAACCCATCCATCCGTTACAAGATCCTCATCCTCAACTCCACCACAGACCGCGAAACCGGGCCTTCTACATCCCCCTTCTCAGCAGTTGACTTCATAGCCGCGATAGCAAAGGCGTGCAACGAGTCTCGCGGTGTCTCTGGTTCTGCGACGCCGTCGCTGGGACCCTCGGATTTCAGATCCTACGTCACGCACTTGATACATTTGCAAGGACCGGGGACGCCAAATGTTGATAAATCGGAGATGGAGAAGTTGGGCATTGAGACGATTAAGGTATATGGGCGGAAGATGGAGGGAGAGAGTTTTGTGCGGTACGATGAGAAGGCGCTGATACAAGCACTGAAGGTTTTGATTGGGGAGCGGGACCCGAGGATGGAGAGGAGTAGGAGGAATACACTGGAGGGGTAAGGCATAGATGTAATGTGCATCAAATAGGTTTTTCGTCTCAATACAATTTCTGCGCTTACTTACTTTGCTTTATACTTTACCATAGAATGCATGATCTCACGTCGCCCATGACTCCTGCTTTCAACACCTCTCGCAGGTCTAGTAGTACCAAAACAGGCCATAGTCAAGTTCTTGATAAGTAATAGCGACAGCAAACACCGCTTCATTCATCTGCCCCAACAACCAAGTGCTATCCATCCCAGCCACCCGAACCTCTTCCGCCTGGCAAACTGCGGTCTGTAAAATGCAGATAATTGCCCTCCGCCACAAGCAGAAACCCTGCCATCAAGCGCAACATCTCGAACTCGTACATTATACTGTTCGTGGACGTTGTTGAGCCTCGGCGACCGGGAGTACTCGATCTACAAGGAGATCGATGAATGAGAATGAGGAACCGCGTGTGCTAATTGAGTCGAAGCCGGGTACGAGCATGTGGTTTGGGTTGGATGCCTTGGGGAAATGAATTTTCTATGCTGAAGGGCTGGTCTTCGCGGACTGTCGTGAGGAATTGTATGTATCACTGCAGGAAACGCGCTGTTGATGCTATGAGATCGATCAAAATTTATTCTCGTGTCGTGGAGCTTATTCTAACCCTGTGAAACTCATTCGTCGCGCGAATATTGAGTGCTCGAGCAGCACCGATGTTAGTCCTCTTTGCCACGCCATTCGCAATTATCCAGTCCGAGTTCTTCGTCGAGCGCTTCGTGTATTAGTTTTACCAGCTCTTTAGCATTCGCATGCACGTCGAACGTCCCCTCGGAGGCTTCAGATTTGGCATTTGCGTGCATGTCAGACGTCTTCTCAGAGACTTCAGATTCGGTCGTCTCCCAAATGGAGTCAACCTCCCCCTCGGAGCCTTTTTCTGGTACGAAACTTGCGATTGCGCCATTCTCGAGCAACAGGTCCACAATATCGTGGTGGCCCTCTCTCGATGCCAGAGAGAGCGCAGTCATGTCTTTGTAGTACCCCAATCGGAGACTTCGAGCATTGATATCTGCACCATGATCAAGCAATAGACGCACAATCTCGATATAACCTTTTGCGGAAGCAAACAGCAGGCTTGTACAGAGATCCTCGTCATGTGCATTGGGATCCACCCCATGATCAAGCAATAGACGCACAATCTCGATAAAACCTTTTGCGGAAGCAAATCGCAAAATGTTCCACACCCTGTCTTCATGTACGTCAACATCAGCCTTGTGATCGAGCAACAAACGCGCGATGTCGAGATCATCTACTTCACAAGCATACTGCAACGCACTTTTTCGAAGATGATCCCGCACATTGACATCCACCCCAAAGTCTAGCAAAAATTGGACCGTGTCCTTTTGGCGGAATTCGCAAGCCACCGTGAGCGCCCAATACCCTTGCCAATCAACGTTCGGATTCGCGCCACATTCTACTAGTGTCTGGAAGAGTTGCTGATCGCCATATCCAGCTGCTAAGATAGCTGACGTTTCATTACCGATCATTATGGGGTCTGCACCAGCTTTTAGTAGCATGTTACAAACTTCATGTTGCAACATTGAGGCACCAGGAGCTCTTTCTCCTGGAAACTGCATGTTACCCAACATAAGGCCGTGGCCGGGGTACATGCATTCCAGCGCCAGCGTCAACGCAGTCTTCCTTGGATTACCAAAGGAAAAATTGACGTCTGCTCCGTGGTCCAGGAGCTTTCTAACAGCTCTACAATTACCCAACGACGAGGCCAACATCAATGGTGTCCCGTGCTTACACGCCTTATTGACATCTGCCCCAGCGTTTAGCAAGAGATCAATGATTGATTCATGTCTTGACGATGCAGCCCAACACAAGGCGCATTTGCTCATAGCTGTAGTATGAAGTTCGCGTTTCTCTTCGAGCAGTAGTCTGACAGTTCTTTCAAAACCATTCTTAGATGCCAGCGGAAGCGCTTCGTCCTTGTTTGCTCCGAACTGAATGATATTCTGGAGGATTGATTCGTTGTGACCTTCGAAGGCGCGGCGGAGTGTTGTACCCGTCCATTGTGGCATGTGCCCTCTTGCAATGATATCGGGAACTAGTAGATCGAATAATTCTGCGCTGCCGTTTTCAGCTGAGACGACTAGTGCTGTTGAAGTTGGCTTTGCTCCCTCTTTCAACAACAGTTTCGCGATCTCCCAATGGTGGTTGTCGATGGCTTCGACCAATGCCGTTCTGGATCCATCTTCATATTCTTTGTCTTTGGATTTTAGGTCTTCGACTTCTTCGGATTCGGATTCTTCGTATTCAGATTCTATGTTATCGAATTCTTCACCTTGCCTGTCGGACATAATCTCTGAAATAATTGGTCCAACAGCATTGACGTCGGCCCCAGCCTTGAGCACAAGGCAAACGATTTCCATGTGACCCTTTCTTGCAGCCAATTGTAGAACGGTGCTTTTGTCTCTTCTTCGAAAGTGGATATCGGCACCGTGGCTCATTAGAGCCTCAAAAACCCGTTTATTTCCCCATTTGGACGCCTTTTCAAGCGCGGAAACTCTGTGTTTCCACCATCTTCCAACCCTGCGCTGACGTATTTCTGCCCCAGAGGACATCAAAGCTACGACAACATCTCGAGAACTTTTTTTGAGAGCGAAGTGCAACGTATTTACGCAGTCGACGCCGTCCAGGCAAAATTTCTTCTCATGGCTAGCGCTGAGTTTGTCGACCACGCTGTTCAAGCAATCAGAGATGTTCCACCCCTTGGCTGTTGCACCATGCCTGCTTAATAAAATACACATCTGTGAATCGCGGCGTCTTACAGCCCCTTCTAGAAGAGAATTTGTGTAACCGCTTTCTGGATCAGTGTACCATCCGGTGGAGGATGTGCCCGCCTTCAGAAGACGTTTGGTGCAGTCCAGAAGACCAAGATGAACCGAATAGGCAATCGGATCGAAGTGGTAGCCGGCTGGATAGATATGGAGTGGGTTCTTGTATGCATTAGATAGAGGATTATAGATCTGCAGCCAGTAGTAAAAATTCTCTCCAGAGTTGGAAAAAAGTTCGAAGACATCATCAAGCAATTCCTGTTCACTGTCTCCAGACTGTTTCACATGAAGCGGCCAATACGTTGCAGCATATGTCAGCAAAGGATATGCTTCCCGTGTCCCCCGTGCTGGGTATTGATCCAGGCATAGGAGATGGGAAACACAGCAGCTTCCAATAAAAGCATGACAGTGAGTTTCCACTAATTGAAAAGGTCTTGATTCGCTGGACGTGAGAAACTCCTGAACAGAAAAATGGGCAAACTGCACTGCTTCGATGTATTCGCCTCGGGCCCTGCAATATTGGCGGGAGACTTTCACAAAGCTGCGACATATACTGAATATATCGGTGGCTAGTGTCAATCGGTCCTCGGCGTTCAGGGGTTTCTCAACTCTGCGTCCACGTACAGCCGCTTCTGCGAGTTCTTGCATATCCAGAAATCGTTTGCCGCATAAAAGCCAACGGAACATCGCCATGGCGAAATTTTTATCGTCTTCCGCAAGTTCGGCTAACATTCTTTCATATGTGGCGTTGAGCGTCTTCGGTAGGCGGCGCAGTGCGTCCCGAATGTCTTTGGGTAGTCTTTTTGCTTCGAGAACGTTAAGTTGGAGGGCAGCCCAGCGAAACCTATTAGATGTGTCAAGATGAAATATGCCTTTCAGTTGTAGTTCTAGAAAACTTACATTCCATGCGCTCCATGGCCGACCACATTTTCAATATCTGCTTTCACATCGTCTGAATAGCTCGATAATTTTCCGTGTGTCAACCGAGATTGCACCAGGCTTTGGATATCAGGGTCCACCTTGGAGTTCTCAAGGCAGAGGGAACGACAGGATATACTTTCGAGGGCCTGCCGAATGTCGAACTCACTTCTGCTAGTAGCGAGGATGTGTAAGTGTGGTATTTTGGCCTTGGCAAGAGTCACTAGGCGATCAAGTACTTCAGCTCTTGCGTTACGTGGACCCTGGTCTGGTACTTCATCAAGAGCATCCAGTATGAAGTAAATCTCTCCCTGGTAGCCTTGAATTACCTCCTGTAGGGTCGAGGCAATTTCATGCAGAGGAGGCTGCTGCCCACTAGCCTCATATCGCTTGAAAACGCTTGCCACGGCCTTGGGGACATCAGGTAAAGCGGCACAAAGCTGTCGCAGCATGGATCGCATCATGATCCTAGCATCTTGCTTTTTCCCATCCTGGAAGTCGAAATGGAAGTATACCACACAGGTTTGTGAAGACTTGCCACACAATTCTTTCATTGCTTCTATGATAGTGGCACAGATGAATGTCTTGCCACATCCAGCTAAGTGGTAGCATTAGTTCTGATGTAGGAACAGTCTACAGACAAACTTACGAATGCCGTGAAGCCATAGCAGGTGAGGATCCATCACCCATTCTTTGAAGATGGTTGACTCCAGAAACCAACGACCAGTGCCCGGGTGGCGATTACCAAGAGCATCGTTGTAATTAGTAGAGGGATCGACGGAGTTGGATACCCACTCCAAGATGTTTTTTCGCATTTGCCTGGCCTGAGTATCTTCCAATGTAGACTGGAGCCGATCTATCGATCCGTTGGTCGACAAATGAGTCTCATCCAGTTTCACTTTGATGTTATCCACAAGCGAGAGAACCCGGTCAATATTGTCGGCTGTGTGGGATTGAGAATTACGCAGCTGTTTAATTTGGTCGATAGAGATAGACAATAGATCACTATGCTCATTGGCAATTACTTTCAGGGCCTGGCTTGTAACCATATACTTACCAGGTGTCCATCGACAATGACAGATTAAATATATCCATCCAGTGCTGTATTGCAAAGACGGTTTGTTCGTGCTCTCTCTTTTTCAGTGGCCACATCACACAACGCTTCCAAACATGATTTTTGACTTGTGTTTCCTTCATAAAGGAACTGACAACGGTCTCGAGGGACTTGAGTTTCTCGTGACATTGTTGGGTGGTTTGGTAGAGGACGGAGGTCGGTTCGAAGGCTGCTGTATCCTTCTGTTCTCGTAAGAAACGCCCGAGGCGATCGAGGACATTGGCAAGTGCTCGAAGCCGAACATTCAGATCACTCGACTCCTCGGCCGCATTCTTGACTGAGCTGGTGTACTCGGTGAGTTTATCGCAGAGCTGGATTGTCAGGCTGAGGAGTCCAGCGACGCCGGCGGCAACACTGAGCGGGTCTGCCATGGTCCATAGATCGAAAACTGCGCTGGAAGTTGGATATAAGCACTCTACCACTGGTGCGGTGGAGCTTGATCATAGATTATGACGACGAGGATTATTGAAAATGTGAGTCGGATCCAGGCGCCCACGTTCAGCTTGCGGGGTCATTGCACAGCCGCCTCGCAGCGACAATTCCAGCCTTGCCATTGCGAGACTGCTATTTTCAGGAATCAGACGTGTTAATGAAGGCGCTAAACAACGTAACGTTATATGAGAAAGTTTTGATCGTTTGATAGTTGATTAGGCGTAGACTGATAGACCGAGACTTGTCTGTAATGATTCGGAAGTTAGAGCTTAGTCACCAGATTTTCTACCTAAGTTAACGTTAACTAGACCAAGCTGAGGTTGACGTTCGGCCACTGCCTTCTAAAGAGAACAAGGCATTTGGCATCACCAAACAAGTCATTTCCGAATCTCACGTTCATTCCAAGCAATTCATTGTGCCCTTGATTTCTCAAAAAGCCGACCCTTTCATCCCAGCTGCAGCTGCGCCCATTTCTGGCGACAGCATTACATATTATACATGTAGAAGCGAAGTCTCTCCTTCTCTGAAAGCCAGGCATGTCGGCACTTGCAGCAGCGGGCAAACGATAAAACACAAACGGGGTATGAAGTTTGCTCTCCGCTTGAACGCCCACACAAATTTCTCTTTCCCGCAATCAAAAGGTCAAGTCGAGGCAAAGATGATGTAAATTACGAAATGAGGCGTCATTTTGGAGTACCTCCCACCACCGTCTGCCCATGCATGACCAAACAAAGGAAATCTGGTGCCGGCGGGCGGTCGTGCAGTCGTGTCGAAGAAGGGAAATGGGTATGTTGCACCAAGGAAAAGCGGAGGACGCCAGCAGGTCTACAAGGAATTACGATCCAAGGTCCAAGTCTATTGGTGCTGGTCGTATGCGAGCCAGGCATCGTGGGCTTCTCGTAATACTAAATCGATGTTAGCACCTGAAGATAAAGTCAAAGTCATTTACTTACTCTGAAGCACTTGCATCTGTGCCACGTAAGTCTCGCATGCGCATTGGAGCGTACGTCCATCAAGGAAGTCGAGAATGACGCTGTTAGGGAGCTCTTGTCGGTCCTGATCGGGAACGTAGGGCATTCGGAATTCGGACAGATGGAAACGCTTCGTGATCCCCTTGGACTGCTCGTTTGCTCGCGAGAGGCTCAGAACGATATTGCCAGTGCCATCGATTTCAACCCAACGTCGCTTCCATAGCTGCATACAATCAGTATCAGATGATGCTTGATCAGCGTTTCAAAACTTACCAAGGTGTCAGGGAATTGCACGTTCAGATCGCCAACCTGAACAGCTGGAGGAGGCTCACGTAGCGAGGGTAGGGAAGTGGACTGATGTTCCTCCTCCGCGAAGCTGGATCCATTTATCGAATTTTTTCGCGAGATGGATGAAATCGATGACATGCGCTTGAAAAGCTTGCTCGTCCTCGAGTCCTTCTTTTCCTTCTTCTCCTCCTTTTTCTCCTCGGTGCTCTCAATGCTGTAGACTGACTGACTCGTTGGAGGAGGTCGCGATTCGCTCATTCGTCGGCTGAACGGTCTCCAACCGGATTCTGATGAAGTTCTTGGAGGTGCGGAAGAACTTGGTTCCCTCGAGTGCGATGACCAAGGAGGTCTCGGGGATGTCGGCTCTGCCTTGGGGGAAGCACATTGCGTTGCCTTTTGATGATCGATGATGATGGGGCTTTGATGCAATTCCAGCGGAGTGTTGCCATTGGGCATGGTCAGGGTCGGCTTCTGCGTCCGTGCATCTCGGACGATGCGGGCAGTGACCTGGACGGATTCGGGCTTTTTGGGGCTCTGTTGGACGTTGTAGACCGTCGGGCCAGCGCTTGAAGGTGGAGGCTGTAAGACAAACTTGCCGTCAGACTTTGTTGATTTTGACAAATTCGCAAAAGACGCGTGACTAAGACGCTTGACAGAGGGGCCGTTTGGAGGGCTTCCAGTTGGCGGGCTGGAGAAGAAAGATGATTTGCGTTGGGCAACAATCGATGTGGAGGCGTCGGGAGTCGCAGCTGGACTTACTGAGGTTGACGAATCCCTGGTGGATTTCTCTGCAAGAGCTCTGATTCTCTGTGAGATGCCTGATGAGACGTTGATCTTCTTCGCCATGACTACGGTGTCGGCGCTTGCGCGTGGAAGCCAAGGTCCAGAGGATTTGCGAGTCCTTATGGAATCTGGAGACAGGCGGCCAGACGAGAATTGTTGTGAAGTCGATCTCTCTGGGATGTTGATGGATGCTACCGAACCTTTGCGGAAAGGGAACCCTGGTGATATCGGCGACTTTGAGACGGATATTGGCTTAGCCTCCTCGAACTTGGCACTCTGCAACTCTTCCATGAATGAATCATCTGAGAGATATTCAGCTTCGGAGTTCTCGGCGCTGAGGTGGATTTGGATGGCATCAGCCATCGCTCTGCGCTTGTCCTTGGCCTCGAACAAGCTCAGTCTATTCGGACTGGGGAGCAGCATCGACTCCCTTTTCGACCGCCTGTTTAGAGCCTCTTCATGTTGAGCATCTTCATTGATTGGAAGATAGATGGCGGACTCTCGATTCGACCGCCTACGGGATTGAGAATCGGCCGGATCCGAAGGTGGCATGAGCACCATTGATTCCCGCTTGCTCCTCCTTCTTGCACTTTCCTCTGAGGATGGAGTGGGCGTTGCGCTTGTGGGTGGGTTGGTCGAGGTCGAAACTGGAGTGTCGCTTTCAGGGACGACTGTTGGCGAGCTTTCGACAGAGCCCTTCTCGTCCTCGTTTGCGGATGTTTCGAGCGGTTGCTCGTGGCCCTGAATTTCGGCCGCCTTGCTCTCATTGATGAGGTTGTCATCCTCTGAGATGGACGATGGTCTTGTCGATGGTGCACAGGATGAGCCTTGAGTCTGTGCAGAAGTGGGCGATGATGCAGATGCAGCCGATTGTTGATCGTCGGTTTCTACCTGATTGGTTACCATTTCAACCGCAGAGTCGGCCGGGGTGAGTGCTGATTGCGTGTGATCTAGTGCAGAGGTGTCAGTATTCGTGGCCAACACATGCTCCTTTAACTGTGCAGGCGCAGTGACTGCTTCCTGTGACGTCGTCACACTGCCGGTTTCTTCTTTGTCTTCTTTCACAAATGCAGCCGCAGATGCTCGGAAGTCTGTTGGTTGGCTCGGGTTCGCGGCCGATTCCCCTTCTGCGCCAGTCGTTACATCGTCCACCACGGCTGAAACATGCCTCTGGTCCTTCTCTTTCCGAGCTTTGATTTGCTTTTTACGAAGTTCTAAAGCCTTCATCAGCCTCTGCTTCTCTGGGGTTACTGCGGGTGCCCTGTGGCTGAGGCTATAGCTTGGCATGGGCATTGATCTCACGCTGGCAGGGCTCTTGGGTGGGTGGTTCAGCGATCCTAGGGCCATGTCTGGGATGGCAGGCACTGGAGGTGGGGGTGGAAAAGCAATGGCGGGTACGACACTGGAATCCCTAGATTTGGGTCGCTTGGGTTCCATGGTTTTCCTGTTCGCAGCGCGCATGCCGGCTGGGAGCGTAGACACGGGTCGCGCTGGGCCCTGCGCACCGTTGCCAGACGTGTGGGGTCGTTTCGTGTCCATGGACGGGCGTGGCCTCGGCCCAAGCTTTACCTTTGGTTTGTACTTTTCGTATATATCCGCATACAGGTCGGCCATGGCGGGGCGCGCAGTCTGGGAAGACATGCGCGGATCCGGGCCATGCTCGAACAGGGCATCGTAGTGCTTGAGACTATCACGAAAGTTGGATGGCTTGGACTCTACTGTTTCTTCTTCTGCAGGCGTCTCCACGGGTGCTGTCGATGTGGGTGGCCTGGCGTCGTCGACGTCCTTGGGCGGGTCCAGAGACGATGTGGGCTGGGGCAGCGGCAGCGGCAGCGGCAGCGGCACAGGCTCAGGCTCCTGCTCTTTCTGGGCGGTGGTCACATGAGGAGATTCCATGGCTGGCGGTTCGACTATGGTGGGAATGGACGAGGCAGCCGTGGCCGGATACTGCGTGGGTGCCACATGGTCGGCTGGTCCCTGGCTCTCCTCGACGTCTTCTGTGATCTCGTCCAACTTGTTCCGCCGCGACGAGCCGCTCGACGAACAGCTCGAGGGCGCGGCCGTATGCAGGGAGCAGGCGGATATGAGGGCGGCATCGCTCAGCTCGTCGGGCGAGGATATGGATATGGTGGTGTCGTGCGGGGTGAACTTGTCGGTGACTGCGGTGAAATGGACAGCGACGCGGGCTGCACGTGTCTGTTAGCCGACGTTGCTCGAGGCATTGGGAATTGAGCAGGCACATACCTTGCAGCAGGCGCGACGTGCCCTCGGGCACATATTTTATGATGACCTTGCGCCGCCGGTACAGCAGGAAGCCGTACAGCGGCGACTTGTCCTCGTATTGCGCGACAGCACCGCGGGCCTCTGCGGCGCCGCCAGTGCCGCGAGTGAAGACGTCGACGGCATCGCGGGAGGCGTACTTGAGCAGGAACCTGGGGAGGGGGGCATGGTCAGTAGCGAAATGGTACACGAGGGTGGCATGGAACGAACGTACCATCCGCCGGCTTCAGCGAGGGCGCCGTGGTAGGCTTCGCTGACTCTGGCGTCGTCGAGCCCGTTCAGCGACATTGCGGGCGCGGCAAGAGCCCTCGAGGGCAACGGGGCGTCTTGAGCTTTTCAGAGCTGTCGTTGTCTTTTTGCGGGTCGCGGATGAGGCTGGTGGGGACTGTGCGTCGGCGTCAGGGGTTGGTGGTTGCAGGGAGCTCACCGTCGAGCGAGCGTGGGCCGGACCATGGGCGGCGGCGACGGACGAGGCGGCGAGGCAGCGAGGCACGTCGTGTTTGGGGGGAGGCGGTGCGCCGGGCACGCTGGAGGGGGTGCAGCAGAGATGGGGAGGGTGGATAAAGTGGTAGAGTGGTGAATTGGACGTGGTGAGAGCAGCGGCAGTGGCAGCAGCAGGAAGTTGGACGTTTCAGCAGAGAGCACATTAGCGCCCTGCACCACACGCTCCCGTCGGCGAGTAAGGCGAGAAGCTCCCGCCAAATCTTCCGCTGCTCGTCGCCATTGGAGCTGGCGCGTCCATGGCGCAGATACTTTCACTGCTCTCTGCCTGCTGCTGCGCTGCGGGTCGCGACACCATGGCCCTCCGCTATGCTCCCCTATATTACTCCCCTATGTATACCCGTATACCCCTTGTAGCTCCTCCAACGCTGCACCTCTCCCCGCTCTGTGAACCTTTTCTTGTCTCAGACTTGCCATGCGCTGTACCACCAAGCAGCCCGTTGAGCGCGAGCTGCCGGGGCATGACCCGTCGATCACGGCAGCTCCCAAGGGGATCATCCTGGAAAACCATCTCCTCTGCGCTGGCCCATCTTGGATCAGAACGTGGTCGTGCCGTCTCCCGCTCGAATCTTCCGAAAGCAGCCGCAGCAAATCCAGCAAATCCAGCACCTCGCCGCCACCATCCATGCCACCCGCGCGCCCATCCATTATCGACTCTTCAACTCATCCACTCACTCACCCTCCCGTCACTAGATGTTGGAGAGCCGTAGACTGGTCGACCTCCAGATCGTCGCCGCACGCAGACGAATCTTCGCGCTCCACACCAGACTGCACGCCACTCGGACCATGGGCGCGTGCCAATCAAGCCAGAGCGCTACGGGAGATGAAGGTCAAAAAGCATCTGAGCAGCCAGCCTTCAGCCAGCCAGACATGGCGCCATCTTGATAACGCGTCTTCAGCCCACCTCCTGAGATCCTTAGCAGCTTGCTAACTTGTAATCACCATGGCACCACACCTTCAGCGTCGTCTCCAACTAACAAGCGTTTTCTTCGAGAAAACTTCCCTTCCCATGGTTGCTCCCCCACCTCGGAACGCATCCCGAACACGTGGAGGCGGTCGGGCCCCGCCGCTACCGCTATCCTACACGGCCTCGATCGAGCGTCGCACCCTTTATTTAGCAACCTTCGACGCTGCTCTATTGAATCTAAATCCTGACGCCCTTGCTCCTTGAATATCAATTGGCAGCCGAGTCCCTGCGAGCAGCTGCGAACCCACCAGAATGCCCTCCCTCCCCGCCGTTGAGACCCTGTCGCATCTCCCTGATTCTGACCTCCAAAACGTCCTCGATTTGCTGTTTGAACCCTCGCCCCCCCTCCACGCTCTGTCTCTCCCCGTGCTGCGCTCTGCCACCTTCCCAACCTATGAAACACTCATCACCGCCGTGGGCTCGCAATTGGCCGCATTGGCCGCCTCGCATGAACCACAACACGTAGAAAAGCTCTCGGAAATCCTGTGCTCGCACCCGAGGCTAGGCGACAAGAAAGTGGACAGTGAGCAGAGCCGGACAGAGCAAGCTCAGCTGCAGAAAGGCGGCGATGACGAGGGGGAGAAGGAACGGCTCGCCCAGCTGAACAAAGAGTACGAGGAGCGGTTTCCTGGGCTGAGATATGTGTACGTCCGCACCTGCCATGTTTCTCCTGCACCACCGTTGTTGCGCTACATGTATTACATGGCCATAAACATGCTGACGCACGCCCAGAGTCTTTGTGAATGGTCGCTCACGGCCAGCCGTCATGGAAAACATGCGGCAGAGGATAGACCGAGGCGACATCCAAGCGGAACGGCAGGAAGCCCTCCAGGTACGTCGACTCAGACTAAGCCCCCGCATCAACTTTGCCCTAATCTCACCAGGCCATGTGCGACATTGCTGCCGACCGCGCGAGCAAATTGCAAAAGTAAATTAGTCGCTTCCACTTCAATCGACCTGTTCCATTGCATGTTGGGCGTACTGGTTTTCAGTAGCGGAATAGATTCACGACCTCTGTACAAACACTTTACCTCATCTACCACAACCCCAACCTGCTCCCAATTTCTAGCTCATGGCCAGTCGTATGCACACCTTAGGCACACCTCCCACAAAAGCTCCCTACATAATCCCGTACTATAGCCACATGGACATCCAATGAACCCCCCCGTCTACCATCACCTCACCCACAGTCCGCGGCGAAACATATCCACTGACAGTTGCCCCTTTGCGACCATGTGCTGGCTTCCCCATGCGTTTGCTGTCATCATGTACGCTGACATACAGACGCGCCACGCGTCTTCCATCGACACTGCATCCATGCTTGTTGCGGGCCGAGGCGGAATTGGGGTAAGCATGAGAGGGGAAGAGGGGCAATGAGGAGGGGTTGAGGTGAGACATGGGAAGTTGGTGTGTATGAAAGGTAACTGCCCAACATGCTATTGGTCCCCCCCCGCCTTCCTCCATGTCAAAGCAATACCAGCGCAGAAATCGAGATACCTCCCGTAACGAAACCAGCCATTTGACAAACCGACCCAGACAATGAAAGAAAAAAACCCCCTGAGTAGCCAACATATGGATATAGCGCGGTAGAGACAGTTGCGAAGTTGCGTCCAGCAGCAAAGCAGATCCCGCACAAACGCCATGAACCCGGGCCCGAAGAGATGATGTTGTACAAATGCGCATTTTAAAGCCAATGTGACGATAATGATGATGATGATGTGGTATTTTGACGCCGCCCCGTTTTTGGTATCCGTGGCTAGATGCACAAGAGCCCCCGCCGTGATGCATAAATGGTGTTGAAGACGATAACGCCACGAAATAGGGAGACGATGTACGCCGTCCGCTGCGAGAATGTTTGTGATGGCCCCATTCGCGCAGTGGCAGGACGAAGCTCGAGGGTTAGTTTAGGTCGATGTAGGATGGATTCGTATGGCTCGTCCGATGGAATTCGGCGTGCGTGTTAAAAGGATGAGGTGTCGTAAGAGGGTGCCATGAGTTGAATCATGCACCGAACTGCGCAAACATGAAGCTCTTCTGTCTTTCTCTTTCCTGATCTAGTTCATTCCCCTGCGGCGCCGACTTGTCTTCTCCTATCCCAGTCAAGTACCTCTCCTCCACCGGCCGGTCGTCCTTGGATGTGGCGAACAGTGAGGAGAAGTTTGGCGAGGATGACGCAGGTAAGGGCTGACTAGGGGGTGTGTCGGTCGGTTGTAATGGTGGCAACAATGGCGGCGACTTTCTCCTGGACGGGGCCGGAGCCATTATCGTGGGCCATATTGCATCAGCACCCTCGTCAACCTGGTCATAGTCCCCAAATACTGGCTCTTCCGGATCCAATACCGAAAAGTCCGAATAGATCAGCTGGGGTGGCGTCTTTTGAGCCTCGTCATTCCCTGTCCCCGCAGCGACAGTCGACAAGGTGGATGAAAAGGGGTCTGAGGTGTTAGCTGACAAAGTACGCGGGTCCGCATCGCGCATATCCTCGTCTTGCGCCGCTGACTGGTCTTCCTCTTCATCGTCCAGATGCGAGTACGGGTCCGGAATGTCATCCTCGAGGTCAAAGGCATCGTAGTTGGAGAGTCCAAGGGGTGAGGGTGGCAAGGGGATATGAGTTCTCCGCGGTACCTGTGCTCTTGGTGGCGAATAAGAATAAGCATCATTGGGAGAGCGAAACACCGGGGTTCCAGCCTCCTCCTCGTCAGTGGTAGATGGAGGAGGCGTCATGTTTGGTGACGGGCGATAATGAGCTTCGTCCTCTGCAAATTCGAAGTGGTCCCCTACCAGCACCGCAGTCGTGGGTGGCACTGATGTCCTCCTTCCAACAACCGGGCGCGTGTGGGTGTCGTGGCTGCCGTACATTAATTCCAGCTTTGCCATTTCGAGCTGCTTCTGTTCGCGATCTTGCTCAAAGAGAACTCTTCGCGATCCGTCGCTGTGCTCTTTGGCTCGGACTGATCGGCGTCGGGTGTTGTTCAGGATGGCAGCCTTTCGCAATAGGTTGCGTCCCAGGGCTTTTTGCTTCGCCCACACGGCAATCTTGGATGAACCCCTATCCACGATGTTGGTGGCCGGAGACGAATACTCAGGAGACAGTCGGGAAGTGATGAGAAACAAACGCAGCCTGCGTTTCTTCTTGTGTGGCGAGGAAAGCTCGCCGTCCACATCGGTCACTGCGCGAGATCGCTTCCCTGTGCGCGGATGAGACGGCCGGGGAGGAAAGGAAAGTTTCATGGCTAGAGGAGGTAAGGATGCAAATGTAAACGAAGTATGAACAGAGTCGTGGTCCTGTATAGGGAAGTGGACAGTCTTTGGAAGTGGCTGCGATGTCGTGGATGCGGTCCCACTGGTCATCCTTCTGCGTTCCGCTCTTTTCGTCTTTGGCCCAAGTCGATGATACCGAGTAGAGTGCGATACACCATAGTCGCGTGCAGTCGGATGCTGGGGCAAGGGGATCGGAGTCGGAGCACACAGCACGCCAAAGCGGTGTTGCAGCAGCGGTGAGATTCGGCCCAGGAGTTCCTGCGGATGCGGCGGTAAAACCAAGAGACGGTGTCGACTGGCGCCAGTGTCCTGTTTGCGGCCTACTTCAGGGCTACGATGGTGCTGGGAAAGCATGGGGTGTCCATGCCCCGGAAGGCATCACGAGATGGCGTCCCAAGCCCGAAAACCGGCGCCGGTGTGCGCTTTGTGTAATGGCGTGTCAATTTGGAGGGGTCGGCTTAGCCGGGATATGGGCCGTTGGGGAGCAGGAGGCTGCGAATCGTCGTGAAATCCAGTGCGTGAGTTGGGTGGAGGGCGCTAATAATACCTTTTCTCGAGAGTGTCTGATGACCCGCCGCTATGGACAGCTTTGCGGAGAACCTAGCACGAATTGCCAGCCCAGATGCACGTCCGAGGCCAGCGCCTCTCCGCCGAGTGTCCTGTGCGAAAGCCGTCAGAGGTAGGGGTGTGTTTAATTGGAGGATACGGCTGAGGCCCGCGACGCCACCACATGTCTTCCCCAGCCGTACACACGTTTTTCGCTGCACCGGGGCATTCTCTGACAGCACTTTTCGCGCAAAGGAATTGGGCGGGCGGAGCTGGACGCACTCGACGCGACGGGGCGAGCCACACACGCCGGGGGTTGCAACGGGGGCACGCGAGCAGTGCCAGACATCGTTGGACGATAGCCACTCTGAGGCGCGGAGAAGGTCTCCAAAAATTAGTCACACGAATGGGAGCCGGGTCAGAATGAGGCTGCTGGCCAGGGCTACGGCTTCATCTGGACTTTAGTGGCGCTGGAAGCGGCAATTGTTTGCGGGTGCTGCCGATCAGATCTCGAAGAAGTGGTGCGCCCTCGAAGAAAGCATCGTCAAAATCCTTTCCCTGCCGGCCGTCTTCTCACTCGCCAGCCCTAGCGGAATGAAGCGCGGCGGATCGGCGGCGGGCTGCGAGTATTGCTTTCTTCTGCAGCTCTTCCGGGCAACGAGTGGCACTGCGAACCTCCGGGCGACGCTCCCCGGATCCAGTTTTGATCACCAGCTTGGCCCCCAGAGCCTCGAAGCCAGCATGTCTGGGTCTGATCGGCCGGTTGGCAGCCGTACGAGGAATCGTTTTGCACGCGAGCGCGCCTCGGATTCCGCTGTTACCAAGGACCTTATCCTGTTCCTCGATGCCTCGCCACCTCGAATTTTGAAAGGAGAAACTTGTCACATGCGCAGGGGCGTGCCACCACCGACGACAGTCTCAGGTAGGAGAGGAGCTCGATGTCATCTTTGCTGAGGCAAATGAAAATTTTCACCGTCCCCCAGGTCCATTGGGGTAACGCGAGTTGCTGCAGCATGCTAGAGCCCAGCTGTGTGTTGGCCGTGAGCCTGCCCTGGCCTGTTGCTGACGGCACGACCTAGTGTTGGATGACATCCGCCCGTTATGCTGTTTCGCCGCGACTGCATCGGCCCGGACTGGATTGGATGGCGAGTGCGGAGGCAAACGAGATGCGACGTCGTTGCAGCCGAGCAGGTTGCGGAGAGAGACACAGAGGGCACCTGTTCGACCCGACGAGTGCTACAGAGTTGCTCTCGCTTACGTAGCCCGCAGCGTACAGGACAGGACGACATGGCCGTCGACTCGGCGGCATTGCAGTAGCTGAACACGAACTCGTCGTTCAATGGTGGAATCCACCACTGGCACCATGGCATGGTCACGAGCCCTCTCTCGCAAAGCAAGCACGCCTTGCTCTCGTGTAGTTGCTTCTTCAGGCACCCCCCGATTCCTACGAAGCCATGCATTCTCCATCCATGTCATGTCATCCGACCCTGCAGGCCTCGATGACCGAAATCGAACCGTCCA
This sequence comes from Polyplosphaeria fusca, assembly GCA_010093805.1. NCBI lineage: Eukaryota > Fungi > Ascomycota > Dothideomycetes > Pleosporales > Tetraplosphaeriaceae > Polyplosphaeria > Polyplosphaeria fusca. The sequence goes on along the minus strand of ML996152.1, from coordinate 117,446 downwards.
CGTTTCGAGAAGCCAGGCCAAAAAGCAAGTCCAGCGCGAGAGAGAAAAAAAACTTCCCCGGAGAAATTCAGCCCAACGCTTGGCAATTGGTCGTGCAATGCAGACAATACGATGCGCACACCCCTGTCCGACTCGAAACTTGAGTGACATTCTCCAAATTTCATGTCCAGGCACGCGTCGTGGCGCCCAGCTGGAACAAGACCTGGCGAGGAAAAGAAACGGCCTGGGCAGCTTGTCATGGCGAGGGCATGTCCAGTGTCGGACGTTACCTGCCGTGACGAGAGAAATGCCGCGCTAGACGATTTCAATTAATAAGATGCTGTGAGGTGTGATGGCTTGCAGAATGCTGTGCGGCCGCCGGTCAATGTACTTTAAACTTTCCATGCCCTGCAGTCCACCAACGCATGCATTCGCAATGGCTTAGCAACGGGCCGCACTCCAGCGCCGGACGAAACAGATCAAGAGTATTGCTCGGAGCGGGCACGGAAGAGCCGGCTCTCCTCCGCATGCTCCTCGAATAGAAGCTCGATATTGATTCGGGTCCTCGTCGACTTCTAGCTACCGCCTGCATTCGGCCTTTGCCCGTCGTATCCGCCGCAGAATTCGATGCTCTTACTCGGAGCACTCTGCTTCTCCACTGCTCTCCGCTTCGAATCCGTACAAGCCGCATGCCTTCGAGTGTACCACGCGCGAACCGTCTAGAGTCCCGACTCGCACGCTATGCAATGACCCAGAAGACTCCCTACTATATATACAACGCTGATTAGATGATGCGATTGAAGAAAATTTATCGTGGTTGCGGGACTATAATCTTGCCTTTAATTCTGGGGGGAGTATGCGATTCTCGAGGCGCTTCATCATCTTGATGGTCTGCTCGGCGAGTGTGAGCGTCAGGATCTGCTCATTGTTATTTCTACCATCCTTTCCCGCTTGCATATCGCACTCACAGTGTGTGGCCAGATACGGGCAAGATGCGCGAAAAAGCCCTTGTAAACTGCCAACGGCCCTTCCGTCCTGACGGTCCTGTACAAACAGTCGAAGGCCGACTTGTAGAGATTGCCCGTCTGATTGTACATGCGCGACATGACAGTGTCAGGGGGGTGCATGACGCAGCACACGACAAATCCACTGGCTGTACTACTAGCAATGTGCAGAGGCAGTCCCTCTTGCATTCCAAAGTGCTTTATCAGACGTCGCTTCGCGAAGAAGTATGTCGGGAGTTGCACGGAGCTGCCAAAGCCAGTTCGAACCATTGCTGGCCCTACGCCTCGGTACAGGCCCTTGACTCCCTCGGATTTGTAGATTTGGCCAAGTGCATCCTTTGCATTTTTGTAGTTGTGCTGCGTGCCGACAGGCAGGAACGGCGAATAGGATTGAAGGCGCGTCTTGACCAGGAAGAATGGCGAGCCTGCCGCTGCGCCCAAGATGCCAGAGGAGGCTCCCGAGAAGAGGTTGATGCCGAAGGACTGGGTATCCGGGTTCTTGTAGATTGCGTTCGTCAATGTCTTCCGCAGAGGCTCATAAAAGCCTAATCGGCAGCCATTGAGCGTCATCTGGTAGACATACTGCATGCGCGTCAGCTTTCACAGTGTCTTGGTTCCTGTCGTCCGAATTGCATACTGCACACCCGAGCCCTCGTAGCAGGCCGCGCGGTCCTTCGTTCTTCAAGATGATGCCGACGCCATGGAAGACTCCTCGGTACAGTCGCGGCGCGTCTTTCTTTGCCTGCAATTCGCCCTGGAGCTGTAGCCTGCAGCTGCTCGTCAGCGATATGGCCGGCGCAAAAGACGTGATGCGCACCGAATCTTGACCGTCTCGAAGCCGTGCGTGACTGTGACAGCTCCACATGCAGCAATGCCTCCGGCGATGAAGGCACTGAAGTCGCCCTGTGGTCAGCGACAGGCGTTGTTCATGTTTGAGTCGCGCCTACCCGGTGGTTGTGGACATTGCGCCGTCGTCGCAACTGCCCCGTTTTCTTCGGTCGCGCCTGCGTCTCTGGGCAGCCCGCAGTTGGCTTTGCGCTCGGTGCTCGCGTTGACTCGGATTCGGCGCGATGAGGGCAAAGCGGTGACTGTGAGAAGAATCGTAAATTTTGGAGTTGAAGCCTCGATTACTGGGTGAGCCCGATTCCGGCGCCTTCCCTGCAGATGAGGCTTGGCAGGGTCCAAGCTCCAAAAATGAATCGCGTCTGTGGACAGCATTTCGACGCGATAGCAATCCAGGCCTGGATATCGCGCAGCCTCGGCGTGCAGTCTCAGTCTGGTTGAGCGGGGAGCTCTAAAAGATATTGGCCATCCTATTCTATATCCTTCAGGCACAACATGGCGACTGCATCTCCCATTCCAGCTCCTCCAGGACCGCCTGCGGGGCTTCCGGTGCAGAGAGTCACCGACGTCATGGCGAGCTTTAGGCCTTCTCGAGTACGTACTACTCTGCCCTCTGCAGTACAGCCAATTGAACCGTGTACAGCGCTTCAAACCCTCAGACAGCAAGACTTCCGTGACTTCGCTTGACTTTGACGACACCGGCGAGCTGGCCATCGTGGCACGCGACGACGACACTCTCCAAATCTACAACTGCAAAGAGGGAAAACATGCAAAAGAGCTCAAGAGTCAGAAATATGGCGTGCACCTTGCTCGTTTCTCGCATCACGCGCAGAGCATAATATATGCCAGTACAAAGGTAGACGGTAAGAAAAGACGCAAGCAGTGTATCGTTTTGCCATGTTGATATCGCCCACAGACACCATCCGCTTCCTATCTACCCACGACAACTCTTACATCCGATACTTCAAGGGCCATACGGCTCCCGTGACCTCGATAGCGCTGTGTCCGTCATCGGATGCCTTCATCTCCTGCTCCAAGGACGACACGGTCCGAATCTGGAATTTACAATCAGCGAATTACCAGGGCATGCTTCGACTCCACGGTGCTCACCTTGCTACCTATGATCCCTCTGCAACCGTCATGGCTATTGGCTCCGCGCAGACCAACTCCATCCTACTCTACGACGTCCGCCTCTTCGACAAGGCCCCCTTTGCCACCTTCGACATGATGGACGCGGGTCAGCGGTTCTTGGGCGGCGCCGGCGCAGACTGGACAAAGCTAGAATTCACAAACGATGGAAAGAGTTTGGTGGTGAGCACGAGCGGCAGTGGCCACTTCGTCCTCGATGCCTTCTCGGGCGATCTCACGCACTTTTGTTACCGCAAAGCTGGGCCCACTGGCCGGCTTCCTCCGGGCGAGACGACCAGTGGCTACGGGGAGCAATCTGCAGAAACTGGTCGCCCCGCGCTTGGTCAGGGTGATACATGCGTCACGCCCGATGGCAATTTCCTCATTGGCGGCAGCGGGGAAGACGGTCTTCTGGTCTGGGACATTTCAGCCCCGGCTCCGCCCAATCAGTTTGTCGAACCTGTCGAGCGTCTCCCCTCAGATAATGGAAAGGCGGCCATCGTGGGGTACAACCCAAGGACGAATCTCTTAGCTACCGCGGACAAGGACCTGATACTATGGCAACCAGACTCGGATTTGATGTTGTAGAATGACTTTGACGGATGCAACCCCGGCTATTGCAGTATCTATGCACCTGAGTGGTGTTAATTCAGGCATTGGAATGTTCCAAAACCCCTGTCACGACCTGAGGTAGGAACCAAAGCTCAAAAAGTGTCGTGTGAACATCGAGCAGGAATAAGGCTCGTGGGAGGTCATCGTCTGAACGAGGCTTCAAGGCAGGGTACAGAGCCTTCGGAGGTCTCGTCGCTGGTCCCGAATCTGGGACGGATGCGTGAACGAAGGAGACACAGCGCACACCTAGACTAGAGAACCGAGGACGGTTCATGAATTCAATGAGTTCTATATGTGGACCTTCCAATGCTTTTGGCCATTATGCTTTTTCTACCGTGACGCCGTTTGCTATGCTAGTCCCAGATCACCCCCCTATTCGTCATCCTCCTCTCCCTCGTTCATGTAGCCGAGGGGCTTCAGCTTGTACATCCCCAAATGCTTCATAGGCCTAGCAATCACGGCTTCGACAGCCGTCACAGCTCCCACGACACCTTGCATGGCGTCCTCGCCATGCTCCTGCTCCTGCTGCTGCTGCACCTCCGCCTCCTCCTCCTCACCCGCCGCCCACAACACCCCCTTCCACACCCCTCCGTCCTCCCCCTCATACCCCCTCAACACCCCCTCCGCCACCCGCAAGTTCCAGTACGTCGGTGCACTGAAGCACTCTTCGAGCAGGCCTTCAAACCTCGATTCTGGCTTCAGCGACACGTGTACGAGCCACTCGCACAGTGCTTCTTTCTGCGGACTGAGACGAGTTGCGCGGACAGCAGCACCCGTTGGCACGCTATTGTTCATGGCGCTCAGAAGCCGGTCCTGTAGGGCGGAGTGGAACATGGGCATGCGTTGGAAGAGGTTCGCGAGGAGCGGGTGCCACAGCAGAAAGGCGCCTTGCATGCTCTGGCCGAGTTCGCGGTCTGCGGGTATCATCTTGGTGATGAGGAGGTCGGCGAGCGTGTCTATGTCCTTGGACGGCGATTTGGCGGGGAGGGTGCGTTTGATTGCTCGTGCGGATTTGAGGGCGGCACTGGACAAGGTGTTGCTGAGGCGGTGTTTGGGGGTTTTGATCTCGGTCTTGCGGGATTGTTTGTAAGACTGGATGGCTAGTTGAAGGTCGGGCTTGAGGTTCGAAGAAGAGAATGTTACGGGGCAGAATGCGGCGTCGAGTTGAGACCAGTAGTTTGTCCAGAGGAGCTCGAGGAGTTGCTGGGCGACGAGTCTGAGTTCGGAGAGAGTCGGCATCTGACGGTGGACGAAGCAGTGGCGGACTTCCTTGAGCTTGTAGATGGTATTGTCGCTGAAGGCTGGTGAGTCCATCCATTCTGGCCGGTTACGCTGCAGGTCCGCCATGGTATCGCTAATGCCAGTGATTGTTCTTGTCAAAAGTCATTACATGCTTGCAATGAGGAACAATGGCACATGCCTCGTAATGGCTCCCCCATATACCATCTTCAAGCTGGAGACTGGCCCTCCTTTCTCATTGTGCACGACGGCACACACCAGATCTATCGTGTTGTCCAACAGCAGCGGAAGCTCTCCGAACTTGGCCCTCCATGCTTGCATCTCTTAGGCATCAGTACCATTGCACCGGCGAAGGGTACAGATCCAGAAAAATCACCTGATTGACTGCCTCTTGCCGCCTGTCCTCGTCACCAATCTCCGCATGCCAATACAGTTCGCGCCGTAGCTGCAGCAGTTCCTGCGCGCTGCGCCATGGCGTATTGACGATGGGGCCGTGGGGAACCATGTCGTCGGGTCGAGCGCCGCCGGTTTGAGGATCTGCGCGGATGAGTCTCACGAATCGGGGGTGCAGTGTGTGATCTGTGGGTGTTGTGTGGGTGTAGTGAAGGCGGCTTGCACGTGAGTTCGTGTTAGTGTCGGGGTAAAACCTTGTGAAAATATTCCGATCGCTTGGGCCAATCACAAGACGCTCACCACGTAAGCCGTCCCGAGTATTCTAACAACCTTTGCTAACCGCCCGAAATCTAGAACTCTGTCATGACGCGACGCTGGAAATAGGAATTTGGCCCGGCTGGTGTACCAAAGTACAGGTGCGGGCGGAAGGATCAAAATTGGCGGCACGTTGGCCCATTTCCAGCCAAGCCAGGAAAGTCGGCCGAGCCTTGGAACTTGAAGGTCCGACTGAGACACGCCCACCCACCTCAACGGTTTTTTCAAGCTTCGGAAAGAATACCGCGCTTCCTGATACCTCGGGACGGGGAGGAAGGCAGGCGAGAAAGCCAAGGCACGGTGCAGGTGTAAATTCACGACATATGACGCGGGCGAGGAAACGGCAGTTCAAGCTGCCGCAGTAGTACTCTGTAGAATGCATGCACACACGGAGAAGCCGATGATGACTTGGGAAGTAACATGACTTCTCATTGGCATTATTAATAATTTGGCCTGAGACTTGCGTCTCTAGTCGCCTTTTGCGGTGGAGGCCGCTTTTCGTGTCACACAAGACACACGTACATATATACATACATGATAACTGTCGGAAGTATGCGGCCGTCCGATAGCGGTGCTCACTCGAGCGGCGTGTCTCGTTACTAGCCAATGAAGGCTTGTGGGTATCGCATCCTGTGCCCTGATTCTTTTGTGTCCCAAAGTCGTGAAGCCCAAACACCGCGCTATGCTGAAGACAAGACAAGAAAGAAATTGGGCGACGATGATGTCGCAGAAAGGCCAGACACCAGATGTCTGGAGACAGTTGGACCAATCACAGCCAGTCGTATCCAATGCCAGCGTCCCGCACCGGTATGGATGGCTGCCTCAGCTGCTGAAACCACCACTCCTTGGTGTAGTTCTCGTCTTCGTCGAAAAAGAAACTCTGACCTTCCATATTCTGGGGCTTAACGAGATCCACCGGCGCAATCGGACTTTTCGGGGCCTTCTCAGGCAGTGGTTGCGGCTCTGCCTCACTGCCATCGTCGGAGCTTGCGTCCTCCTCTTCCTCGTCCTCGGGTGGTTGCCATGTCTCTTCGAGCTTCAAGCCCTTGCCAGTGCTTTCCATCGCAGACCAGCCCAACGATGACTCAGGTAGATCATAGAGCCCCATTCCCACCAATTCTCTCCCCGAATCTGCCATCTCTTCGTCACCATCTACGTCATTGTCGAGAGCCGGATGTTGAATGGGGAGAAAATCTGTGGATCCGTGCTGCGAGGTGGCGATGTCGTTGTGGTTCTTTCGTGCCCATTCGGAGAGATACCATGGCATGGGCTCTGTAGACGGTGTAGAAAATGCGGACATGGAGTAGGGCGGCTGCTGCGATTGCCAACTTCCGTCAGAGGACTGAGACCCTCTGTTTCCCTCGTGTGCAGCATTCAGGTTTTGCATCTGCTCGGGATGCATTGAGCTGCGTGCAGACAGAGAGTAGAAGTCGGATCCGTTGCCCGAGTTGCGAGAAGATAGAGGATGGCGACGATTCTCGTCTTGAGGGGATGTTTGCCCGGCCACGAATGAGGACCGAGACGGAACGTGAAACTTGGATGGGGTAGGATGCCAGCTCATGGGTCTGGATGATTCATGTGGAATGGGGCTCTCGTCCTCGGATTTGATGCCGAACATCATGTTGTAGTGGTCGTCTAGGGTGGTGTATCGTTTGGTGCCAGACATTGTCTTCCTCCTCTCGAGAGTCCTGGGGCTATTGTGGTTGCTTTTAGGCTTCTCGATGCGAGAGGTGCGTTGGCTGCTGGAGCTTCGTGAGAGGCGGCGGCAGTATTGTGAGGTGGCCATGGGGAGGGAGAGGTTGTTGGCAGCGTGGTCCGGGGAGTGTGTGGCATCCATGACGGGTGGATGCGGGCTGATGTATCCAAATAGCTTGCTATGTGAGGACAATCAGGCGGAAGGGAGGGTCACAAATAGCACAGTAAGACCCGTCGAGTGCCAATCTGGGGGGCATCTGCATAGCTATATGGCGCGCCAAGAGATATAGACAGATTGGGAAGGATGGTTGGGGTTTGGGCAGACCAAGTACGCGGCGGCACAAGTCATGGTGGCGCGCCAGGAGGATGCCAGGCGGGCTCAAGGCATACTAAGAAGGGATTAGATGCAGACAAGAAGCGGATGATTATTGAATTTACGGGGCTGTTAGGGATGGGCTTCATGAAGGAAGGGCGGCGCGACAAGCAGGCCGAGTGGCACGGCTGGAACACGGGCAGGAGCTGATCGACCAAAGCATCATGGGGAGACGCAGCCGACGAAAAGAAACGCCAGGGAAGAGGGACAAATCACACGGAGACGAGAAGGGGGACCACGAGCGCGGGTATGTATCATGGCGCAACGGAGATCCGTGCCGCGCAGGTTGGCGAGACAAGGGAGGACGACTCCACGGCGAGCCTGACGATGGGCAGGCGGCGGATAGTGCGACTGGGCTCGGAGATGGGTGACGGTGCGACTCAGCTGGGCGAGCGAGCCGGGGCGTGGAGAGTGGTGCGCATGGGGCGCTGGCCGTCGAGGCGGTCAACTAGCCGTGTGTGTCCATGTTGGACGGGGGGGGGGAGGCGACGGCGCATGGCTGCAGAGACGTCGGCTGGGTCAGCAGCACTGTACCGTCGCAGCAGTAGCAGTAGCAGCCAGCGGTGGCAGTGGCAGTGGGCGGTGGTGGGCAGTGGGGCGTGGGTGGGTGGGCAGGGCAGGGCAGAAGCAGGCGGCAGGACAGGGCAGTCAGCATGTTTAGCCGCCTGGGGGAGCAAGCAGCGGGTGCATAAGGTGCCAGAAGGTGTGCCGGGCAAGGTCGCCAATGGGGGGCGTGACACACGGGGAGGTCAGCGGCGAGCAGCGAGCAGCGAGGGGCAGCGCGAGGAGCAGCGCAGCGAGGAGCGACAGGGGGCGCGCGGGACAGGGAGCCCAGGGCCACAGCGCCAGGCGTGCGTTGTGCGCGATCTCGTGTGGTGTGTGTGTTGTGTACTGGGTAGTGGGAGGGGTGAAGGAGGGGCGTTTTGGGCGAGGTCAAACTTTGGGCGGATGCAGTAGTTTCGGAAAGAGTGGGTGGGAATGGTGGGAATGGGCCACTAAGGCGCCTCTGCCAGCATCCACCAGCGTCCGCCAGCATCACCCACCAGCATTCGCCAGCCCGGACGGGGTTGTCATGGGCCAGCCGCTTGGTTTGCCGGCGCCGGCCTGCACGCGCCATCTGGGGCCCTCGCCCGCGGGAGAGGCAGCGCCGCCCTGATTCGCCGCGCCCGCCCGAACGGCTTTGCCAGGCTTCCAGAAAAAGTCGCGCTGCCGGCGCCCTGCCTGCAACGGGTCTGGCCCAGGAGCGCGACCACAGGGCAGGGCGACGCAGCACTCGACGACGCACTCGACGACGCAGCATCAGACGCCGCCCGGGGTTTGGGCCAACGGCAGCGCCGCCACGGAGATTGGCCCTGCCCAGCGGTCGAGCGGTTCAGCACTGAGCAGCCCAGGAGTCCAGCAGCATGCCAGAATCCAGCGTGCCAGCGTGCCAGCCTCGCCGCCAGCGCACACGCCTGAGCCTGAACGAACGCCTAATGTGCAGAGCCAGAGACAGAGGCTGCCTCTGAAACGGTGCGAGCAGGCACACGGCAATATCACAGCACCATCACCACCACCACTCACGCCGCCGGCACAACGCGCGTTCGCCGCTTGGCCCACTCCGCTGCCACTCTGCTGCACATCTCCCAATAACGCGCACAGCACAATAATAATACTAGCTTAGCACCGCCCACAGTCACGATGGATGTCATCACAGGCGATCGCCCAAGCGACGGCAGCCTGGCCAGCAATATCCAAGCCGTCGCCACCATGCTGGGTACCCACCGTGTACCGTCACTCTGCGACCGAGGCACCTCGCCGATTCCGTCGCGGGCGGCGCGGCCTGCGCTTGCGAGATGAGGAGAGACGATCCAAGGCGCGCAGAGGGCCCTCGCTAGCGTGCATCGTGTCTGTGTCGGTGTCTGAGGCTGGAGAAGGCCACCTCCTCTCCCCACGGTGCAGGCCCAAGCGGCCAAGCGGCAACGCCGTTTTGATAACTTGATAACCAGAGAAATCCCCGGCGCCGTGGCTTGTGCAAGGCAGCCGAAGCGCCGAGAAACCCTGGTCGTCGTCCCGCCTGGGTGATCGACAGCGGTTTGATCGTGTCCACAAACGAGCCGGGTCATGTCAGGGGGGGCTTCTGTCTTGTCGCCATCTGGAGAAAAGTAGCCAAGCAGAGGGCGGCGAGGGCCAAATTTGCGGCTATGCATGGATGGCTGCTCTTCCACCTTCGCTTGGCTGCACCGACGACTGCCCGCTCGTGCTGACGCAGCCCAATAAGAGAGGCCAATGGCCATGGCTGTCGCGAGAGAAAACTGCCAACACCAGAGCGGAGGAGCGGTGGAGCGAGCCATGGCGGATGGTCCATGGTCGACTGCAGGCGATTCACGACACGGCCCTCGCTCTCCAACTCCAACATCCCACGCAGCCTTCCACCGTCCCAACTTCTCCTACTTCCGCTCTGGGAAGGCACGTCGCGCGGCCATGGTGAGCACGCATCGGTCCGTGGAAGGGGGTGCATGTGGCGCAAGAGGCGGAGCTGTCGTTCGCTGCACCACCAGGCAATTGCCTGCATAGGCATCAGATCGCGGTCAAGAGCGGTTGGAGAGCAAACGTAAGAAGTCAGCGCACCCGGAAGCCTGAAGGCTATTATTGCTGGCCGCGCATACATACTCCGTACTGGACGTGGTGCTAGCCGCGAGGGGGGGGCTTAATTGTTGGACTCATCAATCAGGACCGCAAAGGGCGACCAAGCCGCGGTTTCAGCAGCGCCCCCAGGATCTGTTGGTCACGGTGGACACGGCTCTGAGCTTCTTCTGACAGCCTCAGCCCGGCAATCTACAGTACGGGAAGGAAGAAACCCTTTCATGACGTACCCCCCGCCTTTCCACGAGACGGGTGGGTCCGAACGTGGCGGCGCTCCGTGAGAAGCGCCGCCGTGTGGAAGCATCGAAATTGCTGCGGCACGGCCATTCCACTCGGCGGCCCCTTGCCACCCACCGCTGACTGCTCTGGATGCTCTGCTGGGAGCCTGGAGGCGTGGGTGCGCCAAAGGACGCTGCGGAGGGCTCGTACATGTCCTCCGTACACAGGACATACCCAGTAGTCATGACCATCCTCGTCCACCACCAACGCAAAAGCGAACCCGCGCTTCTCCGTGCTCGCGCAGTCACACGGGGCTAACGGGGCTAACGCGGGCAGCAAGCGACGGGCTGCTGCAGACGCTCGGTAAATGGGGCAGGGCCTGCGTGCATTTTTGGATGAAGACGATCCCCGCCATATGACTGAGTCCTGACTCTAACCTGCGCGTTCTAGACTCAGCCTAGCCATGTCAAACGCAGCATCGTGTCCTGCGAGCAAGCGGCTGCTGCTATCCACCCATGACCCTTGGCCGCGGTTTTGGCTCTGCCAGAGGCTCCATCTTGAAATCTTCACCACGTCGTCGACTCGGCCGCCTCCAATCACAAGCCTCGCCCGCTGCCTCGCTCGATTGGCGGGCAATTTACACCGCACTCCTTGAGGTTGCCCTTGAACATTCGTATGCAGAGCACCCAGCACCCAGCACCCAGCACCGCACCCAATGTCTGCTGGTCACGCGTCCGCCGCCGAAAAAGCAACTCGCCATGTCGCGCTTGCACTGTGCAGGCGATATGGACTGGGGACAGCGATCGGATCGAGGAGGGACTCATCTTAGCCTATCCAACCGTGAACCATGGGAACACGTAGGACCGTCACGCCCGAGGACATGCCGCAACGTGGAGCCAAGTGGTGCTGCTGACCTGTGACCATCAAGGCTGGGGAAGCTCAGCAAGCAAATTGCCCGCAGCCACTCAGGACGCGGCGCGAGCGCCCAGCCTGTGCACGACAAGAAGAGGGCAGAGAGCATCCTGCACAGCAAGAACTGTCTCACCGGCGTCCACCATCCCAACCGCACGCCCTGGCGGGACGGGCCAGCCGGTCATATTGCCCAACTCGCCCGTGTCACGGAAGGTTTTGCTGCGACTCGGCCACGTCGCCACTGCTTCGTGTCTTCGCTCCACATCTGATGAAACTGCCTCTTCGCTGAGTCCATCTGCCTAGCGGCAGGAGTCGTGATCCATGTCTCTCCTGTCCATGCAAGGTCGCCTTTTGCGGGCACAACCTTCGAGTCCGTCGCCGCAGCACCACAGCATGCCAGGAGCGCCACCCTTACGAGCCACCCGTCGCGAGCTTACTCCGTCGTTTGTCCTCGAGCCGCTTCATAGTCTTCGCGGTCCCGCGCAGCTGGTCAGAAGCGCTCATGTCACAGTCGCCTTTCAGCTCGTGATGCGACACTGCAGGATTCAGGAACGACAAGCTAGAAGGACCGCTCTGACGACAAGGAGTGGCGGGCGCTTGGTGTTGCGGTGTTGCAGATAGGCACCACTCTAATATAGAGCCTGTCTAATACTTTTGCTCAGGCATCCCCCGAGGTCGGACCAACCCCCATACTTACCGCTTACAGTTACACCGCCGTCTGATGCCTGTGTCGACTACCCAGTGGTTGGGAACCACAAACTGGCTTAGCCTGGCATGGGAGTCTTGCCTATCCTACTCAGGATCTGCATACCCAAGGTGTCTTCGCTTGTCAGCAGCCCCTGCAGGCAATGCCACGGTATGTTCCTTCTTGTCGATTCTTTATGCACAGTCGTACCGGATTTGCAATGTGACCCCCAGATGCCGGTCCCGTTGAAGACAAGCCTGCAGGCATAACGTCCGATCCAAACGAAGAGTCTTTACTAGCAATCGGTCCGGGCTGCGTATGCGCTCAGGGACGGCACATCGCACATGTACGCTGGAGAAAAAGAACGCACACGGAACCGTATGCGGTGCCCTGGACCAGGCATTTGCAGGCCCAACAAGTGTCTAACCGTCTCACCAACTTGCTGCCCTCGCAGGCTAAATTGTGCCGCCGGCCTTTGACGGCGATCGCTGTTCAAACAGCGTTGGCTGACCCCTAGAATTGCTTCGCTCGACACCTTGTCACAGCTCGGATAAGATTCGCGACTGCAGTCACCTGCAATATTCACGCCGTGGGGTAGTTTTTAAGGCCAGGCCTATTTTTAGCCTGCACCCCTTCGGATCCGCTGCACCATGCCACTTCCGTCCCACATCCGACATTTACCCTCCCTTCTCCCATAGCAACATGTCAGCCACTGCTGGAAGGACCGTTTCCCGACGCTTTGCTGCCTACCGACCAAAGGGGTCGGGCTATCGTTTGCTACACGCTCGGTGGAATCTGTTCCGTCCATAGCATGTAAGCTGTGGATCCGCACTCTGTGTCTTACACGAGGTCCACTGCAGGACACGGTGCCCTGTTTCGACTGACAGCACACGTTAGAGGGGACATGATACGCGAATGCCGTTTCATTTGGATGTCCATGACTCTATACCCTCTCCATTTTTGGCACCCTTCGAAGCTTTGTTTGCTGTGGAGTCCACTCTCGCACATGCAAGGCTCGACTGTCAGCATCATGTCCTCCATTTGAGGATCTGGGGGCGCCAACGTTCAACATCGAGTGCATATGCTGTCATGCGGATGGGCCTCAGCAAGCCATCCCTCTTTAGGTCCCGGTTAAGAAGGTACACATGTACCAGGTCTTCGGTCCATCACTTTGATCGGATACTGCATCCAACATGGAGCTGGCCGGTGGCTGATGGGACTACTTTGCCCTCTTCCCGCAACCATGCAACACGGACAACCGTCCCGAAACAGCATCATATGGCTTTCTCGCCCAACCCAAATGTTCCTGCCACGCCGGGTCGTAGCCGTGATTCCACGGTCTTTTTATTAAACTCATTTAGTGTGCTTCACTTCACCTGACGGTATCAGCATTGTCTCAGTGGACACAGCCCTGCCGTGCAGAGCCTGAGGCTCACTGAGCATGACTGCATCCGTCTTTGGCCACCCGATCCATAGCCATTTCATCGACAAGCTCTCACCTCAGGAGGCCGCTTCTGAGTCTCAATCTATCCGTTCGCAGGGCGCCACAGACATTCCGTGCTGACGTCGGGCTGTTCTCAAGGCCCACTAGCAAGCCTGCGCCACGTGCCTACACAGGTAGAACGTTCGGACTCCGCATACAGGCGAACATCCAACATCAACCATCGCAGGATTGCGTGCCGCAAAGTGTTGTGGAACATGCAGATTCTGCCGAAGGATGAAACATGTCATCGTTGTATTAGTGCGATCAGACATCAGCCAAATGTACTTGACCGCAGGATCTCCACATTCACCGCATCTTCGGTCTCGCTAAATGTCCAGTTTGTATATCCCTAATTTGGCAGGTAGGTGCGTGGCTTTTTTTGCAGCAACATGCTACGGCTGTCTCAAACAGCATGTCACCGGCCTTGCAACACCTGCCTGATCATGTTGGGTTCGTTTGCACTCCTCAACCGCTGCGCCAACACTGCCTCATGCTTTCCGATGACATCCGTCGACTTCGAGAGGCGCACCTCAACGATGCCTCGCACAAGATCAGCAACTCGCAATGCTCGATCCCGCGCGGTATTCCCAGGATGAAATCATCCAATGGCGGAGATTCGCGCATCGTTCAGGCCTTGTTGACGTCATACAAGATGCTCCCCCAACAGAAACCACGATGATCAGCACGGCATCTAGATCTGCCGCTGCCTCGCACCTCTGCCTCGCACGACAACCCACCTTTGGGCTCTGCGCGGAAGCTCGGCAGTGCCAGTGACTGGGACAAGAGTCGTCGCGATCGACGTCGACTACTGCGGGGCATGCATGGTCTGAAGGGCAGACAATAGGCAGAAGTGCAAGTGTGAGGGCTACTGCAGGGTCTCAGCATGAGAGTTTCGCGGTGCATAGAGGTGTTTTTGATCTACTTCAAGCCGGCACACAGTGGACTGAGACAATCCGGTCGAGGTAACGCAGAGATCGACTGTTATGTATGATTGTTGCGAGGAAGGAGGACATCAGCTAGTTTCCGGGGAGAGGAATTCGCTCGAGATCGAGATCTGAGGAACATTGACTTTTGTTTCTGCATGCTTACTCGATGGAATCAGTTGACAGCGGCGATCCATCCGCTAGAGGGGCAGTTGCATGCTCGATTTGAATTGGACAGATTCGCCCCAAGTCATAGGCATAGACGGAGATGTCGCTACAAGGGCACAAGGGTCGTTACTGAAGTAACCTCAGCAGAGATATGTTGTGATCGGCCTCCCTTCGAAAAGACTGGCTCGGGGAAGGATACCGAGCACCCAGGGATGCCCTTCCTCACAATTCCAAGTTCTGTCTGACTCTTCCTTTGCTATCTTGATCTCGATCCAATACATCAGTCATTGCGTACACTACATTCGTATTCTTGTTCTGAGGAGTACGCCCTTTCAGACACATGTCGGCATATCGTTCACGTTTAACACTCGCAGAAATCATGCTGTCTTCATTTCCTGAAGCGCTCTATATCCTGTCGTGAGAATTAGCTTTCACGTGAAGTCACTCATAATTAGTCTAGTGGAGTTGGTTGTGTTCATCGAGCGTGTCTTGGCCAGAGATAGATCCTTATGCTCCAAGCTTCTATTGTCGAAGCGTGTTTGACACCGAAGAGACCAAGCAATTGGTGGCTGCCGCGTAACTGGTGTTCCCGCCTGTACATTGCAGCTCCAAAGGCATTCAAGACCAACAAACCCAGATGCTAGTTCTAACAAAAAGAATCAGATTGCTGAAAGACTCTCCCCTCCATGCCGCCCCTCTCCCACTCTACCCCCTCCCACCCCTCAAACACGCTCCTCGCCGCCACCTCGCGCCCCCTCGACTCCACCAACCTCACAATCCGATACGCCCCCTCGACCGCATCCATCAACAACTTGTCCCCACTGCGCATCACCACATTACTCACCGCCTGCAACACCCTAGCCCCCACCGACGACAACCAAAACATATCCGGAATCAGCCTCAAAAACGCAAAGAACCAGCCCATGACGACCAAAGCCCTAGGTTCGCGCGCCCGCACCAAAAACAAGAACTCAGGCGTCAGGAACGTGGGCAGCACGATGATGCGCACGTACACGTCCGGCGACAAGCGGAAGTAGTACAGCGAGAGGAAGATGGGGGACAGGGCGTGAATGACGGGCAGCAGCGTCGCGCGGTGCAGATCCATGGGCGCAGACGGGTCGGTGGGGACTGGTGGGTCCACGAGGCTGCGTAAAAGCGCGAGGAGCGGTGGGGGGAGGAAGGCGGGCGCGGGGAGGTACCAGGAAGGCGTTTTGCCGACGCCCATGAGTTGCTGGGGTTCGAAGGGGAGGTTGGACATGTCGGAGTCGGCGGGGGAGGGGGTGTGGGTTTGGGTTTTGTAGAAGGAGGGCGGGTTGGGGAAGAAGGGGTTGTCGCCGTTAGGGTGGGCCATGTTTTCTGGGCAAAGGCGTGGGTCGGGCGGTTTGATGGCTGGGGGTGGAGGCAGTTTTTTGAGTTCGCGTCGGAAGAGCGGCGCGATGGAAATCTTTTCAAAGTCGTTCCAGCGGAGGCTGGCTAGGAGGCGAATGCCGTGTGTCATGGAGAGGTATTGGGACATCCAGGTCAGAAGGTCGTCGTCTGTGCAGGGTAGGTCCGGGGGTGGGACCAAGATTTGGATGAGAAGAGAGGTGACGATGAGAGACTCGTAGTTGTTCGGTGTGATGGCCTTTAGTGCGTCATTGTATGCTGTGAGCGTCTTCTGACGATATAAGGTAGCCTGATTCTTTGCCTGGGGGTTTGGGGAAAGAATGCTCAAGTGGGTGGCCGAGACGCTCAAAAGGGCAAAGAGCAGATGAGGTTGAGCGATGCCCATCTGTGGAAGTATGTCTCGGTTGATATTGTCGACGATAGCTTCATCTCGAACTGTTATAGTGCGGAACGCCGAGGTTTTGTAGTGGGTGAGAAACCGCAGGTCCAGCTTAGACAACGGGCCAATAGATGTCACAACAGCTGGGACAATCGCAGTTGATAGCAGAGGAGTGTTGAAATCCTCATCTTCGATAGATTCCCAATCAGAAGAGCTCGCTGCGGATAAGTCTGGCGATCGCGATGGTGTTGGCGAAGCTGTCGTTCGTTCGCGAGCACCATAAGTGCAATCGAGTTTACGCAATGTACAATAAGAGCATTTCGGCAATGCCTCGTCACACTATAACCGAGTTAGACCGTGTTGTACACTGCGCGAAAGGATCTGCATTGTTTTACTTTTACTTTCTTCCGCTTACAGGTCGTGCATCCGCCTCTAGACTTCGTGTGTGGTCTTTTACTGACAAAACCGGTCGATCGACGAATCATCGCGGGAAACCCTCCAGTCTTTGCTATGCATCAATATCATAAAGTCTCAAATCTGCAGACAGATAAGAGTACCATATGAAGTGACTTGGGGTTGTAGAAGTATGAAGTTCGTGTGTCGAACATACAAAGTACAAAACGGGCAAAGCCCAAGGCACCTAGCCGCTTTGATGATTGCGTCACGACTTCTGGGCCAAGCCATCACACCAGCATAGCATTCTTCAACGCTACAGGGCTATTTATACAACGCCTGAAAATGGAAATGTTTGCGACAATACATAAAATCGAAAGACTTCCCCAGACACCGAAAGGCTACGAGGCATCAAGAGGACTGCACTGCTCCCAATTCCTCCATATCCGAGCTGCTTGATCTTTTCTTATCTCGGGGGACGTATTTAGTGGGCTGCAGAATTAAGAGCATAACCAAAACTATAACCATGAGGGTTGTGTCGAAAACATAGAGAGTCCATTCATGCGAAATGAGGTAGGAGGAGTTTCCCATGGCGTATTCGATCAAACGGAAGATGCAGCGGATCAGAATGAGCGAGCTCACACTGTAGAGAATCCACAATATCTTCCTCCATTCATCGGACGCGGCTATCACAGAGCCATTGATTATCTTCGCATTCATTCGAATGTGGAATGCCGTCGCCACAACAAGGAAAGTGACAAAGGTCGCGACCTGGAGAGCTAATCCGGCGATGACAATCTTTTCACCTGCAATGGCCAGTTCGAGCTTCATGGTCCCCATAATGGATGCCCCTGCAGGAATTAGCTCTTGCTTTCAAGAAAAACTCGCTCGATACTTACCCATTCCCTGGAGTACCAAAGTACTAATGTCTGCTCCTACAAACAGCCGAGTGCACCACTTTGGCTTGATTATGGAGGCTTCTTCTCCTCCGGCAAGACGTATGGTTCTTCCAAGCATCATGTATATGGTTGCTGCGAAGAACAGCGGTCCGATGAGCACGAAGATTCCCTGAATTATGAAGGCTGGCCATGAAGTGTTGTCATAATGGGATCCGATGCGTGCTGCGTAGCCGACGACCTCGCCTGGATTATGAATGTCAATTGCTGTTGCGAACACTATCAAGACCGCCAGAGAGCGGACCTCATGTGGGGCGACTTACATGCTGCACCAACAACGATCCAGACGATGATGATCTTCCTTGTTCTCCATAATTGCCATGTATGAAGAGTGGTGAGGATCAAAAAAACGACTATTGATATGATGGCTCCAATAAGTGACGGGACATATCGGTACATCGCCCAGTCGAAGGTCTGTGGCGCCATGCTGAAATGCTAATATGGAGCCTTAACACGCAGACGCAGGCGGGGTGTGGATGAGATATGAAAAGAATTTGAACAGGTAGTCCGGCGAGAAAAAATTGAAGTCAGATTCCCTCGAACAAGAGGGCAGCTGCAAGTTATATACATGATGCTTGGAAATGAATGACATGTTACCTCCTTGGTTTACCCTCAGCTGTTCGCACTCGTTCTACGGCTCGCAATCGCTTCGCTGCCTCTTTACGGTATGATACTAATCTAGAGTCAGAAGAACCAAAGTACGCGTCCGCAGGCAAGACATGCAAGAATCTTGGCCCTGACGTACTCAAGTTCGCATTCACAAGGGGTAGGTCTGAGCTGGAGGCGCTAAAATCGCATTCGTGAATATAGCCAATCAGCGAGAGATGCGCTTTTTCATCGCCTCGATCCTTCTAAAAAGCCGATATGCCTTTCGCATCTCTGGAGCATGACGCGAAAAATAGTATTGTTTGACTGTTTAGGAGCCGGATATTGTTTTGCGAATGAAAGCTTTGGCATAGCCTCGCTGGGCATGCGAGGATAGATCTTGCGTCTCCCACGACGACGTGATGGCAAGACTACTCTAGTCAGTGGGGGCTAATTGTATACTGGCTGAAGGAATTCTCTTCGTTTTGTTTGACTGTGGTATCGTCGCTGAAGTTACTACAATTTCTTTGTAGAAACGAGCCCGAGGCAATGGCACATGGCGCGAAAGAGAGACTTACGACCATCACAGGAATGCGAGAGCAGAGAAGATATGCTGGTGCTCCATGGAGTCGCATACGTGGTCTTGCGAGCTGAGCGACCATTGTCCAGAGAAGGATCGAGTTCAGGGATGGACTTGGGGCTCGCTTAGCAGATCACGTGCGCCGTCTGAGCAAACACGGTGGCAGCAACACTAGCTCACGGCGGTCAACCCCCTCCCCTTCCTCCCCATTCCATCCATAAATTTCTGGAACAATTTTCTCACTTCGTCTCTTTTGTCTTCTGCCCGGTTCCCAGACGCGCAATCATGAGCGGCCGTAAGTCAATTCACCCGCGCCGAATGGGACATGGCCCAGCACCGCGAAAGAAATCGATCGCGCAATGGCTAACATCACTCCTCCCTGCAGTACGGTTCCTCGACCTCGTCAAACCCTTCGTGCCTCTCGTCCCCGAGATCTCGCTTCCAGAAAGCAAGGTTCCTTTCAACAACCGGCTAGTATGGACGGGCTTGACGCTCCTCGTCTTCTTGGTCATGAGCCAGATGCCGCTGTACGGAATTGTGTCGTCGGACAATTCAGACCCCTTATACTGGCTTCGTATGATGATGGCGAGTAACCGAGGTACTCTGATGGAGCTGGGTATCACTCCCATCATTTCGTCAGGCATGGTTTTCCAGCTTCTTGCTGGCACCCACCTGATTGATGTCAACCTGGATTTGAAGTCGGACCGCGAGCTCTACCAGACCGCCCAGAAGCTCCTCGCTATCCTGCTGTCCTTTGGCCAAGCCGTCGTCTTCGTTATCTCGGGTCTCTATGGTCAGCCCTCCGATCTCGGTGCCGGTATCTGCGTCCTACTCGTCATTCAGCTCATTGTTGCTGGTCTGATCGTCATTCTTCTCGACGAGCTGCTCCAGAAGGGCTACGGTCTCGGAAGTGGCATCTCCCTCTTCATTGCGACTAACATTTGCGAATCCATCGTCTGGAAAGCTTTCTCGCCAACTACCATTAACACTGGCCGTGGTCCCGAGTTCGAGGGAGCCATCATTGCCCTCGTGCACCTTCTCTTCACCTGGCCAAACAAGACCATTGCGCTCCGCGAGGCCTTCTATCGCCAGAACCTGCCCAACGTCATGAATCTGTTGTCCACCTTCATCGTTTTCGGCGCTGTCATCTACCTCCAGGGTTTCCGTGTCGAGATCCCGGTCAAATCTGCACGCCAGCGCGGTGTCCGCGGTTCATTCCCCGTCCGCCTGTTCTATACCTCCAACATGCCCATCATGCTGCAATCTGCTCTTTCCTCCAACATCTTCTTGATCAGCCAGATGCTCTACTCCCGCTTCTCCGACAACCTCCTCGTCCAGCTCCTCGGTGTGTGGGAGGCCAAGGAAGGTTCTGCTCAGCTCTTCGCTACCTCTGGCATTGCCTACTATATGTACGTACCGCCAAATATTGCTAGCTTCAATTACTTACACAAGACAGGTCTCCTCCCCTTAGCATCACCGAGGCCATATCCGACCCTCTCAAGACCGCCGTCTTCATCGTCTACATGCTCGTTGCCTGTGCCGTCTTCTCCAAGACCTGGATCGAGGTCTCTGGCTCCTCTCCCCGCGATGTTGCCAAGCAGCTCAAGGAACAAGGTCTCGTTATGGCTGGTCACCGTGAGGAGTCCATGTACAGGGAGCTGAAGCGCGTCATCCCAACGGCCGCTGCTTTTGGTGGTGCTTGTATCGGTGCTCTGTCTGTTGGCAGTGATCTTCTCGGCGCCTTGGGTAGTGGAACCGGTATTCTGCTCGCCGTCACCATCATCTATGGATACTTCGAGATTGCAGCCAAGGAGGGCGACATGGCGGGTCTCAAGGGCATGGTCATGGGATAATTGATTTGACAGACAAAGACGCGGGAGTGGTGCGTCTGGAGATTTCCTTTGCATGGGCTGGGTTGAGAAGAGGAAAACTGAGATGCTGTTTGGCATCGTGTATACTACAATGTCGTAAGCTTCAAAAGTAGCCATCATGCTAGACGAGTCTCCTTCCGTCGGTTTTGGACTGGGCCGGGTTAGGCAAAGCCGTAAAAGTCATGCAGCGCGGTTTGCAAGCGATAGTCAGATGTTAACAATTTGGAAATGACAATGTGCAACCCACTACCTTGTGCTAGGCCTCGGGCTCCAGAGGCCCTCTCAAGGGCACGTGCATGGTACTGAATTCAACCAAGCTACGAAGTCAGGGCAGGCCCTTCTTTCATTCTGCGGAACTATTGACTTAATAGTATCCGTGGACTACTATGTCGATGGTCTTGGCTCCCTCATCATACAGTATAGCGTAATCTTTCCTTCCTCCCCTTCTCCCTCTTGGCAGTCCATCTCTTTCACCAATTTGAAGCCAAATTTCTCATAAATGGCAACGTTTGGAATACTCCTCGAGCTCTCAAGATAACACCACACCCCCTCTGCGTCCGCCACCTGTAATACCGTCTCCATCAGCGCCCTCCCCACCCCCTTCCCCTGCGCCTCCGGCAATACAGTCACGATATTGCAAAAGTAGTACCCGTTCTCGCTCTTCCAAAGCTCGCCCTGGGCTTCCGCCTGACGCTCTTTCCATATCCAGTACCGCTTTGTGGATAGCCCGCCGCGCCCGTATCGCAGGTTCATGAGACCTTGGCTGAACCAGAGACTCCAGTGCGATAGGTAGAGCGACCAGGATGTCGGTTGCGCGGGCGGGTGCGGAGGGAGCCACATTGCGCAGCCGAGGATCTTGGAGGGGTTAGGGGAGGAGGGGTCGCGGGCGACGTGGAATAAGCCATGCTGGATTCCCCAGTGGCAGCGCAACGTAAGGGATACGCGGTTCCGAGTGAGCGAAATCTAGGGTTGTTGGATTGAGAAAGTTGGTGGGGAAGAGGGTATGACCAGCGTACCTTTGAGCGGTCGGGGTATATCCAGCGGTTGTAGGGGTCCTCGGCGAAGGCTTGTTGAATTGTGTCTATTGCGCCATCGATATCGGCTTCTGTCATACGAGTGACTTCGATTGTCATCTTGATTGGGCTGTGAACTTCTACGCGTGAGCGAATTGTGGTGCAATGGGCCGAGCTATGGCGGATTGAAGCAGAAGGAAGTTTTAGTTTTTGACGGGGACGCCAAAAAGTCAAGCTCGAAAATATCTTCCCGAGCCATGGAATTGGCGGAGAAGAGTAGTATCCGATGGGTGAAGCTGCCCACTTCGCGGTGCGGATGGACAAAACCGGGAAGGTCCATGCGGAAGGCCCACGTGAGAGCTTGTCTCAAGCAGGCATATGTTAGCGAGTAGCATCACCCAACTTCAGCCTGGGAAGAGCTTCGGTGGGTAGACCTTCGCGACAGGTTACGTCACGATGGCAGACAGCGGTCACAATATCGAATACTCTCCTAAAGGTATATGTCTGGATTATAGGAAGTTCTTCGCCCATTAAACCAGCTAACATCTCCTAGCATGGCAGACGGTTTAGCTTCAGTTGAAACACGTTGCAGGCTCTGCCAGTTTTGATACATATAGCCTTGAGTCTACTGAATTTACGTAGTCAACAATGCTTTCGCCTGCCAATAATGATGGCGCAAGAGAGGATGTCACGAAGAGCGCTCTTCCCAAGCCAATTTCGAAGCCTCCAAAGCCAATCTCGAAGCCTCCCAAGCCAATTTTGAAGCCTCCATCGGAATCCTTTCGGGTCCGGGAAGTAGGACCATACTTTCGTCCATTGTCACCATTGTCTCGTCGACTCCTACCTACGGCAGTAGACTTAAATCCTCGGGGAGCAAATCTCCTCCGTGAGATGCTACAGGACCTTGGTCAGCAGGCAAACTTCACATTATTCGCCGAACACGACGTCACAGACTTGTGGTTGCCCTTGCCAAAGCAAAGTCTCCGTTACATCCTTCGCGATCGCAATGCTGAAAACGCACTCTTTAATCTACAGAATCAAATTTTACACGGCCGGTATCCGCATTATCTTAATTACTTTGAAGTATTATCTTCGCCTCATCATCGATTCGAAGACGGAGAAGATTTCATCGCCAGTGAGAAAGTCCTCGGGGAAGGTGGCTTCGCTATTGTAGAACAAGTTACCTTACCTACACAGCCAAAGCCTACATCATGCGTCAGAAAAAGGATCGGACGTTCAAGACAGCTCAAGACGCAAAAGCAACTGATGGCGGCATTCTCCCGCGAGATCAGCATCATGCAACAGATTTCTCACATTCACTGCGTCAAGTTCCTAGGTAGTTACACCGATTATGAAAATATGGCGATCTTCTCCTCCCCAGTAGCAGATATGGACCTAGCAACATTTCTAGACAGGGAGCATCTTGATACATTCGATTTGAGTACTCTACGACAGGGAATTGGCTGCCTGTCGAGTGGTCTATTGTATCTCCACGATAGCAAGATACGGTAAGTCTTTGAGCATCCCCAACGACTCAAGGTCAGCAAGCACAGTATATCGTAGATAGTGGAAGACACTACGATGCGACTCCTTCCTTCCGCTCTAAATGCTGACTATGACAACACAAGACACGAGGACCTCAAGCCGCAAAACGTATTGATACATGGACGTAACTTTCTTCTCACAGACTTCGGGTTCAGTCTCGACTTCTCCGAAGACTCAGTATCAACCACAACTGGACGGCCGTCTGCCTGGACTGCTCGATACTCCGCCCCAGAAACGATGGAGCACGAAGCACGCAATAGAGCCACGGATGTGTGGGGACTCGGCTGTATCTTATTCGAGATGATTTCAGCCATCTGTGGCCGCCGTCTATCCGAGCTGAAAGCATTCTGGCGAAAAACTGGAAACGGCCACCCTAGCTTCTCGCTCAATGCCGAAGCATTGGATGTATTTTCTCGGAAGCTGTACGCAGACATTCGATCGAAAGAAGACCCAGCAAAGGATGCCGCCTTGCTAGGATTAACCCTTGGAATGCTCCAACAAGACCGTCTCCTTCGGCCCAGTGTACAGCAAATTGTGGATAAGATTATGGATTTCGAGATGCTGTTCCCGGAGCATAATCCTTTGATAGGGACCTGCTGTGTTAAGGAGCCGAACGCAGATCGCGCTGCTAGACTCTTACAAAGATGGGGCCACCTGCCGCTACAAGCCGAGTACTACATTCCCATGTGTTCGACCAATTTTGCATCTTTTGTGGTCGACAGTAATTTCAATGTTGTGGACTCTTATGATCCAGATGATTTCTTCGGTCTCAGTTACAGAGGAATCACCACATATCCACAAGAGCCTGATCGTCTTGATGAATCACCAGTTCCTACAGCAACCGCTCTTTTACCCAATTTAGACGAGCTCCTCAAGGTTCTTGAATACCTGTATATATGTGAAGACTACGCAAAAGCACCAACACCACCTTTGGTCGTGGATTTTGAACAGTATTCGGTGAAAAGGGGGTCCCCAAGGAAGGAGGTCGAGTTGAGCATCGAAAAAAAGGATTCGTTGAAGAACATGATTCAGCTGAGCGCCAAGGCTTGTTCTCTCGAGCACATGCTGTCCACCTGGCTAACGCTCCCATCACAACCCACTTCCGAACCATATGTACAAGTCTCGCTCATACCAATCTGCTTTCCTCGCTGTGAGCTAGCAGGGCAGTTTTTCTACCTCGTCTCCTATAAGATCAACCCGGACGAGCACGAAGAGAGCGAAAACAAGTACTACCGGTGGTTAGACGGTGCAAGAGATGATATATTGCAAACGGTTATTACGGATATTGCGCACCAACTTGGGAAACCCTCTGCTGCAAACGAGAAAAAAAGCGTGGAAGCAAACGTTACTGCCTTGGACGCCAATGTTCCAAAGGAAGGCGGGGACATACCCGAGGAAGCGATTGAGAAAGACATGGCCAGCCAAGCGCTTAGCTCACCAGATGCTTCGACAGTAGACCCGGAACTCAACGAACCGTCTCAATATGTCAGGTTTGACCCCAAGCCAACCGTATATCAACCCGAATATTATTACGAGCGAGCCGCGACCTGGACAAATATCTTTCCGCCCCGCAAAAGAGAAGTATTCCCGGACGAAGTTGAATTTGAACCAGAGGAAGAAGAAGAAGAAGAAGAAGAAGAAGAAAAAGAAAAGTCTCCCCGACTAGGAGGGCCTCTGACGTATACACCAATAATTCCGCCCTCATTCTCAGCTAGACTTTCTCAACGAATGACCTCCGGAGCGGGAGCAGCATCAGACCTCACATGAGAAGGCCAAGGAATGGGATGTTTGTACTGCGGTTACATGGAATGATACCAATCTGTCGCGGGCTTGTTGTTGAACATGGTCTCCTCGCGTCTCTCAAGACTTCGCTCCAATTGTTTTTGTATATCTGAACAGCGTCACTCAAGTTTCCCCCTTCCTCGACCTGAAGTACGCCAGCAAAGAGGATCTCGATACGTGCTCGATACATATCCAACGACGTAAAGCTGCGACTGACTGGTTTCCCGACACGAATTTGAGGTTTCCTTGACGACCCCTGATCGTATTCCCACAGTGCTCATTCTCTTCTCCCACCAACCTACCCACAATCGATTTCTCCACGCGTCCAACGAAACAAGAAATAGTACGAAGGCTTGCCAAAGCAAGAAGAAAATGAAACTAGTACTGGGCGATACCTAGGTCTTCCCCTCATCGCCTTTTGCCCAATGTTGCTAGCAATGAAACAGCAGTTTCACACAGCATACCTCTCACACTTCACATATACGTCCACTCACATCACAGCTCGGTTCCAAGTCTCAGCATACAAATCGAACAAATCAATCAACATTCTGCTGTTCCAATGCACTGGTATAATCCCCTCGACAAGAGAGGTCTGTGACACAAGTACTCCAAACCCAGATCCGCAATGCCAGGATATCCAACGAGCGTCGTAGACGTCGTGATCGCGTAAGAATAAAAAGAAAACAAGGATTTTTTCCACATGCAAGCACCCATGCACACACGGCATCCTACCTACCTCAACACCAACCTCTCCAGCACGGCGCCAATGGCCTGGGCGCCCGCGACACCGTCGTCGCCCAGGATTCTCTGAATCTCGACGACCAGGCCTTCGCTCTTCTGCCTCAGCTCCGTGATGACCTTTTTGCTGTATTCGAAACTGCCCTTTTCCTCCATGTACTTGATGGCGTATCTCTTCACTTCTTCGTCTGTTGTTTTCTGTTTCAGGATGTTGATGAGGACGAGGTTAGACGGGTCCGCGCGGATGGCGTGGATGACGGGGAAGGAGAATTTGCCTTCGGTGAGATCCTCGCACAGGCCTTTGAGCGAGGAATAGCCAGATGTGGGGGAGAGGTTCAGGTGGTCGTCCAGGATCTGGAAGAGGAGGCCGACTGAGGAGACGAGGGGCGCGCAGTCACTGTGGGTGGTTAGTCGTCGTGATTGGAGAGGATGGCGGGCCAGTGCTCGGTGCGTGGAGCGGTAATGGGACATCTGATAAGACAAACATACATGTTCACGGCACTTTCGGCCTGCATTAGCTTGATGGCAAGCCGGAACAGGCCGCCCGTCTTGTTGCCCACCATCTCGAGGTAGTCAGCCTCGCTGGGACAAGTCAAGCTGTCTCTCCAATACAGGTCCATGCCCTGTCCGCGATGCAGGTTCAAAAGCTCCTCGGTGAAGATCTCGATTAGCTTTGGGTTGTTCATGAGCATGAGCTCCTGCAGCGCCTTAAAGTAGACATAATTGGCGGTATTGATCGTTTGTGCTACGCCAAAGATGCTGTTAGCGACTGGGATGCCGCGACGCAGCACCGACGAGTCTTCGACGTCGTCTACGCTGTTACACGACGTTAGCACTGGGGTGCTCGTACAAGCAGGGCTGGCGAGCATACAGCAACGACGCGGTATGGAGCATGCCCACGACGCGCGTAATGACCTCCAGGCGCTCCGGGGGCACTCTCAGCCACTGATTGAAGGCGGCGATGAGCTGGCTCCGAATATCTTTGCCGGGGTGTCCGTATAGATAGTCGAATGGGCCCATCAATATGCGCTCCTTCTCCTGCGACCACATCCTGCCCTTTCCATTTATCAGGTCGTCGCCAATGGGCTTGAGCGGGTCGGGCGGGGGCGGGGACAAGGGCGTAGGGTATACGTGGGTGCCGTGTGAGTTCATGGCTTGCGAGAAGGATGCGCGCAGCGGGGTGGTGGAGCTGTGACTGTGTTTGGTCTTCTTCTGGCCTATCCAGTCGTACTCGGACAAGGGACGCAGGACAGAGGCGCGGTGCTTGATCCCGTTGACGATGCCGTGGGAGCTGGTGCGGGGAGGGATGGCGTTGGGGGACTGGAAGGGCGAGTTGGTCGGCATAGTGGGAGCGGGTCGCAGCTACGTGGTTGCCTGTGAGCGTGGCTGTGGGGGGACACGGCGACCGCAATTGACGGTGCGACGTCGGGCGCGCTTACGGGGCGTATGCAGAGAGAAGGCGACGCTACGACTCGGTCACCGTGAGTCTACAGAGAGCTCACCATGGCCGGTGGAGCTTCAGGCGGAGGCAGAGGGTGTGGGTGAGGAGGGATGCCGGCCAGGAACCACGCAGCAGCTCCCGCTACAGCTCCGGGCGCGCATCATGGCGTCCCGGCGTAGTACACAGGCGAGCAATTGGAGATCGAGGACGGTTTTGACGCCGGCTAGTGACGATGCATGTCGCTCTCCGCTAGCTGTGTGGCGCTGATGGCATGCAGCTTCACATGATGGGGACGCCCGCACAGCCCAGAGAGCGGCCCGCCACACCAGCAATTCACTGAGCACTGAGCAGCACCCGGCACACACTCCCGCCTGGCCACTGATGTCACCCACTGGCCGGTCGGGTGGCTTTTGCACAGCTGGACCACATGGACCACATCCGAGCGTCGCCGTGCCGTGGCGTAGACACTGATAGACAACTTCTTCTTGTGCACGCTCCCGCTGCATCGCGCCTGCATAAATCACAGAGTCACGCTTCTCTCCGCCTCGTTTGGGTCTCGCTGTCAATGCACTATCACTCTAACGGACGGCCGCAACGTGGGCGAGTCGTACAAACGCTTGGAGGGTCGATCACTGTCCTTGCAAGAGGCACGTGCGCATCATGGTTCTGTGGATAAAACTGACAGCGGAGCGGATAATTGACAAAGGGCGTCTAGCGCATCTCATCATTCTTGACAGGTGTTGGCATTAATACATTACATATACCTCGCCCGTTGAATGCATACTGCCGTCATCTCTCGTCATGAATCGTCCACGCAAATTCCGTGCACGAACAATCACCGCCCGACTCTACCATTCTGGCCATTGCATAAACCACACGTAGAAAACCCTAAGAGAACCGTGACGCCCAGAGTCTCGAGGCCGTAACATTGCTGAACCCACACTTCACATTCCGTCCCTCGTCCACCTCATAGCTTCTTGACAGGCTTCTTCTTCTGCTTCTTATCGGACCAGATGACTTTGGCGTGCGCGGCCAATAGCTTCCTCAACTCAATCTTGAATTCTGCCATGTTCTCTTCAAGAGTGTGCGTGCTCTGAGTGGGGCGGCGCCATGAGCGACCGCTGAAGTTATCCTCGGTGAGCTCGATCAGATCCACAGCCGCGTCGTATTCGCCCTTTGCAACGCCCACAGCCTCGAGCCACGGGAAGCCGTCTCGGTAGATCTGGCGAGCCACCCATTTCGGCTCTCGTCCCCAAGAGATGGTGGTTTCGATCTTCAACTTCTCGAGATTGGTTGCGGCCGCCAGGGCTGCAAAACTGGCATGATTGTACGCCTTGTGCATGCCACGATAACCGCCCCATCCGCGGATGGTGATGTTCTTGATCAGAGCAGCCGCTCGAGGTCCCATGTTGACAATGAAAGAGTGCATAGTAAGCGTATCTGCCATGTGGAAACGGTTGCTGTAGAGGATCTTGCAAGCCTCGCCGTGGATCTGCTTGTTGACGGCCAATAGAGCGGGTACCAGCGGCCGAGGTTCCATCCAGTGAGTTCTCTCCCCATCTTGCTCCTCGTCATCGTCATCATCATCGGGATCCCTATGATGTGCATGGAGACCGAATGCTCGTTCTATGTACTCCCAACCCGCTCGGCGAACGGTACGGCGATATTTGACCGTGTCGGACACTAGCGTGATGCCACGAGAACTGGACAGACAGTAGCCGTATATCATGTTCCTGATCTCTGCTGGGAGTTCAAGAAACTGGAAGATCTTGCGCTTGGGAAGTGGACGGGAAGTGCGAGAAGCCTTGCGCTATGACTTTGTTCAGCCTAGCAGCAGGAGATGTCATCGGGTTTGCAAACCTTTGGCAGAGAGAAGTCCTCTTCAACTTGGGCCGATTGACTTTCAGAACCTTGCTCTGAGCTGATTTCATCATCGGGACCTCCTTCGTAGTAGTTGACTTGGGCCCTTTTGCGTTTGGATTGCCTTCGATTAGAATCGACTGCCTGGAATTGAGACATGTTGGTCACGAGGTGTTTCAAATCGACTTTGGGTGAAGAATTGAATTGTAGGGTGACGCGTGTTGAACAGAAACACGAAAGACACGCGAAGGCAGGCGTCTTAAATACAGACGTTGAGGTCTTGGAGCGTGAACGGACGTGGTGCTAGCGCAGGCAGCAGCGAGGCAGGCAGGGATCTTATAAGGCATCGACCCTTTACCGAAGGCAGTGCACGTCAGCCGCGCGGGACGAGTCAGCCGATTGGACAATGACTGCGAGTGCCGGTTGCGATGGCGTCAGGATTTCTTTTTGCGCGAGGATTGCATGTGAGATCTGGCGTGAAAGAGCAATGGAGATGTGGGAGCGTTGGGCCGTACCTGCAGAATAGTTGGTGTCCGTGCGCGGGGCACTCTGACTACTGCAGGTCGATGCGGACATCGTCGACACACTAGAAAGGCTCTCCTGCCTCTTACAGACCAGAACGCCTTGCGCCTGTTTTCACGCCTCTTCGTAGGATATAGATTGGTCATAGAGACTATGGCGGCTTTCAATGTCGACTCCTTCACCTCTATCAATATTCCTCTACCTCCTTGCTGTATCGAGTTCTGGCCCTTGAGATCAGAGTACGCAGTTGTTGGAACCTATTCCTACGAAGCGCCCCTGTCGCCCAACGAAACACAGACTTCGTCGGTCCCAATTGACTCGGGAGACGCACAGGCAGGTGAGAGATTTGGAAGTCTGGAATTGATCAGAGTTTCGGGGAATAACATGTGTGTAATTCCTTGCTTTGTACGTCTTATACGTTCCATTAAACGATATACTAATGGAATCGATAGTACTCTCGCCGGCTCTTTTCGCGAGGGTCGTCTTAGAAAACTTCCCGCAATATTGGACCTGCACTTTTATCCCCCACACCTAGAGCAACCGACCTATCTCGCAGCTGCCAGTTCGGTTGGCAGCATTGACATTTTCAGCATCGTTGACCTGGATCGAAGCGAAGCCACGCACGGTCTCGACGACTTGCCACATCAGCAGGATATTGAGATTGGATTTAAGCAGCTTCATTCCTGGCAAGTCTCCTCGCCCACGACACTGGTTACGTCGTTTGCGTGGCATCCTACAAGACCGCACGTCTTATTTACCCTGGACACTGGCGAGGTTGGAGTATGGGATGTACCATCGGAAAGGCTGCTTTACAGCTTCGACGCAAACAAACACACAGAGGTAAGTCTCAATTCCCACAGCCTTGTCTTCAGCTACTTACTGGTGCCGTTTTAGATAGCCTGGACCGCTGCATGGGATTTAGCAGGCGTGTCCATACTGTCAGGAGGAGACGATTGCACATTGAGGTACCACGGCCAGTCAGATCTATCTTGGTGTGATCGACGAATACATTCGATGGGAGTGACTGCCATCCTGCCTCTGCAAGACGGAAACAAAGATAATTTGTTCATCACTGGTAGCTACGATGAACATATTAGGCTCATTCAAGCTCCGCAAAGCGGCAGACGAACGGAGCTCGCAGAGCTCATCTTAGGCGGCGGCGTTTGGAGACTCCAGAAGTTACCGACAGATACTCGCGATGCCCAAGCCTTGGGAGAAGATGGTGTTGCGCTTATCTTGGCCAGTTGTATGCACGGTGGGGTGCGAGTCGTCAAGCTAGCCAGGAACACCGACGAAGAATGGCGCTTCGAGGTGTTGGCAAATTTTGAGGCACACGCGAGCATGAATTATGCTACGGACTGCCAACCGCGCGACCAATCTACGGTGGTCAGATCATTTATTAGTACGAGTTTCTACGATAAACTCATCTGCAAATGGCAATTTTGATTGGCTTGCACCTCGTCGGGGTTGTTGTGGTGAATGATCAAAATTTGTATCACACCTTGGGGAGATTTCTCCGCACGGCATATTAGGATTCACTTTGAAGAGACTGTGGTCACTTGGGCGTTCATTACCCTGTTTGAAGAAGTTGAAATCGGTGGGAAAACCGCTCTACATATTGCTTTCTAGTCCCTCGTGCTAATGGAACAAGACTCCACTGTCACTACTTGTTGGCACCCAGCCCTGATTCAAGGTCAAGCTTAGAGGGGCTTAAAATATCTGTGTGGCCTTAAACTTTTGATCTTTGTGTAATCGATCATCACCTGAAAGAGATATCAAAAGTCAGGTCAGTGCTGCAGGAAAGAGAGGGGTCGTGTGGGGTAGGAGGGCTGAACTGAGTAACATTGAGATTGCCAAAGAGATGAGTGTTTTGTTACCCCGTAAACTGATACTAAAGATATGTTTTGGGCAATCCTACAGTTCCAATGACCTCAAAGTTCATTGCTTGCTTGCAATCTCCTATTGACGGTGGCACAGAAATCGTTGTCCAATCAACCACGCTTGGAACGGAATCATTCAGGGGTTGAAAGCGTTGGTGCACGTTCTGCGAGCTTCGGTAACGGTTCGTACCACTTACCATTGTTGTTGAGTGGGTTTAGTTCCACGCGATGGTGTAGGGCTGAAGCCAAGCCAGATCGGTCGTTAGCGCCGACCCTGAACACCAGGGGTATGTGAAACTGCTGCGGTGTTTCGCAATGGCGACCTGACTACTTCGCCCCGACCGTGACGAAGCCCCGCCAAAGACACTATTATTGCCACCTACTACCTCCTGCTGGCACGCTTGCCACATCGAAACATTGCTAGAGCGCCTACATAGAGTGTGGGCGGTATGGCAGCGACGATCGTAAGCCCACCTCCTGCGCCGGTTGCCAATACGAAGCAAATGCCTCCACAGGCGCATAGCTGCCCGAGATGCGGGACGGCAGTTCTACAAGATGGAGCGGCGAGGAATGCGCAGAGGAGAGTTGCAGAGCTGGAAGCGCAAGTCGAGATGCTCACCGCGAAGGCCACAGCTGCCGGTATGTTTGCCGCCTATGCGCAGTCAACCGCGTCGCGGAAATGACACCTTGCAACGCCATGCTGATGCAACGAACAGTGGACAAATGCGCCGACTATGAAGATCAGCTACGAAGCATCAAGGGTGCCCAACCAGAGGCGCTCAACCCCACTCGGTCATCGAATGAAGAAGCTCGACCGTCCACCGCAAATTCGATCACAGCGAAGAACTCCCGCTTCTCCTTCCTTACCGGACGACGAGGATCCCCTGCGCAGAACCAAGCCGCCGTACCTCCTCCTCCCTCGTCAGTCGACACAGAACTCCTCGAACAGCTTACCCATGAACGAGCTCTGCGCGCAAAAGCGGAGGAGAAGGCACGGAGAGTAGATTCCGAGATCGAAGAGCTCAGCGTGCAACTGTTCTCACAAGCAAATGAAATGGTAGCTACAGAGCGAAAGGCCCGAGCAAAGCTGGAGGCCCGAGTTGAACAGCTGGAAAAGAAGGACAAGGACAAGATGGCGCGACTGGAGAGGCTGGAGAAGGCTGTGTCGAGAATTGATAGAGTCAAGGCAATGCTAGCGGCACCGGCGCCAGCACCACCAGGATCCCTCGCACCAGGTGGCAGGAAGTGAGGATGCAGAGGCCTCGATGAAGGAATGCTCGCTATGCTTTGGGTGGTCCTTGTGAGGACACCTTGCGGGACACGTGGAAGAGCTGCGTGAACACCGAGCAAAACATCACACCTCGATGACCGAGCACGCGCTGCCACTTTACGTTGCATACTCAAGCGACAGACTGTTTAAATCTTTTGTTTCGGGTAGCAGCAGGTGTGGAGGCACATTGCTTTTCCGTTCTGGATCGACACTTGGTTTAAGCGTCATGATACCCTTTTCCTATCTTCCACCATGGACATTTAGCGCTGCATCGGGCGGAATACCCTGGAGTTTGTCTTGGTTCAGATTGTGTGTTCCGACGGGCATTGTACGATACGACGACTTTTGAATATAGTACTTTTTGTAATTCTACCCTAGGGACTTCCCCTCAAAGATAGAGTGCCAACTTCCTTTGGCAATTAATACCATTCCACACTTTCACTAGGAAAGCTAGTCCTTCTTCCAGTTTTCCTCGACTGCCTCTCCCGAATGTAAACCATGGAACGAGTGGGTACGCATTGATACTAGGGCGCTAGAGGCGGATCGGAGATTTGTTTTCTGTGCATGTGGCCCGAGCATGTTAGTTCCACAGCATGGACAGTGGGGCTGGATATTGGGTGGATTGTTGGCCGGCTTGGGGGTGAGTGTCTTTGCTAGCATGTCACGACGTGACGGACTCTGGGTTCTCAATTTTTACAGAGTTCGTGTGTAGTGTGGCTGAAGTCGGACGTCTCTTCAATTGCTGGCACCATGACAGCCGGACAAATTCGTTGCCCACGGCTTTACGAGACTTGGAAGGCTAACATGAATGCCGGTTGTGGAAGGAGCTTGTTGCTGGGGTAAGAAGATGACCGATCTGACACCTGCTAGGGTACCTAGACTTGAAGTGTGGTCTGACAACCAGCGACCCATGGGCGCGATCACCTCAAAATAGAAGTTGAAAACGCAAGACCTATCTGAAAACTATCACACATGACTTGGAGCACAGGAGGAGGATTGGCCGAGGCTCGAGACTTGTGGTGACTGCTCTGGACCAGGCGATTCCAGCCGGTATGCGGGGAATAAGCTCTTGACGAAGGACAACGATGCCTTGTGTGCGGAGGACCATAGCGACCCAATCGAACAAGGGAGCCTTCGGACTGTGCAGAGGTATGACAGACTCAGGTGCGTGCGCTCTGGCGATGTTGGATCGATTTGTGCATTGGCCATTGGAGCACGTCGCACACTCTGGGGCGAAGGGGAAGGCGCGATCAAGCGCAGGGCAAGCGCGAACTGAAAAGAGCCACTGTCCCCAGGACGAGACAGATTTCAGCAGCTTTGATTGCATTTGTTGCAGAGCAGAAACGCGGCGTTCGATGGGCGAAGGGATGGTGCGGCTGGGCTTGGTCGCGTGCTCCGGAAGCGTTTCCATGAGGAGCGGATCCCCATTCCCAGCGAAGCCTTCTGCCCCTGGGATGCGTGGCCTCAACGCCATGATGCACAGGTGGAGCGAGGCAACTGGAGGGCAGAAAGCAACCATGTGTTCTTTGACGCACAGAGGCCAGAGGTGGAGCTGTTCTAGTCATGTTGGCGATTGCCGTTTCACTGCTGCGGGGACGCTGATTGGGACGGTGGAAGCACTCTGGGGGAAGTACAAGAGCGACGCTCTCTATTGCGACTGAGTACAGGGGACCTCTGTATATACAAGTAGATGTGCTCGACGCGCGGAGGCTCTCGACGGCAGAGCATTGCGGCGTGGTGGATAATCTCCGACCCCTTTTGAAGGCCACTGATCGCCAGCCTGGCCCGGACAGGTTTAGCGCGGCTGGGGGAGATGCGTGGACGGACTGGTTTCAGGTTTCGCAGGGCAGGGGCAGCGGGCGCATCCCTCCAGCTCAGCGACCGCCGACCCCAAAAATAATAATAATTGCCCTGCGACACCAACCTGCCCTGCCTCAACCTCGACTCCCTCCCACCACGCCCGCCCGCCCACCGCCGCCGCCGCCACCACCACCACCTCTCTCTGCAGCCCCGGACGGCCACCTGCACCCGCCTCGCCGCCCCCGGACGCAGCCGCTCCTTACTCCGACGCTCTAGGCTGGATCGCACGGGGCTGGCATGCCTTGAAACTGCGACCAGCGCACTGCTCTCCGCACCTCCTCCGGTTGGCCCTGTCGCTCCTTCGTCGACTTCCTGCACAACCACGTCGCCCGCGACCACGGCGACGACGTCACACTCCGGACGCCTTCCGCTCTTTAACGAGCCCTTCGTTCTTTCATCCACACCCCACGCCCTCGCAACCATTGCGCCGCACCGCCGCCTTGGCACGCCCCCCGACGTAGAATTTATCGCCCTCTCCAGCTCGACGAGCCGGGCATGAGCTACGATGACGCGCCCGCAGATTATTAGAGCAGGTACGGCTTGGGTAATGGCTCATTTGAAGAAGGGCCGCCGTGCTAACCCTTGTTTGTGTGCAGACACGATCGATCTCCAGGATAAGACCTCCCCGACCGCGCAGGACCATTCTCTACAACCCCAGCACCCAGCTCCCCTCGGCATTGGCCCAGCTGCCCCTCACCAAGAAGCTACGTTACGGCGGGTGGACGAAGAGCGCACAAATGAAGAGGTGCACCTGCAGAACGGGGGCTGGAGTGACGCCAATACCCTGCGCGACGATCCAGGCTCTGACGATGAGCGAACCGTCGTGACAAACGGCAATGGGGATAGAGAATTCAAGCAGGACGAGCAGGCTGTGCGCCTGAACGGCGGCATGACGGGCAATGGAGACGACGGCGAGTTGGCCGACGCCGATGTCGAGGAAGACATGGACGACGACATGATGGACAAAATCTCCAGTTCGCCCTCAATAGACGATGGTGGGTATTCTTTACCTTCTCCCACTCATTGGCCAGAGCGACGCACCTCCCTCACTCCGGGCTCTGCGCCAATCTCGCCTGATAGCGGCATGGATTCGTCCTCCCCGTTTATCACCACACCTATTCATTTCCCCCACTCTGCCGCTGCAGCTCGAAGACCGAACAAAGTCCCAGCTCGCCACGCAGATTCCATTTCAAAGTCTCCTTATCGGTCATCTCCTATTCCTTCAAAATTTCCAAGTCCTCAGAAAGACAACAAGCGACCAGCGGATCATCATCATATGGGTGAGTATAAGCAAGAGCGAGGAACCAACCGATCGATTACGAGTGCTAAATCCCTTATCGGTGTCCCAAACGACAGCCCTAGGACCCAGCGCCTGAGAAAGGTGGAGTTTCGGATACAGAACTTGCGCGAAGACTCTCAAATGTCTCTCCTCTCCGACCTTAACGATGAGGACATGCGAAGCCTGCTCAAGCCGGTACCCAGTCCGGGTTCCGAGGAATTTGACCTCGCCGACATCCAACCTACCGGCGAGCAAGCAACGCTCGGGCGCACTTCGTTCATGTTCGAAGACCTAGATGACGACGATGACTACGACGACGACGATTCGTGGACGACCGACAGCGACGCCGACTCGTGGGATGAGGAAGCTGGTGATGATGATGATGATGATGAATCCAATGGCATTTCTTTTTCTGAAAACCCCCGATTCATCGACTCTGGTTGGGGAGGCGAATGCTTACGAGAAGCAGAAGATATTGATTTTGAATTCGTTTATGCGTTGCACACTTTTGTGGCAACAGTCGAAGGGCAAGCCAACGCTACCAAGGGAGACACAATGGTTCTCCTCGATGATAGCAACAGCTACTGGTGGCTTGTCAGGGTAGTGAAGGACAGCAGCATAGGTATGCAGTCTGGGCATCATGTCAACAACACGCTAACGAGCCGTCAGGTTATCTGCCTGCCGAACACATTGAAACTCCAACGGAACGGTTGGCCAGGCTGAACAAGCATCGGAATATTGATCTTTCCGCAACGATGCTAGGAGACACGGCGGAGAAAACCAAAAACCCCTTGAAAAAAGCGATGCGGCGACGCAACGCAAAAACGGTGCAATTCGCTCCTCCAACCTACGTTGACGCCGTGGACTATGACTACTCTTCCGACGAGAACGGCGACGAGGAATTGTTCGGCGGCGTGGATCCGAATCAAGCGCAAAACCAGACTACAACCGTCGCTACAGAGCCCGAACAGGATGAGAACCTCAAGGTTCAGCCACTGAAAGTCAACGGGGCAAAGAAAGACGCCAACTCCAACGCGTCTGAGCAGGATGGATCACGGAATGCCAATGACGAGGCTGTTGGTGACGGAGGGAAACCAAGAACCAGTGACGAGATGTTTGACCGCCCTATGGATCCGAAAGTGTCGCGGAACGGAACAATGCGCAACACGGATTCCTTCTTCAAGGATGATAATGCCGAAACACGGAAGATTACCCTCACTCCCAATCTGCTCAGAGACGACTCGAGTACTTCGACGACAGGCTCACGAGAAAGAGGGCCGAGCTTGGAGAGTCTTGAGAAGAATGGTTTCGCAGACAAGGTCAAAGATGATAAAAAGAAGAAGGAGAAGAAGCCTGGGATGCTTAGTGGACTGTTCAAGCGCAAAGAGAAGAAGCCCAAGGGTCTTGGTCCTCTGGACTCATTCGACAGCGATATTGAAAAGCAGTCTGAAGAATTGGGTCGCAATTCGCCACAGTCAAAGGGCTCTGATGATGGTTCCCTGGAACGTCCATCTGCTGAGCAAACGGGCAGCCCATCTCCCTCCAGGCAAGCGAGCAAAGGAAAGCTACAGAAGCCCCAGCGAAGCAGAGATGGGTCACCAATCAAGACTGTCAAAGCTGCGTCGGAGACAGACAAACCAGAGCCATCTACAACTGTGCAGAACGCAGCGCCTCAAGACGCCCCCGCGACAAAACCTGCTGGTCCCCAAGGGCCTTCGACAATGCGTATGGTGTCGCCAGAGCGCGAAGAAGAGAAGCCGTCGATCGAGGGCCGCGTGCAATCTCCAGAAACTCGGTCCCGATCAAATTCAACACTGTCAAAGGTCAACCCGATCAACATGCTCAAAAGCCAGCCAAACGCAGAGCCTCGACCTGAGAAGGTCAAGAAGGCGAAGCAGCGAGTACAGCTTGACGATTTTGACTCGGAAGAAGACGAGAAGAACGATCCGTTTGCCGATCCTCAAGCGTCTAAAACGTCACACGTGGAGGAACCGGAGCCAGAGCCAACCGGACGCCTCTCCGAGTCTCCCGTGCAAATATCTGCCGCTGACGCACAACCACCTGGCAAGGAGAATATTCAAGAGAAACAACTGGAGACAGACCCACAACAACCCCCAGACCTTACTGGCGACACGTCGAGTCAAGAAACCAGCTCACCCATTTCCACGCCGTCCCCAGACGATAGTCCTTCGACTACTGCCCCCACGAAGCCGAATCTTGCAGTCTCTCGTCCAGTCGCCTCGCCCTCGCCCACACAGCTCGCGCCGCCCTCTTCCATACCTCCTCCTTCGCGTCCTGCACCAGTGCCAACGAAAGACATGGAAGACTTGTCCCCACCAGTCTCGTCAGAGAGCACGTCGCTGCCCGCATGGTCCGATTCCTCTCTCCGGGCATATCTTGATGATGGAACTGATATCAGAGACATGCTATTGGTCGTCAACGATACCACTGGTGTTGTGCCCGTGGGACCCGAACATCCCATCATGTCTCGCTTGTTTGTTGAAGAGACAAAGGCCGTCAGTCAGCTTGGCGGAGAGTTGGACAGTCTCCTCAACAAATGGATCGAGACGAAGAGGAAGAAGCAGAAGACAGCCAAGATCGCGAGGTAGCAATGGCTTTTTAGGTGATGACGAGCAGACGAGCGAAACGTGTAATGTGCGCAGAAAACCCTGCGGAATATACCCTTACTTCCATTGGATTTTTGCGAGCGAATCGCGGGTGGGAGCTTTTGGCGCACTGCTTCGGAGTTGAACGGTTGGTAAACCCACGTCTTGTTCATGGCTGCATGATCTTGGGGCTTCGATCTTTTCTCTATTCATTGTTTGCACGTTACCATGTCCTATTCATTTCCCTTTTCTTCGTCGCTGTAGCGTTCACCTCGCCAGCTCGAGCATGTCGCATACCGCCGGCGTTTCTCTTCTCTTCATCCCCGCGCACGGCATCTGAGCTTCGGCCAGTTTTCGTACTCTCCTTTATACCTCGTGGTATGCTCTCCTCACGGGTTTCTATTCGAACAGCCAACTAGCGTCACGCGGCGCGTCACGCTTAATCGATCCTTTACGATTAATGGTGGGAGGGAGGAGCAGATACTGGTTCTGCGATTGTACACATAGGAGGGGCTTGTGGCTGTTTTGAGAGCGGTGGAGGAAGTGGCTCTGGGAGGGGGGTGGGAGTGTTGAAGGGGGAAGCCTTGTATATATGTCGCGCGTTCGCGCACCCCCCTTTTCGGGAACCGGAATGAAGGAAGTATAAGAACCATCATCGCCCTTCTTGTCCTTAGCTGTGTATGTTGAGGGTCGGTCATGTGCTTGACTAGCCGAGCATCTACCATGCCCATGGCTAGAGCCAAGGTGAGACTGGCCCATGCAGGTTGCCAACACTAAGAGACTTCAGCGGGCAAAATGCATTGGGACTAGCCATGTTCTCCTCGATATGCTTGACACGCATAGCATTATCAGCAGGGACTTTGGACACTCAATCGAATCTTGGATAATTGCGAGATAAAGTGCTCGGTAGTAGATCATGTGTGGGCTCCCGCTCGTACAGCTGTGTCAAATTTAGTGCGAACGAGCTCCTTGCCAGCTGTCCTAAGTTATTTGTACAGGGCTGAAGCTTCAATGCTATGGTGGCGTCGGAATTAATATGTTTTCATCAGCTTTGCATGCATGCGTGGATGAGCTTCTTTTAAGAATTGGGAAGCCGGTATAACCAAACACTAAAATTTTGCTCCTGCTTCGATTGTTGCGCGTTTGGAGATGAAGCGATGAGATGAGGATAAGATATTGTGGTGAATGTGAAAGGGGTATTGATTGTGAAGACTAATAGCGATAGCGACTGTAGCTCTTCTGGTATCTCGTGATAAAGCTCTAATAAATCATCATGCTGCGCAACTCGTTACGTCCTATGTACACTGGCACCAGCCAGCTTCAGAGACCCTTGAACAGAGCCTAGAAGTTTTTAGAGGTAATTCCACCGGTGCCTTTTTGGTGGTCCTTGCCATCTCCTCCTGACATGACCTCCTCGTCGTACTGTGCATCGCTCTCCTGGTCGTATGCGATGCTGAAGTTGCTGATCTCATCACCGACCTCGAGCCAGGTATCGCTGGTTGCGGGAATGGGGAAGATCTTGCAAAGCGCCCAATAAACAGCAGCTGCGACAATGAAGCCACAGAAGTAATTGAGGTCGTAGATGTGCTTGGCAACAATGGGAACCTCGCGACCAATGGCGCCAGCAAAGCCGACAACATTGATGAGAATGCCAGCAATGTAGGCAGTGTATCCTCGGAGCGAGAAGCCGTAGGTGTAGTAATAAGGGCCGGTTTTCTTGCCGGAGTAAAGGTTCTTGACCTCAAGATAACCTTTACGTACGAAGTAGTAGTCGCAGACCATGACACCGGCAATAGACGACAGGAAGACAGAGTATGCGGAGAGGTATGTCGTAAAGTTGTTTGACGAAGATAGTAAATGCCACGGGCACATGACGAGGCCGACTAAGGCGCAAATGTAACCACCGCGCCGGATGTTGATGTAGCGGGGCAGGAGCGCAGTCAGATCGGTACCTGCCGAGACGGAGTTGGCGGCAATGTTTGTACCGAGTTGGGCGAGCACGAAGGCTGCCGAGATCACAAAGACACCGAAGCGCTGGCCAGCACCGCCTTCATCGAGGAATCTGTCGAGAAGATCGAGAGGGTTCCAAATTGGGTCGCCTCCAAAGATGACAGTCGAAGAGGAAGACACAATGATGCCGATGAACGAGGTGACCGCGAATCCAATGGGAATAGTGAACAGCTGCGACCAGAGGGCGTCTCGGGGTTTCCGTGCGAAACGAGCAAAGTCAGGATCATTCACGATGAGGGTGGCGAAATTGGCAATCGACGACATGATGCCTCGGATCATCAGCCAGCCAAGCTCCGAGCCCTGCTTCTCAGCTGTTTGGTGAACAATGGGCCCCATGCCTTTTGCGCGCACAATAGCCCATATGAAAAAGGCGAGGCCGGCGACGGGGACAAAGTAGGCCTTTACGGTAAAAAGATGGCGGATCTTCTCGACTGGAAACCAGATGGCGGGAAGGGATCCAAGCCAGAACAGGAAGAAGGAAACAAAGTCAACGGTGGTGGTCCCGGAGTTGGGGATGCCGTTGGGGATGGCGTCGCGTCGCCAGCTGTTCCAGATGGAGCGAATCATTAGGTAGACGCAGTTGCCTCCGATCCATGATTGGACGCCGTACCAGATACAGGCCATTGCTGCTCGGTTGAAAACAGGCCATAATGAGCCCCAGATGCCGAATGAAGCTCGGTTCACGACAGGGAAGGAGATGTGATATGTGGCTCCGATGCGACCGGTCATGCAGACTGTCGATGTATTAGCATGATCATGTCTGTGGCTTGAGAATGCCAGCGTATATCCAATTGAGATTTGACATGTGAGATTTTCAAAGAGGACAAGACCACTTACCAAAGCAAGCAGCTAAAGAGTAGCCGACCCACACAGTGAGCCAAGACTGCCACCACGACAGACCAGACACAATGGCGGACGAGGAAATCATCCACGTGTTGATGTTGAAGGAATCGGCAACCCAGAAGCCTACGAAATTCCAGGCTCCCCATTGTCTGCGTTCTGGCTCAACGGGTTTGAGGTCATGGTTGAAGAGCATCAACTGAGCCGTGGACAGGCCTGGCTCGCTCCTGTACTAAGTGTAAGTGAAGGTGTGGCTGGGTAGGGGTTGACGGTGCATACTCGACAGCAATCCTGTCGGCATAGTGGGCGATGTTGGTGGACCTGATCTTCTCCATCGCAAAGCTGAAAATGCTCGATTCATCTGAGGAGTGGAAGTAGGTGTTGGTTGCGATGGTCCTTATAAAAGGCGATGTCACGCCAGGGCTGGGGATTTCTTGAGTGTCTTGAGTGTCTTGGGAGTAACGAGTGGGGGAGTGCGGCCCCTGTCTGGATGGCCCAGGCGATGGGTACTCTGAAGCACCGATGAGCGGGACTCGTTCTGGATCCATGCTGGATCTCTTGGAGTGTGCAGCCTGAGAGTCTAGCGACGGGCGTGACAGAGGCTGCAGTTCGAAGTCGCCAGCTTCATCTTCGTCTCCATGCAGCATGGGCATTCTCCATATATAGCAGCCTACCGAGGCCGACAGCGTGATAGCAGCATCTGAACACAGATCTGGGCCGATAACGAGCGTCCAGGCTTATCAGAGAGCCGCGACGTTGCTGGCCAACAGATTCACTCTCGGACGAGGAGAAGGAGGCTGACAGTCCCTCGTGAGTGGGCCCTGTGAGTGGCAGGTGCGACAGCTGCCTTATCGACGGTGGTGGAGAGTGTGCATGGCAGGCCCGGACTGAGACGGGCCACGAGGAGTGTGTCCGCCAAGCTTCAACATATCTCCGACGCATTACCAGATTTGTGATACGATGTCGGACTGTCAGATCTTCTCCCTCATGTTTGACTCGATGCGAATTGGTCACCAAGAAAAGGGTATGAGGAGAGGCTCTTTATCTCTGAGCACGCGCCGGCGCTGCGTCTAGCTTGCACAGTCGCGCGTGACGTTGCACTCGGGGTCTGCTGGCTGCTTGGTTGCCGACGGTCCCATCTGGGCGCCTAAGCCACTTTCGCCATGGGCCCGCTGGGCGGAGATAGAGTGTGGGGTCCCGCCGGCCACTTACTCAATCTCATCGAGCAATTGGCTACCTTGGCTCCGCCAACAACTCAACGTATGTATGAGCTTGCAATATTTGGATTTGTCAAGAGAAAAGGAAAGGTGGGTGCAGAGGAAATGCCTATCTAATGTTGAGTATCCCACAAATCTCGGAATTACACAAAAGCAAAAGACAAGCCGCCAGAAGTGAGTGTGCATATGGTATTAGACGAACAACAAGAAAGAGACATGTCAGAATACGAAGGCGAGCACCATCGTCTGGGAGGCCAAGTGCCTCGGCTCTTAGCCGCACTTGAACCTGCAGCCCAAACCACGCGTCTGCGATAATATTTAGTATCCATCGAGGCGTCCGAATGGGGATAAGGAGACATACCGGCACTCCACCTACGTCTCTGAAATCAGTGACATCGCAGGCATCTGTATCATCCGATGACCACTTCTGGTCACCATAAGTAAACTCCAACTTGCCCTCCCCTGCGTCATGAATTATGACCGGAATTCCTAGCTGATAGCACAAAGAACTAAAGTCTTCAGTGGATACCTGCACCTTCTCATCCGTAACGCAGCCCTCAATTGCCATGCCTGCATTATCGCTGTAAGAACTCTTCCAACCCCATTCAATGGTCGTACTCGTATTGAGTTCTGCCGACTGCGAGATGTTGATCTGGCAAGTACCACGCTCGAAGTCAGGATCATCTCGGGGCGTGTAGTCGTTGTAGGCTTGGACGATTGCGTCTCTATACGCCGTCATTCCGTTAATGGTCGGGTGGAAAACACGGGCAATCCAGTCGGGAACCCCATCGCCGCTTGTGATGGCCGCCTCATCGTCTCCTGGAACGTTGTTTGGAAATTCACCCAGATTGATTGAAGTGTCGTTTTCGAGAACTCCGTTGGCCATGAGACAGGTAAAATAATCGCCCTGGTCGCCGTTCTCCAGGATTGCTTCGCAGTCTCCGTGCGGCACGTTTTCGCCTTTGCCGTCGAATTCCACCGATAGCCCACCGGTGGTATACTCAAGAGGATAGAAGTAAATATTCGGGTTACGGTAGCTGGGTTCCTTCACGCCCTCTTCGCAAAACCGATGGCCTTCGAAACCCGGATTCGTGTCAACAAAATGCATGTCTGCCCTTGTTGGATAGTTGTCAATGATTGTCTTGATCTTATCATTTAGATTATTGCTTAGCGTGTTCATTCCTGCGCGTCGCTCCTTGGTCAGCGGCAATACGTAGTTGTTCGGACAATAGAGTTTGAAGCTGACGTCGTCACAATAGTCTGTCTTGTCGTTCCAGAACCTTCTTCACTTCAGTGCAAATATTGGAGAGTACATGGAAAGACACACCTCGGATATCCAGTAATGAACAACTTCGTTCGAGGTGCAAACTCGAAAATCGATTTAATTGCGCTGCTGAGACCATCGGCAAAGCCCTGTCCATCGATACTATCCTGGACCTCATCCATGGCGGCTTTACAGTCGTTTGTGCAGTCGTCAAAGAAAAAAAAGGCACAACCACGACATGCGTTGAGACTGCTCTGATAGAACCGGTAGACACACTAGTCACATGTAAGTCCAATTAGATCTGACGCTTCTCGGAACAGAGACGGCTTACTCTGTCCATGATCTTCACAAATCCTACATCGTTACCGCCTATCGATAAGGTTACCATCTCCGGATTCTTATCCTTTAATTGACTGGCTTGTGACTCTTTGATCTTCCAGTCAGGGTTGTTTTCATATATCGCTCTTGTCCTCGACCCGGAGCAAGCTATGAAGGAGAAGTCGATTGGCTTTGGTCCCTGAATGCGGTCATCTTCTGAGACTTGAGGGCCAAAGGCCTTCTTGTAGCGGCGGCAAGGGGTATCGTCATAGCTGTCTCCAGCACTCGGCCCTGATGCGTATGATTCTCCAAGAGACGCATACTTGCTGACGTCAAAGGCATCGCGTGGGAGGAGGTTCGGTCTGTC
Source organism: Polyplosphaeria fusca (assembly GCA_010093805.1). NCBI lineage: Eukaryota > Fungi > Ascomycota > Dothideomycetes > Pleosporales > Tetraplosphaeriaceae > Polyplosphaeria > Polyplosphaeria fusca. The sequence continues at coordinate 72,888 of ML996152.1, read as the reverse complement.
GACGACTTCCCACTCTGCTTCTGGAAGAGCTAGAGCAATACAACTCTTCAAAGACGCCAGAACAGTCAACCATATTGCATTGCGAAGGGATGGCATGGTTAAAGAATAAACAGTGTCGAACGGGTAAAAAAGATGTTGCAATACAGCAAATGACTCTTCGAATCTGCTGAAGTTATACATCATGACTTTTTTAATGCCAACCTGTGATTCTAGCAGTGGCATTCCAGTTCGGTATTGGAAAAACGATTCCAAAGCCGTGCAGTCGGCTAAGGAACGATCTCCAAGACATGTATAGTATGACCATGGGAGAACCATGTCATTGATCTGTACATGGAAATGATTCCAAAGCCGCGTAGCTAGCCAAGCAATCATTTTAAAGACATGTGTTTATTATGACCATGAGCGTAGTGTTTGCCTTGAAAAGGATGTGAAGGGTGTTCCACCATTTGAGCCTACGAAGGAACGAGCCATATTTAGGAGCGTCAGATCATCATAAAACCATAAGCAGCCGCGGGCTGGGGGCCAAATAGTGCATGTCAGATAGAACTCGGGAGCCAACATGACCTTCATGTTAGGGACTTTAGCGAAGGTTGGGGATTAACTATTACGAAGTTGACGAATATGTCTCTCGTATAATCCTATACAGCCAATCATGTATAGAGTTTCAGTGTCGCTTACCTCACGTGATTCAGCGTTTTTGCCCGTTCTGAACTGGTTCATCCCAAAGGATGTTTCAGGTTTTCGGATCCAAGCCTAGAGGATCTATGAGAGTGTATCACCCAGCATCGCCATCTCATTCGTTTGTGGCGGCCGGGCATCTGCCTTGATGCGTCATGCGTCGTAGACAAAACCACCGCTTCATCGACTGGTTGACCCCTCTAAATCAGCCCGACACACGATGCCATCGCTGAAATACCTCTTTGCAGCTGGATCCTCGATCTTATTCTTCTACTTACTCTTGTCGCGACACCAGATGTCCGAGACAAGCTCGGCGTTTTCGGGAGCCGCCCTAGGTATCTCTCTAGCGGCAGACCACGGCACAGTGTCTACCAGGCAGCGAGATGGCACCTTCCAGGACATCGGTAGGGTTGATGGAGACGCATCTTACATCGCTCTTGTGAAGCGTCTCTCGCAGGTGCAGACGCGCCACCCCAGGTAATATACATCTCGACTCTCTATCACGGGAAAATGTTAATCATAGACGAAGCCCTCCCTACGACACTATGGATGACCAGTGGAATGACCAACCGCGCCAGCTTTGGAGGAAAGTACGAAAAAGCATAGGCCTCCCGGCATCTTCAGAGGTAGCTGCCCTGTCGTCCTTTCTGCAAAAGCTCGTCCAACTCGCAGGACCTTGTAACTCTGTGATCATCAGTTACCCGGCACTTCCCGGCCTATATCAAGAGGATATTGCAGATAGCGCAAGTTATCTGAATCTCCTTATGCCCGCCGGCAATCACCGCTACCCACCTCATGAGATCGTCGCTGCATATGCTGGTCATGGCATGGGCCTTTGTAAAAGCTTCACAAACAAAGACCAATGCCGGAAGGAAGGGCTAGAGCTCCCAGTCCGTCCGACGTTGTTGGCCGAAGGTACGGAGACTGCAGTAATCTTTCACGTCGCCTCGATGCGTGAAGCCATCGACCTGGCGTCCTCTGACTTGGATTTGTCTATTTCATCTGGCCTGGGCAGTCCTGACGCGAAGTTCATCCCCCAACATGTAGCTCAACTGCTCCGCAAGAGATACGATCGACTCCCGGAGCGCCCAAAAACGATCACAGTAATCCTCACGGGTACCAAATGGGAAGGCTTTCAAACTGCGATTAAGCAAGGAGTCGAAGAAGCCGGATTCGAAGCCCAAATCCTTTCTGCCAATGCCGAATTTGTAGCTGCTAGGGGCGCAGCAGAATTGGCGTGGAGGGCCCGGTCGCTCCAGAACGGAGATCCAGAAGAGCTTTAATCTGATACCACCACCTGCGGAAGGAGTTCCAGCTATCAGCTTGGAATACAAATTTACTCGGTCTTCTTATTGAATTCTCTCGTACGAAACAGACTATCTTGTGCTAGAAGGTGCCGTGGAAATAGAATCTCCTTGAGCGATCTTTGGTCAATAACCTACTCCACCTCTCCAAGAACCTGAGGTGCAGGCGCTTCTTTCGATCCATCCCTTTCTTGCACGTTCGCGACCTTTGGTACATCAGTCTCCACAGCCGCAGCTTTGAACCCGGGTTGAAAAGCGGTCGGAAATCCGCCAGGAAATATAGCATCAAAGCCCGCAATCTTGGGGTTTGTCGTCACCATCTTACCGCCCTCCTTGAACTTCTGCGCAACAGCCATGATGGAACGAGAATATGTCATGTTCACCCCAAGACTGAACCATCCGAAGACGCCGTCTTTTAAGTTTGTGCCTAGCTGCACGTATTCGAAAAAGGGATCTGCCTTGTTCGCTGTCTCCTGGATCAAGATGGCGTCATTCTTGTTTGCTGTGCGGGACTGGCGGTTAGTTGAATATGGGGCGTTGGTCTCAATGGAATTGATGAGCGCCTGGTCGAAGAAGACTTGGCCAGCGTGACGGACTCGTGTATCCCAGATGGTACTGTTCTCCTTCGCTTTGGTGTCTTCGACGTGCGTGATTACGTGCATGTGTGTGGCGCGCCCTGCGTAGTGGCCTGGAAAGTTGGTGTCGAACTGGACAACGCCGTCGGAGTCTGTTTGTTGAATGCCGCGGAGAAAGGCTTTGTTGAGGTTCGACTTGTCATTCATGCCGTTACCATTGACTAGTGCAAGCGCGCCGCTATAGACACCTGTTGAGTTGGCTCCTGAAGAATGTTTAGTTTCTAGGATTGCATGTGACGTGACCAAGAACTAACCCCATATTTCCAGGTAAACGTCCTTCACCGGCTTGCAAGTGTTCACATCGATAAGCTGTATGTCTAGGTGAAGTGGCACCCCGAGCTCCCCATCAACTAGGTTAGTCCGGATAGACTCGCCGGTAACATCTAAAAAACACAATCAGCCTAACTCTCACATGCACGACATCTCAACTTACAGAACGGGCCCTCGGTTGCCTCTGGACTCAACACACATGATTTAGCACCTGAAAACACCTCGGAGGGACTAGTTTTGGCTGTGTACGGCTTATCCGACTTATGCGACTTGTCGAGGGGCGACGTTTGCCTCTCTAAGAACCTGTCAACGGCAAAGTCTTTGGAGTCTATATTCAATTTGCGTACTTGGGAGTCCCCGAACCTTGAGCAATTCATCCACCCGAGCTGCGCGCCTGTCTATGGCGCGCTTGTCCAGGCCCGCTGCTTTATGGATTGAAGCGCAGTGTTCGAGGTTGTTCGTGTGTTGGGCGAGGAACTCTGCACGCTTTTGCAGCTCTTTGTCAATTCGGTGGCCTGGGTGGGCTACAATAGCTGTCGCCAGCAACGGGACGAAGAGGACTGATGGAATCCGCATGGTGAAAGAAAAGCTCACAAATCAATGAACTCGGGTTGATAATGCTGGGGAATCTCTGGTAGCCCTTAAGAATCATGTTGCACTATTCCATTTGGTACAGCTTTGGGAGATGGCAAACAGCGATTGCTGACAACACAACTTGGCAGTGGCAACGCAATATTAAGTCTACTCTCCTTCTATCCTATAGAACTAATAATTCATGGGGCAGTTACTTTAAAAAAGCAAACTTGTTATATCGCAGGAAGACGTGTGCGTGGAGCCGAGATTACCAAATGTCAGAAGATCGTATTGCCAAGAGATCCTCCACATTCCGAAAAACGTTTTATGCCTGTTTCATACCCGACGCGTGTCCGGAAAAGAAAGTGCGGGGAATGCTTTATTTCAATTTCAAAGCTTGATCGGATGCAAGTACCGGGACATCCTCCTGGCAGCTGGTACGCTGCAGTCTGCTTCTGGAGGACCAACAGTACCATATTTAGCGAAGATCGTTCCTAGCCCACGGAATGACCATTATCCAGGCCACTGGAGCCGGTTATCGGGTCGGAGTTGATTCCCCGGCTCCAAGATGCAATCTTTTATCTTTCTTACACTATCCTTCGCCCGAAATTAATTCAGTCCGTGGGAAGCCCGATTCATATGGAACTGGACAGGATCAGGCAGTCGAACCGCCATAACATATCCAATGAGACAAAACGCATAGTCATCGCAGGGACACGGGGAGTGTCGATCAAGTTAATTATCATACCTATTGGTATATGTAAGATCGCAGCGCTGATTAGACGGAAGCCTGCAAGCGGTCTGGGGTGCATTGTTCAGGCAATATGAAGTCGGTCGAAGGGCAGAACCGTTGGAAAAGATGGCCTTGTGTTCCCTCGCCCAAAATCTACACCGAATTTTCTTTCCCGGGGTAATGTGATTGAGCCCAACACTGTAAGTCGATACAGGAGGTATCCAGTCCGGCGCACAGACCTGCTTACGATATTTTCAAAAGAGTGAGAGTTTTGTCTCTTGCATCAGTGCATATGTTAACTGCGTAGCCATAGATTAGATCAATGCCACCAACAAAAATGTAGCGCTCTTTACAAGGTGTCTCACAGACTCCGTGGTCCATTCAGGGTAAGCAGCCACACTCTTTACGTCTTGATTGGGGCCACCAATGTTGTTACGGAGTCGGAGGGTGTCATCTCAATTACCCGCCCATAACTCGACATGAAATTGCGGCCGGTAATTGCGGCACTTGTTTAACATCGGCGCTCACTCCGTATTATTGGACGAATGTCTTGGAGAGGTTGGAAGCTGCCGAGCCATAAAATTGGACTGTTTACGTGTTTCTGGTTCGAAGAAGTGCTCTGTTTTCTCTATTGATCATACTCACAAAGCCAAGCTCCATCTCTTCACGAGCGAGATAAGCCATCGGAATGGCTAAGCTCACTGTCCTTCTGCTGGCAGCAATCGCTGCTAGCATCTCCACAGCATCACCTTTAAAGAGGCAGACGAAATGTGCCTCGCCCACAGTCCGAGTCTCATGGTAAGACCCAACCGAGCTTTACCGTTACAGGTCTGACATGGCTGTCAATGTAGGCATGATATGGCGGCCGCCGACAAAAAGGCCTACATTGCAGCGGAACAATGCATCCTCAAGGCTCCAGCAAAGCTGAACAAGATGCCTGGTGCAGTTACTCGATGGGACGAATTTGTTTCCTTACACCAAATCCACGCTCTGCAGATCCACAGTACCGGTCAATTCCTTCCCTATCATCGGTACTTCCTACATGTACATGAGTTCTTGCTAGCCGAGTGTGGCTACAAAGGCGCACATCCGTGAGTTGTTTCGCGGGGTATTTCATCCCAGAGATTCCATCAACGGGCTAACAGTGTTGTCTAGATACTGGGACGAGACTCGTGATGCAAGCAAATTCACGGCGTCTCCTGTGTTCGATCCAACTACCGGCTTCGGGGGCACTGGTTCAGGAACCGGGGCATGTGTGCAGAACGGACCTTTTAAGAATATGACTGTCAACATCGGTCCAGGATTTACAACCAAACCGCGTTGCGTCAATCGTCAGATCACCGACTTTTTGAGCAGCCTGACCAATAAGGCGGCAGTCACCAAGGCGCTTGCACCCAAAACGTATGAAGAGGCTTGGATTTCTATCTACAACGGGCCTCATCTTGGCGGACATATGGCTCTTTCAATGATGGTGCGTTGACAGACAACATTTGACTTGATTTCGTCCCAGTATTTGCCTAACAGTACACAGAACGGAGATTCAATCACGTCTCCCGGTGATCCGCTCTTCATGCTGCATCACGGTTTCGTTGATAAGATGTGGTATGACTGGCAAATGCAGTCGCCAGAAAAGCGCCTTACTGAGATGGGAGGACCTAATGCTCAAGACCCAGCCATTGGATTCCTTGAGTTTTCCGGCGGTGTGGAACAAGAGGCTGCCATGTGGGGTAAACCAACAGCCGCAATGCTGGCGGTCACGCCTAATCCTCACAATGGAGATCCGGGGAACGTCACAACTCTGAGTCATATCATGAGCTCTCTTGGAATAATACCAGATGCGACTGTTGCCGATGTCATGGATCCCGCGGGTCAGTATCTTTGCTATACATACAAATAGTCAGAACGAAACTATAGTATGTAGCTTGCAATACTGATGCCCTACCTCCTCCATGAACGTCTGCGGTTGCTACCGCTATTTCACAAGCATAAGCAGAGTAGGATAACGAGCACAAGTTTTCTCTATTGGCGGGTGCTTAAAACGGTACGAAAGCGCATACTCCAATCTGATGTTAAAGCTTGTGCCTATTGCAGTCAAAGTAGTCCTCTGTTCAAGCAACACGCCTGGCACCTAGCGCATCTCCAATCTTTTTTGTTCAATCCCTCGCCAGTGTCGTGATTCCGAGTGAAGAGTTGAAAGAAATACAAGAGGACGAGAAGGATTCAATGACTTCGCCCTCCTTCCGATCGAAGAACGAGGAAGCGGTCTTGAGAGCTGGTTAAAAGGTGTAGTTGGCCATGCCACGCGGCGAAGAAAGGGCGGAATGAGAAGCGGGAGCTGTCATATTTGGTGATAAGCACTGGAAGCTGCATCGAAGAAATTGATGCTACAATTGAGTCAGAGAAGCACTTACACGGCAAGTTCGTAGACATGCCCTCAACACCCACCGGTCCGCAGCCCGATTGCAGTCCAGAGGTTTGTGCGACCACTTCTCCGAGGTACAGTTTGCGCATCGATCGTTTTCCTCGTCTGACCACCATGCACAGCCATTGTATGCAAGAAACACCTTCTTGATGCCATCGTAGTACGAAATTTCGAAGTCCTTGTCGAGGCTTTTCAAGAGGAACGGTCTGCTGCCAATCACGAAGGGGTTGACATCCCGCGTGGAGGAGATAATTGTGTGGCTTTCGTCGAAAATTCCTGAACCAATGTACATCTTAGTAGACAGTGAATAGCTGAAAGCTTCTTTGAGCAGACACTGCTAGGAGAGATGGCTGTGCATAGAGCAAACACCGCGCTCTCAGGCGCCCGCGCCCATGTAGACTGATAAAAGGAGGGAGAGGACGAAGACGGTCACCATGATCAGGCTTGAAATAGTAACTGTAAGAATTGATGTTTATCACAGATGTCTGTGTTGAATAGGGAAAGGATCGCGATTACGTCTTGTGCTTGAACGTAAAAGGGAGAGTAGAGAGAAGGTGCGCTCATCAAAGACAGCAGCGGCAAGAGCGATCGCACAGCGTGTAGAAGTTGATCAAGGGACCGTGAAAGTATGCAAGATTTCGTGACCCGCCTTCTTCTCCATGCACCTTTTTTAAGCTCTATAAGTCTACAACTCTTCAAAAGCGTTATCTGTCGGTGCATACCATGACGCTAAAATTTTTATTTAATGACAAGACAGCGAAGCAGATTACTGGATACGTATTTTGTTAGTGGCGCCTTTTCGGTTGCCTCGAAAATTTCCGATTGGAGGGATATACTTCACTGGGATGTAAATTAAACGCGACTCTGTTGGTTTAGCGCGCTTTCCTAGTCTTTCGATGGACATTTCGAAGGGGTTTAGCCGTGTTGAAAGAACGTAACAAAAGCAATTGTTGCTAGTTTTCTCCGGTGCCTTGACTTCTTGAATATATAATGAGACGATTGTTGTCGAAGTGCAGTCCTTCTCTTATTCCATCAGCAGGATATACGTAAGCTATCGTCTCATGATCAATATGCTCCTTCTGCCTTTCTTTTGGCTTCTCGCGCTTCAAATTCAGCTCGCAGCTGCACTCTTAGCTTTTCCTGGTGCAGAAGGGTTCGGTAGGAATGCAATCGGTGGGCGACAAGGCAGCGTGTACGTCGTCACCAACCTCGATGATTCTGGAACCGGCTCTTTGCGTGACGCCGTATCAAAACCCGATCGGATCGTCGTGTTCGCGATTGGTGGTTTGATCAGGATCAAAGATCGCGTTGTTGTCTCGAAGCGAATCAGCATCCTCGGGCAGACGGCACCAGGAGACGGAATTACTGTATATGGCAACGGATGGAGTTTCTCCAACGCAGATGATACAATTGTCCGATACATTCGTTTTCGGATGGGAAAGTCAGGAGCTAGCGGCAAGGACGCAATCACCATTGCATCTGGATCCAACATGATTTTTGACCATGTTTCCGTCTCATGGGGCCGCGATGAGACGTTCAGCATATCAGGCTCTGATGCTTCGAACATAACGATCCAGAACAGTATCATTGCTCAAGGATTGGAAACACATTCGTGTGGCGGGCTCATCCAGACCTCTGTCGGAAATGGCATTTCTTTATTTAGGAACTTGTACATCGACAACAAGACAAGGAATCCCAAAGTCAAAGGATCCAACGACTTTACCAACAATGTTGTATACAACTGGGGCGCAGGAGGAGCATACATTGCTGGAGACAGTGATGGACTGAGCGAGGCGAATATCATCGGCAACTATTTCGTCTCTGGACCAAGTTCCACAGTGGCGGCCTTTACCAGAGGGAACGCGCAGTTTCACGGGTATGTTGAGAAAAACTTTGTCGACTCCAATAAAGATGGAACCCTAAATGGCCAAGAACTGGGCGTTACATCGTCCAACTATGGCGGTCTGGCACTTCAAAGCAGGAAATTCAGCTACCCAGCTCCATCCAAAATCCTCAGTGCTACGGATGCTGCGAAGTACGTCCAGAGGTTTGCCGGCGCGAGCAAAGTTCGTGACGTGGTGGATACGAGACTGATTTCCGAGTTGACGTCGTGGGGAGTCCAAGGCCAGCTCATCAGTGATGAGAACAACAATCCGATGACAGGGCCAGGAAATGTCGCCGGAGGGACCAGAGCTACGGATAGCGATGCGGACGGTATCCCCGATGATGTTGAGAAGAAAATAGGATCTGACGCTACAAAGAATGATGCAATGGCAGATAACGATGGCAATGGTTACGCGAATGTGGAAGATTGGGCGAATTCGCTTATCCCGGAGTCGTATTACTGATGGTGTCTAATGCAAGTCTCTGCGCTCATGAGACGTCGAGACTGTCCCTGGGATTTCAAACCAAAGAATTGCAAGTTGAGTAACATTTCGTTGGGGCCTCGGCTTGAATGCGATGTGGTACTTTGTAAGGAAACTAGAAGTCTGATTTCAGCACAAATATGTTATTACATCCATACCAACATATCCAGAGCATGCCGTACTACAAACCAGAACGGTAGGAGGCTTCCAGGGAGAACACTCTCGAATGATAGCCCGGGCAAATCCAAATATACAATCCATTCCTGAAATCTATTGTCATGCCCTACTGTACAGCATATTCGCTCAGTCCACTTTCACCTCCGCCGCAGTCATCCGTGACCTATGGATTTTGCGTGAAAATTATGGCCTTATTACTCGAAGTCCGTCCTTGGGAGGGCTCGCTGCGCGCTTGAATGACTGTTGTGTCCATTAGTCTAGCACAATATGAGATGATGTGTGAGGCGCACACTATCGCACTCCTCCCACGCTCGTCCGGCACCAAAGCCGAGGCCAACGAAGGCAGGCCATGCGCGTCGTTTGAAGAGCAGGACTGAGAAGACGACACCGAAAGACAGACCGAGGCCGGAGCGGATGAGCATCGAGGAGAGACAGCGATCCCACTGTCAGATATGATTAGCTTATGCTTGGAAGTTGATGATTGCAGCTCATCGCTCCAGAGCTTGCATGAACGAGTGAGAGGAGGGTCGCGTGTAGCAGCTGGAGCTACACGGGAAACGACAGAAGCTTAAAAACACCACAAATTGAATCTGCAGTGCTTCAAGAGCGTGTGCCAAAGTTCCGATGAGCTCGGGAAGCCGGGAGCAGTACCTTCTCGTTCAACAGAGCTTCGCTCATGGGCCGCGTGGTTCGCGAGATGGCCGCGGAGGGTTTAGGGGACTCGTCAGCCATCGGGAGAGATTGAGGAGAAGCAATTGATGGGTTCGGCGCCGTTCTACAGGACGACGAGGGCGATGTGCTGGAGAAGGCGGTGTTGATGATAGCCGTCGGACGGCCGCTAAGGTTCGCGGAGTCGCAGGTGAACTGGAGCTTGGCGTGTGGCTCGTGCGCAAAAAGTTCAAGACGCGCCTCCGTTTCCACACCCGCTGCCCGTTGCTCCTTCCACCAAGTTCTCGGAGGAACAGACCAAGATGGCGCCGGACAACTCGGTATTATATCTATCTTGTGTCAAGTTTCCACCCTCGCTGATCCATATCAGGCTCCAGCTACATCGGCCGCCACGCTTCCGAAGCTTCTCGCGACAGGCAAGAGCGCGGAGGCACTCGACGAACAATTGAACCAAATCGCGCACACAATTGGCCTTCCCGAAGACTGGGACAAGATACAAGGAAAGGTCAAGCATAACGGCATCCAACGTCTCGTACGGGCACGAGCAGACTGGGTCCTTCGCTGGATCCTCGACAAGTGGAAGGATTCGACGGCGCGCGCAAATCCAAGAACATGGAAACTGCTGGTCTGGACCATCGAGATACTGCCCACGTCCCGATGTGCGATTCAGCTCCGAGATGCCAAATTCCTGGGCATTTTGGAGGAGACACTGCGAGAGAACTGCGAGAGGGCTCCCGTGCCACTGAACCGGCACCATTCTCAAGATGGGAGTGATTCGAGCGAGTCAGAGACGGCACGAGAGAACAGGATGCTCTCTCGGAAAAGAAAACGACCATCCCCTGGAGGCAGTACTCCCTTGAAGCGGCGAGCTATTGATTCCTCTGGGTTCACAGAGTTATTCATTGCTGTTGCGATGGCCATGACTGCTATGAAAGACAAATCAGACGCTCGACGTACAAATGAAGACTCCATAAATGCAGAGCATATGAAGATGGCCTTGAGGACTGAGAGCTGGCAAGCTGCGCGACTCCTCAAGTTCTGGCTCAGCTCTATTCACAGTGTGCTAGACGCGGAAACAGGAGCATCCATTTTGCTCCAGTCGCCCGACAAATGCCTGACTCTCTCAAATGCGCTGCTTATATGGGAGTTGAGAGATATTGAACCACAAGACGATTCTGGAGCCTCCGTTGAACAGTTCTCAACTGAATGTTTGACAGAGACAGTGACTCTCTACAACGCACTGCAAGGAAATAGCATGAGCGAGACTTCTCAGGCTGAAGATAACGCGAGGTCGAATCTGGAGAGAACGTTGGCGCGGCACTTGTTCCTTCCTGCAAAGGCTGCGTTCTTCGCGGAATTTCCTGCTCAGTCGACAACTTTAAGACGAGCGACCAGCCTTGCTAGCAGCCTACAACCACTACGCGCCAAGATCGAACAAGCTGCAGAGATACTTGACCAGCAGTCTCTACCTAGCGCCTTTCTCCCTTTCTTCCATGCGATTCCCCTGTTATTCGAGTTAGCCATCAGACAATCCCCATTCAGGAGCCCCAAGATCAAGAGCATCGAGACTCGGTGGATTCAGGCTGTCTTCGTGGCTTTTGCGGAGTGCGCCGGATGCCCTCTGGAGGAGCCAGCATATCCTGTTCCAAGCCTTTCAATCGGAGCACTTACTGAACTCCTCAGGATACTTGAACATGAACGTATAGACATCAATACTGGGGTTCTTCGTGATATTTTTTGGTATCACTCAGGCTTCAAATTCCCAGTCAAGCAAGAAAGAATTGTCCACTGGTCTCTCATTGCAGCACTGGCTGGCCTTGATCCGGATCTTTTCCTAGCCATTGCCAGACCAGAGCAATTGGCATCTGCGATCTTGCCGAATGATCTCGCTGGGTTTCTATTTGATGAAATTTCCGCTACAAATGCTGACGTACTGCGTTTGACCTGGACCGATCCGGTAGCGACGTTGTTTCCACGGCCCGCACAGCTTGATCGTCAGTCAGACGATCGCAACTTGAATTTGCGGGATAAAATCATTTGGTCAATCATCATTCCTATTCTCTCGGCGTTTGCACGAAACCGAGATTTAGAAGGCTTCCTTAGACGGTGGGATATCCAGTTATGTAATGCTGGATACTCGTCCAGTAACCCTCCCACGGACGTGCAGTCGGACCTTTGGATGGATTGCACCTTGATAAAAGCAGTAGGAAAACTATTCGAACCTTCTCTCACCACTACGCAGATCAAGAAGCTTTTCGAGCGTCATGCTGCTTGTGTCCAAATGAAGGAGGACACGGAGGGGTCTTCCGAGACAGAATCGCCGTCCAGCTCCAAAAGCAGGAGCAGTGCCGTCATTATCCATGCGATGCTCGAAGGCATTCGGCTGGATGAAGTCGTGGAATGTCTGCGGCCACGATTACTGTCTTTGCTCAAATTCTATGGTACAGCGATACAGAATGAAGAGTTCCAAGCAAACTCAAATCTCGGAATCACATGGAAAACTTTGAGCCAGCTGCTGTCAATACTCTGGCCAACCGATTTACACGCCTCCGTCATAATACAGGAGGGTACCATCAAAAATATCATGCAGCAAGCGATGCTCGACCTGTCCAGCCATCGCAAAAAACGCAGCCAACAACCACTCGACTCACGCTCGCGAGTCGGGGCCTTGCTTTTCCTGCTGGCCGCTTGCGATCATCTTCGAACCGTCTCTCATTGGGATGACCTGGTTCGAGAGGCGGTTCGTAAGGCTCTGAAATCATTCTCGAGCAGCAAATTTGAATCGGAGGAACTCGGGAAAATCATCGAGATCTTCTGTACAGAGTATCCTCAACTTCTTGAACATCTCAAGCCGGACGCTCGCGAGAAGAGCTTGCACGAACTACAAGCGAAGATATTCAAGTATGCCGATCCTGGTTCGCGAGCCCAGATTGCCACTGCTTTGTCCCAGTATATCTTCAGTAACGGGGGTGCCGAAGTTCGAGAAGGCTATGCCGCGGCACTCCTTGCTGGATTTGATACCATCGATGACGACAAATGCTCGGACAGTACCACGACAATTGCTCTCTTGCACATCCACCCAATCGCTTTATCACGAAGCCGGAGAGAAGCTGCAATCGATAAAGTCACTGATCTCTTACTTTGCGGTCCCAGAGACGTTGACGTACTGTTGAGCATCATCAACAATCTCATGCAGGTCTCGAATGCCACATCTAAAGTATCATCGAATCCGAAAGTGTTGTTCAAGATATGTGATAGGTTGAAAGAAGCAAACCTGGAGTCTTCTTCGACTTTACAGGGGCTGCAAGACTTGGTGCGCTCAACGCTACGGCAGATCTTGCTGAACGAAACTCAAACGCAGAACAAGCAATACTTGGAAGCCATCAGGAGCAAGCTCTTATCCATAGCCAAAAAACCGCGCAAATGCTCTACGCACACGCTGGCAGTTTTCCGGGCGGTCGTTCTTGAGCAGGGCAACTCGCAGCTTCTCCCTTTGATAACTTACATTGGACTCCTGGTATCTTGCGTCAACAACGAAGCCATTTTCATCGACCATCTTCTCGAAGCTTTCAACGAACTATCGTCGACGATTCTATCGCAACGCGGTAACGATATGTCGTCAGAACTCACATCTCTGGCTAAATCGATCACTAGCAGTGTCAGCCTGGACGACATAATTGATTCAACAGAGAGCATACGTGCTTCGAGAATTCCCTGGCCTACGTTGTTACGTATGCACGCTCTTTTGGGGATATATCCATTGTATCCAAACGTCACTTGGTTCCTACAGCTTTCTGTACGACTACTACAAGAGCAAACCACCCCAAAGGATGAAGACAGCATATTCAATACTATGAGGCAGGTTTTCACACACCTCGACCAGTCCGAAAGGCTGAGTCTAGCATCTCAACTGTTATCGAACGAGGGCACCCAGCAAGCGCAATTCCGCGCCCTTACCGCTTTGATCTCAGCATTTGACGACTCGATGCCCGACGATGTGGAGCTGAAGCAACAACAACTAGCAATAGTTCCTAAGCTTTGTGGCATTTTAGCGAAATGTTCAAGCGTTCCGTCGTTGAATGCTCTCTTGGATACCGTGGATACGATTCTTAACCACAAGTCTTCGCTGCTTAGCCAGCATAGTGTCGAGGCTATCATAGCAACTTTAGTCGGCCTCACATCCCGCAACAGTGCTCCACTACCCACTGGCATGGGTTCTGCGATCTACTCTCGACTCTCTCAGACTAGCCGATTGCTTCTGTTGCTTCAGCGGTCGCGTCTAGGTGGACGCTTCCATCTGCTTCTACCTCTTCTCCAAAATCTCTTACTATGCCTCTTCATCCCGAATGCTGGAAGAGGCGCTGCGCGACCTGCATGGCTCAAGTCCAGCCTGACGCCTGTCACGCCAGCGAATGCCTCGCAGTATGCACGGCTCCTCTCTACTCTCTGTTCCCCTCCGCCGTCTGCTGTTTCGAAGTTACATCAGCGCCACAATAATACGAAGGACAGCCTAAACGACCCGGTCAAAGCCGCAAAGGAACGAGCGTCGCAGTACCTGTACCCTCTGCTCGGAGCGTTCTGTCGATTCCTGCTCAATGGGCGACTGGATCCACTGGTAAGAGAGAAACTAATGCCAGGTATTTGGGAGACGATCTCCGTCGCAAGCATGGACCGTGACGCCCTGGATTCGATGTTTGCGGGCCTTGACAAGAGCTCGAAAGATGTGTGGAAGGGGGTGTGGGAGGAACACACAAAGACGCAGGGGAAACCGTCTGGGCGAAATAACATTTGATGGCCCTTTCCTTCTTCCAGGCTATTGAACAAGAAGCGACAACTTTGATGAAAGTCATTTCAATGGCATAGCATTAGCGACACACTTACAAGGGCATACGTGGGAGTTTAGGTTTCTCATTTGCAAATATCGGGGCACAACTATGACTGCATTCTGTCTCATGGCGCTTGCAAAAGTATCAGAATGGAGATATACCCTGGTCCAGCAGTGAACGCATAGCTAGTCGCAGCCTGATTAAAGCCGGGGCTCACAGCTACAACATTTCCGTAGAATTTAAACCTGAAGAACGCATGCTACCTTAATCAAGTGGTTGGCTGGAACACTAAAAACTTGTTCTTCCACTGCGCGTCCAATGGTGGTTTTCCTGATCCAACGGAGGGATCATCTCACGTGCTATATCTAGCCCATCATGTCGTGCGAAAACTTGGCGCCACCCACGCTCGATGGGTACTAGCGCCGCCCACCAAGGCTCGAAAATTAAAGCACCACTGCCACCCACCGTCTCGACCACCTCAACTCTCAATCCACACCCGGCGCAGGATAACCACTTCTTTGCGCTCTTACCGACTTCAAAATGCCAGCAACTGTACGTACCCCGCTTTGCTGTCCGCGGGGATGAGCAATCGCCCCCGCACAGAACAGTAGGCTGAGTATGACTTGTAGAAAGCCAGTAGCGCCAAGGGCAAGAAGGGACAGAAGATCACCAAGAAGGTATGCCTAGTCCTCGCATTCTACCCTCTTAAATATTGGTAGTGGTTTCGAGGCTCAAGTGCTGATTTGGCCAGTTCATCATCAACTGCTCGCAGCCCGTGAACGACAAGATCTTCGACATCCAAGCCTTCGAGAAGTTCCTCCACGATCGCATCAAAGTCGACGGCCGCACCGGAAACCTCGGCGACAACATCCAGATCTCGCAGCAGGCAGATGGCAAGATCGAGGTCATTGCCCACCAGGAGTTCTCTGGTCGCTACTTGAAGTACCTGTACGTTTGACCAGCGATGGACACGACAATGGGCAACTGAAGTGGCTTGGATACGTGCTGACATTTGGAACAGGACCAAGAAATTTCTGAAGAAGCAGCAGCTCCGTGACTGGCTCCGCGTCGTCTCGACTTCGAAGGGTGTGTACGAGCTCCGCTTCTTCAATATTGTCAACGACGAGGCCGATGAGGACGATGACTAGATCTGATATTTTCGGATACCGTCACGATTTGCATGGGGCTCGGAACTACAAAATGGGTTTTGGCGGCTGGGTAGTGCATATAGAGGATCTTTAATGCATCCCTTTGGAAGCCTGCGAACGCTTTTGTTGAACTGCTTCGTGAATTCATGAAGGACCACCTGCATATGCTCTCTTCCCACATCTGACCAAAATCATTACCCACTTGAGAGCCTGCTAAGAGTTATCACCGCTATCTCCTTCAAACTCCTTCGGCCCCAAATCCGCGCCGAAGCACCGCACCCAGCCACTTCCTCCTCATTGGATCTCTCGTAAATCAGCACCAGTTACAACTGAGATCTTCGTTAGATGGGAATTCTACGTGCTTGTCAATGTAATTAGTCCTCTAAAGCCCGACATGTCCGTTGCGATGGAAAGTGTTATAATGCCAATTAAGCTAGGATACCTCCCTCCTAAAGTAAATTTCCACCCATCATGTCTACCAAGATCGTTTTTGTTACCGGCGCAAATCGAGGTTCGAGAAGGATCACACTCTTTCAATTAAATTTCCGCTAATCAATGAACCTAGGCATCGGCTTTGCTATCGTCCAAGCCCTCTCAACCCGCTTCCCAAACAACACATATCTCCTCGGTGTCCGCTCCCTTAGCAACGGCCAAGAAGCCATAAAGACCCTTCAATCTCTAGGGCTGGCCTCTACATTCCACGCCATCGAGATCGACATCACCTCCGACTCGTCCATCCAAACAGCCATCAGCAGCATCTCGGCCCAACACCCGCGCGTCGACGTCCTCGTCAACAACGCAGCCATAGCCGAGCGCACCAAACCCTCGGAGCCGGGGTTCAGAGACTCGTGCAACAAGACGCTCAACGCAAATGTGACGTCCTTCTTCAGCATCACCTCGGCGTTCCTGCCGCTACTCCATGCCTCCCCCAGACCCCACATCATAAACATCTCATCGGCACGCGCATCCATGTACAAACAAACGCACGCACAGCTCCCGCCGACAGCGAGCATCCCGTACAACGTCAGCAAGACGGCGTTGAACGTGGGCATGCTGGAGATGGCCAAGTTGGAGCCGGGGGTGCTGTTCCAGGCGGCTTCGCCGGGACATTGCAAGACTGCGTTTAATGGGTGGACGGGGAAGAGGGATCCGCTGGATGGGGCGAGGGTGGTGGTTGAGTTGGTTGGGGACGAGGGGAAGGAGTGGGGGATGGGGTTTTGGGAGTTTGAGGAGGAGAGGATGGGGAGGGTTGAATGGTAGATGGGAAGGGGGGATGCAAGGGTTTTGCAAGTCGTGAGCCACAAGGAATTGCTTCGTAGCGCAACATTGGTAAGTGAGCTTCGGAGTTCCAAGTGGCAAGCAATATGATGAATGGTTTTTTCAGATGCAAGGGACTTCTTAAAGATTACAAGGTTTCTCTTCGTGAATACGCACCCTGTATCCTTCCAATGCTTGTTGACTTTTGTGCCATGATTGGCCAATATTGTCTGGACTAATTCGATCGAAGAAGGGGCTGCTGCCTAAAGTCTTTGATCATCTCCCCGTGGATAACGAAGACTCTCAGACAACGCATCATTAAGAGTACATTATAAATCGATGCTTCAAACCACCGGCGGGTTTTGATTCTGATCCTCATCGTGTCGTCAGCCCTAGTTTTGGTGGATCATTTCTGACCCCGCGTCCCGTCGTCTCCAACACATTACAACCATTCAGCGACCAATCCACTTTTGTTCTACATTAGCGCAAGTTCTATGTTACGCAGTCGTCCTGCCGTTCGGCCATCTCTTCGTCTCATTGTGAGAAACTTTGCAGAGCCTCTCCCTAAACGCGCCTCGGCGTATGCGTACCATTACAACAGGGGACTAGCGTCGCAGCTGGAAAATTGGTCGAGGTACGCTGCATCTTCCGAAGAGCTCTGTAAAAGGACCTTGAAGTTTATTGAGCGCAAGAGACTAACTTGGTAGCCAAGTCTGCCTATAATAATAACGAACATTGGTCTATCTTGTAGAATGGCATCGTCTTCGGCTGCAGCAGCACTTCCACACCGCAGTGCTCCAGGCATCAACATACGCGGCGGTGTCACAGTAAATATAGAGAAGATCTGGGAAGCCCAGGGCGTTCTTGACGAGATACTAAGCAGGGGGTCACTCCAAGAGATCACGGGCATTCGTATCGATGGCTATGAGCCCGAGGCAGATGATGAAGACGCGGACATTGTTGAATCTAGTCCCGACGCAGATAAGGCAACTCCCCCAAAAGCTACTGGATCAAACGATAGCAGCGATGCACCAACGAAGCCGCAGCCAACTACTACCGAAGACCGGATGGTGAAGCTCATTGAACCCATCATAACCCTTCTAACGGCAATCTCTGACTCAGGTGGCTCTCTACGCGACTTTAGATGGGAACAGTCGAGCTGGTACGCCAGCAAAGGAGTCCGGCCGGCCAGCTTCTGGGACGCCCTTTGGAAGCACTCTCGAACCCTAGAAACGCTATCGCTGGGATTCTACACCCACGAGCTACACAAGGTGAAGCCCGGTCACGTGGCATTTCCAGCGCTGAGAGAACTGTACATCGATGCCTCGACTGCGCATGGAGACGACGGATCAGCCGTCGAGAGTATTTTCAAAAACAGTCCGAACTTGGAAATCCTGCAATTCGACTATCCGAATTGCGATCTGTACACATGTCGCATTCAGAACATCAGTTGGGATTACACGTTCCCTCATATGCACACCCTGGCGGTGTCTGGGTACGACTCCGATCCGGCAGCCTACACTGCCTTCCTTTCGCGGAGCCCGCTGCTTCGCGTGCTGCAAGACGGAGTATCGGCATATGGAGACGATGAGGATGAGAAAGTGAAGCTCTCCGATGATGCGATGCCAGCTTTGAAGGCATTGTACCTGTCCGACGATTACCCTACTGCTTGCCGAACCCTCGAAGCGTACCTCAGTACCCCGGCGAAGCGAGCCATTGAGCATCTGTACGTAGGCCACCGCGTATTCAACAAATGTGACAACATCGCCAACATTGCAGACTCGCTCAAATATCTGGAGCTCGAAGGGGTGATTATAGATTGGAGACCTGAGGAGGACAGTAGCGACGAAGATAGCAGCAGCGACGACGACGACGATCCCAGAGTGAACCACGAGCTAGAAGCGCAAATGAAAGCAGAACGAGCACGGAAAAGAGCCCTCACAGCCGAAGACGGCCTCTGCGACGCAACACGAGCACTGAAACAGATCCTACCCAAGCTACACCGTCTGCAGGAACTCAGCATCGAAATGGACAGCGAGCGAGTCTCCGTGAACCGCCAAAACCCACCTGCCATGGACAAAAACGATTTGGCAACCATGCTCTCCCTTCTACCCCCAAACACGCACCTCCGCGCGCTGCGCCTCTGGGACAGCAGAGCGGAACCCCTGCCACAAGACCTGCTAGACGACTTCCCCGCCGTGCCAGCGACCCTGGAGTACCTGTCCTGGGGCACGCAGTACGAATTCGACAACGCGAAGTTACTCTACCGACTCGAACGTCGTGACGGCAAGGTCAAGGCCGTGCCCTGCGAGCCGCTTCGGAAGATGGATGCGAATGTTAAGATTGACTGGATCGAACGGCGGATTTTGGACAGTTGAATGTGGATTGAAAAATTGCAAAGCTGAATTCTGAATTGTGGTATGCTAGAGACGAAGATATACCTATCATACGTAATGCAATTGGACGGGCGATGGACGGCCGCCCTGCTCATGAAGACATCGCAATGTAGCTGTGACGCAGCACCTGTTGCTGGTAGATCCCAGACGCCAAACTCCCAGCCCAAACTTGCCATACAGACCCCCAAACAAATGTCATGTCGAGCCTGCAATGGTCGATACATCATACTTTTTACTTTGTCAACCCTTTCGAGGCCTTGACGACCACCTTCACCAGATCTCCATACGCATCCTGAAACTCCTCCACCTCGTCGTCTTTGACATCCTTGCTCTTCTTCCCCGCCCGATCCTTGGCTACCATGACCACACTCGTTGGCCGCTTTGTGGCACTAGCCTCCCCCAGCTCCGCCCGCGACTTGACGTACACGTACGGGATGTTGTGGTCTTCGCAGAGCACGGGGATGTGCGAGATGACGTCCATGGGCGAGATGTCGGCCGCGATGATGACGACTGACGCTGGGTTGGAAATGTCTGAGGAGGCGGGGGCCGACGTGTCGGTTTTGCGGAGCGCCTTGACGACTTCTTTTACGCCGCGGCGGAGGGTCTTGGTTTTGGCGGCTGGAGTGGTGCGTTAGCAAGGGCTTGCATGCGAAAGATATAGGAGCTGCGTTGAGCCAAATGGTGGCTGCGTACATTTCTTGACTGTTCGTAGGATCTTCTTCAGGTCCTTGGCTTCTTGAACCAGCGGATTCGCAAAAGGTACCAACGCGCCCCGCGGTTCGGCGTCCAGCATGTCGACGTCGACCTTCATTAGAGCTCTCGGCTCGGGCGATTCTGACTTTTCGATCTCAGCCTCGAGCGCCTTCACGACGTCGCCATTGACAGTCTTGTCCTTCTTTTCCTTCTTTGACTTCTTCACGCCTTCGGCTTCGGATCGCTTCTCCTTCTTAATCTTCTTCTCCTTCTTCTCGGACTTGTCTTTGCCCATGATGACTGGGTTATGCTGAGCAGGTGTGTATAAGGACAGGCAGCGAGTTGCACGTGCGGGAAGTGCGATTGAAGATGTGAAGCTGCGCGGTCGCGGGAGTTTTCGAGCTTGAACTTTTCGCGAAATTTCGAAAGCGTGCCTTAGCGCGGCGCTAATGTCTTGGCACAATACACTCCCAAAAACCCACCTTATCAAATCTGAGGGGTCGATATGGACATGACACAAGAGCAGATGGAGCACAGGATTCCCCGTGACACACTATTTATACAGAGCTATTTTGGACCAAACTGCACGCCCCAAACGCGATTCCCTCGCCCTACAGATCACATACTAATGGCATATGCTCCAGGTCGCGGAGTTGGCTACTCACAAAGGAAACGAACAAACGAGACAAGTATTACGGTACCAGCATGGCATCTTCGCTGAGCAGCCGATTTGAATGAGAAAACGCATGGGGCCAGCCACCAAAGAAAAATGAATCCATCAGAACAACTAGGGTATGAGAGATAGACAGAGAAATATTAGAGAGGCCCCAGATCCAGCGCAGATCAAGCCCAAACCTGTGTGTATACATAGAAACGGACCGGCCCACCCGTTTCGCCATTAGCAACCCAGTCTTCGAAAAAGCTTGAGCATGAGAACCGACATTACCACGCCCGATGCAAGTGATGACTTTGCCCAACTCCGTGCCATGCTCCCGCATGCAGAGAGGAGATGACAAAGATGTGTATCCCAGTCTAGTGATAGGAGACAGGAAATGGTCATAACATTCATAAATGAGCATTAGTGATGGTTTAGTACGCTACTTGCATCTCCAGCACCTGGACCCCACCAGGAGCCATTGAAGGCGTAGCGGAGCCGGAGCGAGACGACATTGCGTCTTCGTAGCCAACGAGAGCTTGTGAGTGGAGCTTGAAGGCTTCGCCCATCAGCTTGGTGATTCTGGAAAATGTGAGCGTTGGGAAGTAAAGCAGGCGAAGGAAAACGTACCCCCAAACTACAACCTCGTCGATCATGCTGCCCCAGAGCCGAGCAACGGTGGAGCTCAGCTTGGCACCGTAAATATCGACAGAGTCGTCATCGAACAGGTTGCGCAGTTTGTTGTACATGGCGAGTTCTTCCTCGTTGGCGGGTTCTTCGTCGTGTTCCAGACGATAGAGCCAAAGTGTGAGAATCACCATCAAGTCCATGCCGGTCAGAGGATGTTCGATACTCCAGTTCGTGGCCGATGTACGTGCCACCCATCGAATGCCCTGGACAGCGGCCACTTCAATGCAATCGAAGCATTCCTGGATAACCTTGATCATTTCTTGAGATCGTTCAACCTTGTCCCGCGCGTTGGTCATTGCAGCAGCAACCTCGTACGAGTCGTGGTACCGTAGAGCTTCTTGAATCGACTTCAGGTCAACGACCAATCGTGCTCGTGTGTTCCTGTACATGGCCATGGCGTTGAATATCAGTGGGTGTCCCTTGTGAGGTGCGCTGAGTTGGACCACGACCGTCTCCGGCTCGCACAGTTCCAGAGATTTCTCCCAGGTCTCGAGAGCCAGTCGAAGCTTGTACTCTGTAACGACGTCCTGGAGTGCCTCTGGGCTACGCTTGTGATACCATACTTCGAGGAACAGCGCGTTGATCATTACACGAGTAGCAAAGGCGCTGTAGCGAGCGGGTTCCCCTTGGAAAAGGTTGTCGTGGGCTTGGCGGAAGGTGATGATCCGAGATGCCGCCAGACTCTCCCGCCAGGACTCGTCATCGGACACCTCCATCGTCCAGAGGGATTCGGACGAAGGTAATTCCAATGTGTCAAACTCATTGAAGCCCATTGCTGGTGTGTGGTTGTATGTCAGCGTGAGGAGGCCGAAGAAGATGTAGACTGCGTAGTATGTTCGCCGGCACTGCTCATCCTCGATCCATTCTTCGTGATTTGGCTGTGCCCCCTCTCGCCCTTCTGAGCGTAGTTTGAGCTCATAGCGGTTTCCAGCGACCATGTTCGCAAGGAGACTCTTGATTGAGCAAGCCCACTCGAGGCCCTTTGGATCTCCACTCCAGCTGGCAAAGATCATGTTGACCAGAGTGCTCTGCATTGTCCACAGCGGACACTTTCGAGAGCTGAAATTCTCCTTGTTCTGTAGGAATTGGTTGACGAGCACCTTTGAGCCAATGTGCAGCATGTAGGCCTGATCTTGATCGAAGATGTACAGAGCACCTATCGACAAGACGGCGAGCAGAAGCGGCGCAGACACTTCGGTCGGTTTGAACGATGCCACGTGGAGAAATGGCAGGTGGTGGTGGAAAAGATCAAAGTATGTCTTCAGCAGCCTATTCAGCGTGTTCAGGCTGGGGAGGTGGAAGGTGTCCAGGAGAGCGTTTTCGGTGTCGAAGGTTTTGATGTTCTCGTAGATCTTTGCGCACTGCTCATCCGACTCAACCTGAGGGGCCCTCGTCATCGTCAGCGCCTGGCTCGGGCCTGGGGATCGCCGATAGTCGACAGGTGACACGGGACCGAGCATAGAGGGGTACGGCGAGAGGGCACCAGGCGTGCCCAACCCTGACACTGGCACCGAGTTGTTCATCGACTGGAAGGACGATGGGAGGACGTCGCTTCCTGACATTTGGCGTTCCATGATCGGAGGCAACTGGTGAGGATGAGAGCTGAGGGCACTCGCGCTGTTGAAGGCCGGGTGAGACTCGCCCGAGCTAGAGGACATTGAGTGGGCTTTTGGTTCTGTGACCGTGTGTGGCACCATCGAATCCCAAGGCATCTGCGGCAGTGCTACAGCACCAGGGGCATATGCGACAGATGGCTCGAGCAGCGACGGGCCGTTGGGCGAGATGACGGGGTCGGGCGCGTCGATGGCGCTCTCGGGCTCCTGGCTAGCCATGGCCTTGTTGCGGAAGTCGGTCATCAGCATAGCCGCCGTCTCGATGTCGACCATGCCATCGCTGCTTGCCTCTATCTGCTCAAGAGTCGCCGTGTCGAGGCTCATGGACGCCTTGGAGGGGCCGGGCGCGGGTCCGTCGGATGGCTTCGTCGTGGTTCGCCGTTTCACTTCGCTATGTAAAGGGACGCCGCCATCTTTGGCGTGAACGGTGCGATCGTGTCGAAGGAGGAGGTCGCGGCGGACAAAGGTCGAGCGACATTTTCTGGGCCGAGAGTTAGCGCTGGAGAAAGGGGACGGTGCGTCGCATTTCGGGGGACAGGTATGGCGACCCACGCCCGCCATACCGCAGAGGGGCTACTCACAGGCACTTGAAGGGTCGTTCCTTTGTGTCTGTACGGCTGTCAGCTGGGCTCTGTGATGGAATGTCGATGAGCGAGGATGGAGGGGCAGTCAACAAAGCTGGTCTTCCCCGCAGTGCGTCGCGCGCGCGACCAGCATGGAAGAGCTGTCGCGTCGCATGCCATCCCGCGCTCACTTGTAAATCATGTGGGAACAACTCACGGGACCTCTCGTGACGGCTGCGATGCTCAGAGCGACTAAAGGCCCTGTTGCAGAACTGGCACTTGTACTTCTTCTCGGGGGCGGAGCCTGATTTGCGCGCCGTGGCGGGCGTCGAGGCGGCGGAGGCGAGCGTCATGTCTACAGCGGGCATCAGGAAGACGTGTCTTTTACGGGTGTCGAGATGATGGGCCTTGACGGTGCGGGCGAATTTGCCGGCCGGGCGCGCGAGGGCGTTAATTTGAGCTGGGTGGGAGGAAGTGGCAGGTCTTTTCGTTCATTCCGCGGCGTGTCGACGAGCATACAGGAGATGCACCGGAGGGGCCGGTGGGGGAAAGACGCTGGAGCAGGGTGCGGCGAGGCCAGGGAGTGATGGGTGATGAGGGGATGGTGATGGGGTTGGGCTTTGATGGATGGAAAGAGAGATTCGCTTAGAGGGTGGGATAAGGGGCAGTAGATTTCACGAAGGCAGCGCGCGCACTGGAGGAGGAGGGGCAGCGCACCGGGCAGCTTACAGTGTGGCTGGGCGCGCCTAGCCTGCCCTGCTGCGCTGCTCTGCAAGGTCCGTTTCCCGCCCGCCCGCTCGCTCGCTCGCCAGCTGTGTGGACGGGTGGGTTGGAGGGGCGCGAGGGGGCGCTGGCAACGGCGACTGCTGCGCTGCGCTGCGATGCGTGGTGCCTGCCGCTGCTTTGCTGCTGCTGCTGCTGCTGCTGCTGCTGCCCGGTTGCTGCTCTCGCGGGCGCCCATGCCACGACGATTTTGCGCTGCGTGTGGTGTAGTGTGCAGCAGCTGACAGCGACCGCAGCCTGCCTGCTCCCTCCCCCGGCTATAATTACTCCACGTACACAGCAACTAAATACCTCGCCGCCGCCGCCGCTCTTGTCCCTCCAATTCAAAAGGCGGTGGAAGCAGCTTTTCGACATTACCCTTTGAAGGCGTAGCCTGCCCACTTCCACTGCTGTCGCCCATGCACTTCACACCGCCTGGCCCGCACCCTGCCAGGTCCTCGACGAGCGACATGCCGCACCCAAAAAAACAACGAGGGGCGAAAGTGAGGCTCCGTGTCGCCCCCGCTCCCGTCTGATATGACGAGGCGTGGAAAAGGGGTACATGCCACCGCGCACCATGACGCCAGGAGCTGCCCACCCACTCGTACAATTACTCTCCAACATGTCCAGCCCGCCGCGAGTAATTTCAGGCCAGCCAGGTCCCATCGACGGCGCATTCACTCGTTCCTGGCGCCGCAGCAGTCGGTTCTGGATCGACTTCCCCGGACCCACTCCACTATCACCTTAGTATCACTGCTGTACACAGTACCCAGTAGGCAGCATGAAGCACACCGTCCAAGACGTCGTCCACTTCAGGTGCTAGAACCCCCCAGAAGACGCGCATGAGAGGCGCCTCGCCGTTTCTGTCCTGCGTCTCGTCTCGTCTCCAGATGCCATGGTGACACAAGCAGTGCAAACACTGCACTGCACGTAAGTACCGTAGGACAGGCCAAGTCTTGTTTGCTTCCGGGCCCTGTTGAATGCCCCACTCCAGGGATCTCAAGCTGTGTTCCCGTCGCCCGGTATGCCCTGCGCTTTTCACCACGCAACGGCACCATCACCATCCCCAGCATGCTTTGTGACAGACTGACAACCCAGTCCTATGACCCAGACACCCAGACATCCACCAAGGGCTAATTGAACCCACCGAGCACGCCGGCGGTGCCAGCGACTCGTAAGAGCCCCTCCAACGACTCGACGCTCTAGAGGGGTCATGCTTTTGCATAAAACCCCCGCGCTAGCACCAACCGGGCCCTTTTCTAGAAGAACAGGGCCGCTTCTGCTTCGTTCTCCTTGTTTCAGAGAAGGAAGATCGCTGTCGCATGCCATGGCTTGGGTACTGGCCCGCGAGATTTGTCGACTTTGCAGATTTGTCGCTCTCCTTACTCGCAGGTACTTGTCCCTATCCCTATCTCTCTCCTACGTGCGACTTGCGGCTCCCGAAAAGCCCCGAGTCATGGCGGCCAGGGAGTGCTCCACGGCACACCGGCCTTGTTGACCTTCGAGAATAGCTCGAGGGCCGTGAGGGGCGGAATCACCCTCACCCTCGTTTGACGCCACTGTCGGAGATGCCTGCCATCCGCTTCCACGCGAGGGACCATGCGGATTGCGGCGTGGTAAGGAACTTGTCACCTTGGGCCCTCTGAATGACCTCGAGGGATTCTGCAGGACGTCGAACCATGATCTGGTGTTTTCCGAAACCCTCGACTTAGCAGCCTTGCTAATGTTGGCAGCTGTCGAGGTTTCGCGCAGTCACACAAGCGACGCGCATTGAGTGCCGCAAAGGACACATCCGCCGACAAATGCCTCTGCCTCGACTGACGGACCTGTGCGCTTTGTACCTTTGTAGAACGCGACGAGTCAAGCAGGCCTTCTAGAACTGCCCTCGAAACGCGGTCGCGAGTTGTGCGCTGTTGACAGCCGGCCGCCTTGCAGCGTGCCCTGGTGAGATGCAACGGGCTCGCCAGCGTCGTGTTGGCCCGGAGGCCGGCAATAGATAAAGAAAGGCTGTTGCTTTTTCGCCGGGTCGACGCGTGCTTCTGTGTCGCGGACAATGAGCGGAGGAGGGTGCGTCTGGGAGCGTCGGAGAAGGCTCCAATGCCCCCATGCATCGCAGCGAGAGCCATGCAGTGCTTGGAACATGGCACTGAAGGCAAGGCGGCGGACTTTGTTAATGCCCTCGATATTGCGAAGGATGACCATGTCCAGCCTCCCTGTCTAGGCGCGTCTCGCAAGGCGCTTTTACCCAGTGCATCACGTGCACGTGTGCTCTCTAGTCGTCCCAGGCAGTCAACGCTTCGGTGCAGCGAGAGTGTAACAACCCCTCCCGAGCAACCCTCAGACCCTCAGACGCCGCACCTTTTGTGCTCGCTACACCCTCAGCGCTTCCTCTCGTCTTGACTGCCCGCTCTGCACCTCGATTCGCTGCAGGACCTCGTGGGGCGCGTGGAATGGGCGGCGTCTAATTCGCTCCAACCTGTCCAAGCGGGCCTCACCCTCTCGCACCAGGACCCAATCCTGACCATACCACACGGGACGCCTCGCTATCGGCGCCCTTCGCGCCCGTAGGGCAAGCCCTCGCAAGTCCGACTACTTCCTGTCCCATCGTGACCCCGACGCGGAGGGGCAGTCCGCGCTCGCTCTCAAAGAGAACGTACGACCCCGAATCCTCCGTCAGCCTCCCTGTGAGCGCGCCCGCCAACATGAACGGCTTCAGCGGGACAGTCGCCCCTCCTGGTGGCATGTACGTACGCGCGCTCTACGACTACGACGCCGACGACCGCACCAGTCTGAGCTTCCGGCAAGGCGACATCATCCAGGTCATAACCCAGCTGGAGAGCGGCTGGTGGGACGGCGTCATCAACGGAGTTCGCGGCTGGTTTCCCAGCAACTACTGCGCCGTCGTACCTCGTCCCACCGACGAGGCCGACGACGACAGGAATGGAGTCGACTTGGACGATGACCAGGACACGCAGTCGTTGGGCGGCACCGACTACACAAACTCAGACACCGAGTCTCTCAATGGGCATGAGACGTCGAGGTTGCCCATCGAAGGTGCAGAGAACAAGGAGCAGGAGGAGGCAGCGTTTTGGATACCACAGGCCACTCCAGATGGCCGGCTGTTCTATTTCAATACCTTGACTGGAGTGAGCACAATGGAGCTGCCCTTGGAGACCCCTTCAGCCAATGAGAATGGGCCGAGAGATCGCATAAATGTTTTCATACCGGATTCATCACGCACGCCAGCCGAGCTTTACGCATCGGGCTATAGCATTGAAGATACAGATGACGAGAACTCGGCGTCAGACTTTGAGGGACCAGGCATGATGGGATCACATAGCTCACTGGTAGGCTTGAGCAGTACGCGTACATGCACATATTCTAACCTCTCGATGCAGCCTGGCAGGAAACGTGTATCCGACGGTGTATCCCCAGCAACCTCAATGGACTCGATGAACGCACATTCGCCCACCAGGAGATCTCACGATGCAAATGGAGTAAGCTTCTCGGGTGCTTCGATCGCTCCCATCGGAACTACGGCGACATCATTTAGTATCAACCCGACTGCTGGCGCCACGACGACACCTGCTGGTTCGAGGAGGTTCTACGACGACGTGAATCCTGTACCTCTAACGTGGAACCGGATGGTAGAAGACATGCGCCGAGCAATCGAGCGATATCGCCAGGCAATCAACAACAGTGACCGGTCAGAATTCGTAAAGAGGGCTGAAGATATATCCGATCATCTCAGATTACTTCTTGCTGCTGGATCGGGCACGACCGATAATCACTCGGGCAATCCTTCCATCATCTCAACCAACAAGGCTCTGTATCCCCATTTTCGCGAAACCATGTCCAGGTTCTCCAAACTCGTTCTCTCGTCGCACATTGCCGCTGCCGACTTTCCACCTCCAGACTCCTACTCCAAATGCCTAAAGGAAGCAGACGGGGTTCTCAACGGCGTCTACGGGTTTGTGGAAGTCGCTCGTCAACAGAGGGGAGAAGACATTCCCCGTCTCATCCCTGGCTTTGTGGTCGGCAATCATTCCGGTGGGAGTTGGCACAACAATGGTATTGATTCTCGGGACTCATCGACGTCTTTGACTTTTATGGATCAGGACGACTATGAACCCTTTGTCCAGCCAACCGTCAAGTTAGATTCGCGAGTGTTGGAGAGGCTGGAGGACGTAAAACGACTGATTGTGTCGAGCATTCGCCGACTCGACGATAGCTTGATCATTCGCGACAAGATTGTCACGGCGCACAAGCATCAGGTCATTGCAGATCAAATTTGCAACACAGCTGGCAAGGTGCTAGATGTGTGCCGGCCGTGGATCTCAACAGTTGAGTCCATCAACCTCTCGTCACTAGGTTCTTCCATGCAAGGACAGCAGCTAGGAGAGTTTAGCACTCAAAAACAAAAAGTCTACGACTTGGTCTCTGAACTCGTCATTGCATGCCAGGGCGTTGCTGCACCTTTGGCCGATGAATGGGCAGAGGCTCGAGGGGACTCCCTGGAGGACCGCATCACTGCCGTTCGCTCCCTCTCCCGAGAGCTTGAGACGAATGTTATACAGCAATATGCGCTTTTACAGCAGTTGTCGGAGGCAATTCCTCTCGCAGATATCCAAGTACGCAATGACCCTCGGAGGAACACGGACACTGAAGTGCCCAATTTCCACTCTCGGGAGCCGTCAGGCAATAGACCGCTACTCAAGGATGCCATTCAGCCCCACTCCTATTCCGAGGGAACAGCTCTTGACGAGACCAAAGCGGAACCGATTCGAGCAGCCAATAGCAACAAGAAGCTCGCAGAGTTCTTTGGAGAGGTCCCCGTCATACCGCAAACAACAGTAGAAGAAGTGCCCGAGTTTTTGAAACTTGATCACGAAGGCGAGATCTCGTACGACCACAAGGTGAACCCACCACAATTGCGAGGAGGAACTCTCACAGGTCTGGTGGAACAACTTACTCGGCATGACCGGCTTGATCCGGCATTCAATAATACCTTCCTCCTCACATACCGCTCGTTCACGACCGCTTCAGAACTATTCGAGATGCTGGTTAAGAGGTGGAGCATTCAACCTCCGTACGGTCTTGCCAAAACTGACTACCAAACGTGGGTAGATAAGAAACAAAAGCCCATCCGATTCCGTGTCGTGAATATCTTGAAGAGTTGGTTCGACAATTACTGGATGGAAGGTAACGATGAGGAAGCTAGAATTCTGATCCAGAGAGTGTATAACTTCGCCAAAGATCATGTGGCAACCACGAGCACACCTGGAGCAGCTCCGTTGATGACATCGGTGGAACAACGCTCCCGTGGCCCAGACATGCCCACGAAACGGCTGGTCCTCACCCTCAGCACGCAAACTCCACAACCCATTTTGCCCAAGCATATGAAGAAACTGAAATTCCTCGACATTGATCCAACAGAGTTTGCTCGCCAATTAACCATCATCGAGTCGAGGTTGTATGGGAAGATTCGGCCGACCGAGTGTCTCAACAAGACGTGGCAGAAGAAGCTAGCCCCCGGCGAGCCTGATCCGGCGGCCAACGTCAAAGCCTTGATTCTACATTCGAACCAGTTGACGAACTGGGTCGCTCAGATGATCCTTACCCAGACAGACGTGAAGCGCCGGGTGATTGTCATTAAACATTTTGTCAATGTTGCCGATGTAAGTCCGCAGGCGGTGCAATTATACAGCTGAAGCTAACGGACCGCAGAAATGTCGGTTGCTAAACAACTTTTCCACCCTCACATCCATCATCTCGGCGCTTGGCACGGCTCCCATCCATCGCTTGAACCGGACGTGGTCTGCGGTTAACGCGCGGTCGATGGGCGTCTTGGAAAACATGCGAAAGCTCATGGGAAGCACTAAAAACTTTGCCGAGTACCGAGAGACTCTGCACAAGGCGAACCCTCCATGCATCCCATTCTTCGGTAAGTGACGCGGGCTGAAGGTGGGAATAGACGTGAATGACTAACAAGGATAGGTGTCTACCTCACCGATCTAACCTTTATCGAGGATGGCATTCCGTCGCTCATCAAGAAGACGAATCTCATCAACTTTGCTAAGCGGGCGAAGACGGCCGAGGTGATCCGCGACATCCAACAATACCAGAATGTGCCGTATCCGCTGCAGCCCGTGCCCGAGCTGCAGGATTACATCCTAACCAATATGCAATCTGCTGGAGACGTACACGAGATGTATGACACGAGCTTGCAAGTGGAGCCGCGCGAGCGTGAGGACGAGAAGATCGCAAGGTATGTTTGATAATGTCCAGACTGTCAAATGGTGCGGAGACTAAGTTGTGGCAGGCTTCTCTCAGAGTCTGGATTCTTGTGATGATACCCCACGAAGCATTCCATCGTACTGGGCTCCCTTGGCGTTGATTGTTCTGGCAGCGGCATTTGGCAATGTCGGTTTGGCGCATGTGTTGTTTACGAAGCATTTGGATGCACGGTCACGGCGGACGGGATGTATTGGGCACTAGTGACACAGCCACATGAAGAAGTCCGTGTTTCTTGCATGTGAGGGGATGGTAGATGCGTATCGCACGTGCAAATTGAATTGCCCTGCTCACCTAACGGCTTTCTCGATGATGGGCAACGCGGTGAAAATATGGTGCTTTAGGGTGCGGCTAGGGCGTGGTCTCGGTGCTATAGAGGGCACGAGAGAGGCTGCAAAGGGGTTCTCGATGCTTCCTCGGCGCCGTGGACGTCTTGGGGCATTAATAACGCCCAAGGAATTGCACCAAGCAGAGGCCATGATCCATGGTGGGGTGTGAAGGACGTCCCTGCCCCTTTCGGAAGTAGGCGAGCGAGGCGGCCGTAAAAGCGTCCGATTGGTCAGACGGGTCGAAGAGCCCCTTTCGCTACTTGCGACGCGTCCTGCCGTGACGCCATGCCCCGGCAAACAACCTCAAATTGCACAGCGCAGCCAGCCTCTCCCCAGCTTTTCCTTCATCCACCGGCACAACGGGCGAAAATCTTACGTCGCCCCTGCTCGCCGCGACCAGTGCGGCTCCGTGCCCTCGTGACACTCCTTCTTGATGATGGCTTCCAACACCTGGGCGGGCACCCCTTGCCTCTGGATCGCCAGGAGAGCAGCGTCGTGTGACACTGCGGCTCACCGTCAATGCCGTCGAGGAACGCATTCTCAGACTGTCCTTATCTCTGACAACCCAGCCACCCGTGCCTGCCTAAGCAAACACCGCAACGTGGTGACTGCAGCGTGCCAGATAACCATGGGGCCTGCCACTTGCATCCTGACAGGTGCATTGGTTCGACTCTGTGCCGCGATTTAAATCCAAGGCTCTCCACCCAAGCCCGTGGACGTTATTTCGGATACGTGACAAGGGTTTCCAAGCCCACCGCTTTCCTCAACGATCGACGGTGCCCTGCCAACTCCCTACTTATAATTGGCCGAGCAAGATTGCTACTTTGGATCATCGGCCACCCAAGCATCGGGGGTCGCCAACAATATTCCCCAGACTCCCAGGCTTCGCTCCCTTCTTCTTGTACTACCAGTTTCTCCCTTGTATTCGGTCGTTCTCGTCGCTCCCTCTTCGCTTTCTTTCATCCTCCAGTCACTCGTTTAACATACAAGATGCTGCGCGATGCCGTGGCTGCGATGCCGTGGCTTGTCTTAGCCATGTCTCGCTTGGGTGAGTACCTTCTTCGATGGCGTTGCGAAGCGAGTAACCTTATCTGACCTGTTTGCTCCCAGCCAATGCCAATTGCGAGTGCGGATACTCGGTCAACAAGACGAGCGACCCCAGTTTCGCCGTGTATACCAATCTCCTGGAGAACGACTTCTTACATATCAAGACGGACAATGTGACCGAGTTTGGATGGCGAGCGCAAGAGTACAATGTGTCGGCCGAGGACGCGCGAGGTCCATATGGGAAAGAGTTCTTCATAGAGAACATCGAGACAAACCCTCTAAAGGACGCAAACGCATGGACAGGCGACTCGGATCACGGAGGAGACGCAGGCCTACAGCTTTGGGTTCGGGGGGATCATTCGCATGGCTATGTCAGTGGCGCCGAAATGGCAACAGTGAGAAACGACACGCTTTATGGAAGCTATCGCATCGGCATGAAGCTATCGGCAGAGTCGGGGACTTGCGGTGCATTTTTCTGGGTATGTCGCGGTCGACGACCATGTATAGAGCCTTTGCTTACTGAAACAGTTCTACAACAACTCGCAAGAGATCGACTTGGAATTCCTGTCTCATCAGTTCAACCAGTCACAGGGTGCCGTCAATCTCGTTTTACAGACGCCTCAATCCGTAATTCATGGCTACGACGCATCCAACACTTCCGACTTCAAGGTCCAGAGTCTCGACTTTCGGCCTGACGAGCGCTTCCACGAATACCGTTTCGACTGGTCCCCCGAAAGCGTGCAATTTTATGTGGACGGAAAGATATTGCAGGTGATGACGAATAACATTCCGACGATGCCTGGTCGCATGTTTGTCAACCATTGGAGCAATGGCGACCCCAAGTGGTCGGCCGGTCCGCCCGAGCGCGACACATCGATGACAATCTCATATATCAAGGCTTACTTCAACTCGTCTGATACGGCGCAAAACGACGAGTACAAGAGCCGTTGCGCAAACTTCGACCCGAGCAAGGTCTGCCAGATACCAGATCAAACGGTCCCACCCGATGGCTCCCTTGGTGATGCAAACGCGGCGAAAACATACTTCTTCACCCAAGACAAAGACCACGCCCCCGGACAAGAGGTCTTTGCGACAACGAATGGTGCATCGAGTGGCGTCATCAGGTTATTCGGGGCAGCATATCTACCCTTGTTGGTTGCTCTCGTCAGCTGCATCGTGGGTCTTTGAGCGCCGTCCCACCGAACGTTTCTTCTCCCCAACGACCACTCGTCGATCTCCTTTTGATCCATGGTTTTTAACGGGCGCATTCACGACCGGCGTTGTCTGCTGTTCACCACTTTTTCTGGATCGCGGTCCTTGTGCTGGGCATGGCTTTTCGCATACTATACCTGCCAGTGTCTACTTTCTTCCGTTCTTGTACAAATGCATATTTCACGGTACTGGGCAGCAAAACGCCCTCTTTTTTTTCCGCTTCGTTTGATCCAGTTTGTTTATTCTCCGCAACATTAGGGTGCATGGGGCAGAGGCAAAATGGGATGATACCATTGTTGGTTAGCAGACGCGCAAGCCTTTTTGACGGCCGCCTTTCTGGATAGCGGTGCCTTTATATCAAAATAGGTAAAGGTAGTTTTTATTGATTATGTGAGTGTCTTGAGAGTGTATTTTGGTGTTTGTTGATACGGAAGAACTATAGTTGGCCGAAAAGACGGCGTGTATCCGCTACACTGCCTCGAGATGTCGTGGGACTAGGCATGACGAATCAATAGAAATCGACCATAAAAATAGCCATCTTATCTACGGAAGAGCTTGAGGAGGGCCCGTTCTCATGACATGTTCCCACGGACACTGAACCGGGACCTGAGATCATGGATTGCGCAATCGAAATGGATCTAGACCTCGATCTGGAAGGGTGTCCATGCCTGTGACTTTGATCAAGCGAAGTATTGGGCGCCGTGAGAAGCTGTCAAGAGCGGAGACACGGCAGTGAGACGCAACATAACAGCACTACAACCAAGGAACCCCGTGCCGGACAAACATTTCACCAAATGTCGAACCTGATGGACGTTCCAGACACGCGACATGGTTGCTGACTGCAGTCTCCACTCCAGCGCGCATCCTGGTCGCCATGGCGCTCGGCCCCCTAAACGGGAAAAAATCCTCAGCTCTAACGCAGCGCGAAGGAGTCTGAACGAAGCTTGTCAAGGCTTCGCTGGTGATACGAAGTACACGATAGCTACATTCGGCAACCTTCCTCTTCAACCTGTTTCCCTCTCCAGCGGCGATTACACACCCAGCGCAATCACACACCCGTAGCCACGCGCGCAGAGCAGACTCAGGTGCGACAGAAGAGATTGCACAGGCCAGCCCCTTTATCTGCAGCAACCATCACGGATCCCCGCCTGGTTTCACGCCGATATTGATGCAGGCACGGCTGGCTGCGTGGGCGCCGTGGTTGGCGCCAGCAACGGGCGCGACTAATCGCTTGCGGAATGCTAGGCGAGCTTCGGCAGGGGAAAGGGCCAATGGCAAGGGCTAGAACACAGCTGGGGAGGGCGTTCGGCGATATGAGAGCAAAATTTGCTGGGACGAGGGTTATCGTGAGGCACGGTGTTGAGGGCATTGGGGCTGTCGTGCGAAAGTGGATGCAGTGCAGTGCGCTGCGGTGACTGGGCTCTTATCTAGTCGAGTCCCCTCGCGTGTTGCATGTCGCCATTTCCTCATTGCTTGCTGTGCTGAGATACATTCCTTACTGTGTCGGACCCCATTCTTTGCTTCCTATTCTGCTCTGTCGATTGGAAAGAGCCCACAGTCACTACTGCCTCATCAGCACGTTCCTTGTCGGTCTTTTCCTTGTCTGAGACCTCGCTACATACGTCGGGCAAAGCTACTACTCGTTTACGGATCAGCACAATTAAGCTTTCTCCGTCTTTGAGACAGCAACGCTTACTAGATACTACCGAACACACTCTTTTGAATCGGCAAGCTCGTTCTCAGTAACAGAGCTCCCGTCCGCTCGCTTTTGTCAACCGAGGCCTCAAACGCGGTCCTCGAACACATACACTGCAACTACCAACACTCTCGTTTGCCGATCATCCTGGTTTAACATCACCTTTCGATACTACAAGAGAGTAACTTCGACACTCACATCAGCGTCTCTCGATTTCAAGCGTCGTGCATTGGGACCATCTCGAAGAGCCCACCGCGCAAGTTGCGCAACACACGCATACCGAATCCAAACCCATCTCGGTGACAACTTTAGCTGCAACACTGATTGTTACCATGCGGATATCGTACACTTCAGCCTTTCTCCTCCCCGCTCTCGCCTTTTCGCACGTCATCCAGCCAGGTCCTGAACCAGCGAGCGCCGTATCCTCCATACCAACGGCGACACATGTCTCATTACCGCAATCAGACGCACCGGCCCCTGCTCCGACAAAAACCGCCTCTCTTCCAGAACAACTAGAGTGAGTTTTCCTTGGCACTGTGAAACTTGTCTCATTCTAATCCAACCCTTAGTCTGCGCCAAGCGGCCCAACCGCAGGCCAACCCTCAAGCCGGTGGCGCGCCCGCAGAGGAGGACTCAGTCACTGTACAATGGGTGGAGACATCGGTAGCTGGTGTTAAAACGTGGGTGCCGAAAACAATAACGGTCAAGTTCGAGGCGGTGCCGTCGCAGCTCCCAGGTCCAGGCAAGGGCGTCATTGGAATGGGGACAATTGAGGGAGAGACGGGCAAAACGAAGACGGTCGCTGAAGGCGCTGCACATACAATGGGGGCACAATGGTTCAGGGGTGTTGCTGTCGCAGCCGGAGTTGGGTTGGTGGGAATGGTTGCGTGACCAGAGTGGATGGACGTCGAGGCGAATGGGCTATTGTCTTGACGGGGAGTGGGAACAAGAGTTACGGAAAGTCCAGGTGCATCAACTTTGAAGAACATCGAGATTAGACTTTGAATGGGGAGGCTGTCAGTAGCAGAGATTCGGGGATAGTGATGTTGGAAAGGACGAGGACTTTTTTGCAGCATACCCCGTAAGGTCAAGCCAACATGTTGATGTTTTGGAACAGCGAGATGCCTGATAGACAAATGGCATGCTAATCTACATAGCGCTAATACAAAAAAAGTAGTAATCGAGCATATACGAAAAATCTCTTGTATTTTGACACGTGTTGAACGTCGTCCTGTCCAAGATAAAGTTCACAGTTCACCGCCTCCTCCGAGAGTACCCCGAGAACTTGCTTCTTCACCGCTCGACACAAGAGCGGTGACCGTAGCTTGGACCGTCCTCGTGAAATTCGGGCACACCCGGAAGCTCAGCGGGAGAAATCGGTGTGCACTGGCGTGACCAGCTCCGAATCGACACTCGACCACGACCTGGATGATTCAATCGCCCAAAAACTTGCACGTTGCTCGAGACTGACAGGGTGTGATTGCCAGACGTCGAGGGAATCGAAGATTTTAAGTGGGACACTGGAGATATCACACCACCCGTGGTTGTCAGCCACACTAGGGGGGAATACGGGAGCATCGGGAACATCAGGAACATGCTCCGCGCAGAGCCTCATGAGACTCGCGAGACATGTTTTCGGGCCGATTCCAAGATAGAAATCGATGTAAAAGACTCATCCAGGATTGCCTGGACGGAGTCTTCCAAACGTGTACATTGGCAGCCGTCATCGAATCGATGACTGAACCTCTGTTGGAAAAGATGGTGAGAACAGCACGAGAGTCGTTGGTCGCAGTCAAGTCAACTCTTGGGGAGTCGACGCGAGCCGTCGGGAAGCGACGACGACTCGATGGGTGGAGTGACAAGTGCAAGTTGCAGCTCACGGGTTGTGGTTCTGCTTGTGGCGCGACCCTCTTATCAGCGCACGGACCATTTTATCTGGGCCAGGATGGCGTGGCGGGCCGTGGCAGGATCGCTCAACCATCCAACAACGTGGTATGACTGTCTCATGCCTCTGCAATCTGTGCACAAGAATGCTGCTCCTATAAAAGGCCCCGCCCAGGAGGCGCAAAATAGAGCCCTATCAACAAAGCAACCACCTCACACACAAAGAACTATTGTCCACCAACACACCTAAACCATCGGCCCGATAACTACCGTCGACGACGAGTCGGCATACATTCTGAATTCGACTGAATATTTCTCAAAGCCTATAGAAGGCCCTTTATGAGCCGTTACGAAGGCTCACCTGTGTACATACGGCCCGCGTTCCCAACACTCAATACCTCGACTTCAAGCACCTCGACAACATCACCATCTGCGTCATCCTCGGTATCAACATCAACTCTCCCATCGTCCATACCATCTGAACCCCCTGGTACCTCACTACATCGAGCTCGCACCTACTCACTCTCGACTTCCACCAATTCACTTCCTCGATCCAAAGCCTCGCGAAAGCGCCGAGCAGAAACCGAGTGCGAAAGCTCAACATGTCGACCTATACACTTTACTACCAAGCCCCCCTGGTACACGCTCAGCCGTCCCAACTTGGCGCCCCTAACTCTCAACATCCCGTGCTCAAACTACACGCGGCACAACCACATCTACCTCCTCCAGCAACCGCCCTCCACGCGGCAGGCCCTTCAATTGATGGAAAACGCGTCCCCCTATCCTCGCGCCGGAAACTGAGCCGCGCAACAAGAGCAGGCTTCTGGACGTACGCCCAGCTGCAGAGCCCCTTCTTCCGTCTGCCCGCCGAGCTGCGCAACCAAATCTACGAGTACCTACTTGACCCCGAGCCCGTGCAAATCTGCGACAAGCACCTCGACCTGTCGGTGCGAGGCTTCAACCAGACGACCACCCCCCTGGAACTGCATCCAGGCATCCTGGCAACGTGCAGGAAGGCGTACGACGAGGCCGAGGCGCTATTATATGCTCGCCACACGTTCCACGCGCACCCGAACCTGCTGGACAAGTTGCCGCATCTCACGAGCGCGGCTAGACCGGTGCTGTATGCGTCTGTCACGAGCACCATCAGGCGGTGGCAGATCTCGCTGCGGCTGGATACCGATCCGACCTTTTCGTATGCGGACGCGAAGAATGCGTTTTCAGGCGCAGAGTACCTGGAAGTGCGTGTGTGGCAGTCTCAATTCATGGCGGTGGGCTGGGGCGTCTTGCGGCTGTTTACGGGGGTTAGGGGAGTCGGCGTTGCGAGGGTGGGCGGGAGTGTCGGGAAGGAGCTCGCGCGTTGGCTGGAAAATGTCATGATGCAGCCGCTTGAGGAGGAGAAGAAGCGGGTTTGTGAGTGCAGTGATGGGGGAGAGGTGATTTGTGGGAGGTGCAAGGGGGTTGTGGAGAAGGGGCTGTGGTTTGGCGGGCGTTGATGAGGAGGATTTTGCAAGAGGGGATAGGGAATGGAGGGGACGTCGAAATTCAGGACGGCGGTCGCAGGGCAGGATAGATACCCTTCAGCATCACAATCAATTCTTTATATTTTCATCGCTCAATCCATTCCCCTCGCCCCCCATGCCAAGCACATTGAGACGAATGATCCATACAATGCTGAAACGGATCCGTCCGTACCAATTACAGCTAAAGATTTATCTCCTCATGGACTGGGATGGACCAGGCGTTGAGGTTTCTCTGCATTGGAGCCTCTCTCTCCCATAAGGGTTGTTTCATACAGCATTGACGCGTTTAAACAAGCGTCTCATGGGGTTCTGGATGCTCTAAAGGCAACGCTCGGGAAGAAGACATGCAGCATTTACGACGTGACCCCAAGTGGCTGCACCCTTCTCCATGTAAGTCTCGGGAGCGTACAAACAATGCTGGTTTGCGAAACTAACACTTCGTCAGTACGCTGCGGAGAACGGGCAATACGAAGTGGCACTCTATCTGATCCAAAGCGGCGCGACCGTAGACGCAATGGATGAATGCGGCGAGTGAGTAGATGGCCTTTCTAATTCGTATTCTTCAATCCTCTAATTGCTCGGTTGGTAGCACCCCGCTTCACTTTGCTGTCTTGCTCTCGAAATTATAACACCTGTCGTCTCCTACTAGACCACGGCAGCGACATCCAAAATCGCAATGGCGGCGGCTGCACAGCTCTTCATACCTTTGCGAGTCCGGCCATGTGGGAAGTCCTTCGCCGCTGTGGCTCCGAGGTGGACGTTGTCGTCTGTGACAATTCGAATCGAACGATCCTACATTATCTAGCCTGGTCGAGTCAGACCACGCCGGCGGCTATCAAGGTCTACTGCGAGGGCCCTCTTCGCATTGGCATTAAAACACGAGACAGACATGGTTGCACGCCACTCCACCTCGCCGCACAGCGTGGCAACACTGCCCTCGTGACATGCTTTCTCTCTTTGTCACCAGCGTCGTCGTTGTTGCAAACACGCGATCTTGCTGGCCGGACACCGCTGCACGCTGCTGTTCAAAGTCGGCGTGCCCAAGATATAATTGGAGCGCTGATGTCGGCATCTGCTACAGACTCTTCTTACGCTCAACTACGCGATTTCTCGGGTTGGACTGCGCTGCACGAAGCCATGGCGCTGCGAAATGGGGGAGCTGTCGCTGCCTTGTTGGCGGTCCAAGGAAACGAGGGGATAGTCCTGAGTGACGAAAAGGGCGTAACACCGTCAGAAAGGATGCGCGCGTGGCAAATAGACTTCTCTGCAGGAAAGGCGCCAGCCTTGCCGGTAGAGATTGAACGAGTGCTGGGAGATGCCCATGTGTTGGTGTCGAAGGTTACGTTGCGATCCTCTGCTCCGATGGTTGGGCTTGGTGGGGCGTCCTTGAAATTTGCGCACGACAGCGGCGTGGTGGACCAGCCCAAGGCAGGTTATCTTGATAAATCGCAATACTGGTATTGGGTCAGAAGGTGGATGGTTATTGTCCTCCTTTTCACCACTGTCATGGGTTCTAGGCACGTATTATTAGGTCGGGACTAATCCCTCTTGAAAAACGTTAATACCTTCTTCAATAACTTATGCCCGTACGATATGCTTGCAAAGGCCTGTCCACAAACACTGTTGGGCTCAGATGTGTGAATTTCTTCTAATGGCATCGTGATGCGTTCTAACACGAACTGCCACCTCCCACCCCAATCCCTGCGCAAATCCCCGGCTCCTCCCACCCTCTCCGCTTTCCCTTCTCTTCCCCCTTGCCGCCCCGCCCCTCCCCGCCCCTCCCATCCCTACACACCACACCTTAGGTCTCACCCCGCGGACCAACTCCTCCCGTCGCGCGCAATCACGTTACTGATCTCCTTCCATCCACCACTCACCGCAGCCACAGCCTCGTGCCCGCCAAGCCAAGCCGCGCCAGATTTCCACGGAGATGCGATGCGCAGGAACGGTTCGGTCGCACGAGGCGCAGCGGCGGCGGCTAAATGTGTGGTGTGAGTTTGTAGGCTTGCGGGATGTTGTTACGTTATGAGGCGTTTTTGTGCTAAAGGATTTGTGTAGTGTTTGTGTTTTCGGGGGTGGGAGTTTTGTCATGGGGGTGTGTAATTGAGATGGATCGAGTTGAAATATGCTTCTCACGATATCATATGCAAGCAAGCAAAATGTAGGAGGAGTGAGACATTGCGTTTTTCATTCATACACAAATTACTACAGCAATGCTGATTCGCTCAAACGAGTCACTTTTTCCGCCAACGCCTGAAAAGGAGGAGCTTCCATTGTGCTCGACTCGTGTCTGGCCAGCCATATGCAAAAACCATTAAACTCCATGCTAGGAATGATGAACTAATAATTTGATGAAACGGATCATAGCGGGATGCTAGAAGCAATGTGAGAGAAGTCGAAATATGGCGTAGTGAAAGCATTCGATCCGGGGTATATCCTTCGCAGCTGAGCCATGGCTTTTCGACAAAAGAGATTCGTGACGGTTCGAAGGGAAGTAAGAAGAAGAAAAGTAAGAACAGTCGAGGCGGTGTTGATTGTGGTGCACATGTTTAGAGAGCCATGTCGGCGACCTCGGTGTCAAGCTGATCCATGTTGTAATCGACAATATCGGCAACATAGGTAGGCGGGGAGGCCGGGACGTCCTCGTACATTGGAGGCTGCTCCTCGTCCCACGAGATTCCGAGTCCCGCGCGCTCGGTGACGACGAGGTGGAACTGCGTTCGCAGGACCCGCGCAGCGCCCGTCGGGGTTGCCTGGCTCAGTTTCCTGAGCGGGGCCCACTCCTCGGCAACCACCATTTCGATGACGAGGTTGTGCTTTGATTCCATGCCATTGGGGCTCTCCATGTCGCATGTTGGCTTCAGGGCCATGTTGCAGGCAGCGCGGAATTCGACGTCGATATTTCCAGCCTCAAAATCCGTCTTCCATCCACTCTTGACCTCCTCGCTGCCAATGACGTGGACATCTTCGTGGAGAACTCCCTTGCCTTCGCCACCGACCTTTTGCGAGTGCTTGGGGCAGGCTGGGGACACGGACTTTTGCGTCTCCTCGATGCGCCAGTTGAGTTTGCGCAGACGCCACCTGGTCTGCGAGTCGGACTTGTTGGTGACGATACCGGAAAGACGCATCTCGAGGGGAAAGTCGCCAATCGGGTGAATGACAGGGGGCAGGGTTACGGCAGCGGTGAGGTTGGTCGGGGGAAAGATACGGATCGAGTGTTTCTCGTTTCCTGGGAAGATGGCACGCTTAATGTCGATGTTGCGCTTGTACGTGAACTTTTCGCCAGTGCTGGAAATGGCAACTGCAGAGAGATAGTAATCAAGGGAAGCAATGGCTCCGTGACTGGTCGCAGGGAGGTGCCCTGGGATGAGGTGGCTGAAGGGGAACGAGTGAACGCCGTGCCTCAAAGAGACTGAACCTTTGAGAATGTCCCATTTGTGAATCTCGGTGGTGTGGGAAGCGCATTCTGGGCAGTGTGGGGCGACGGGTTTCTTTGTCGTCACGACGGCGAGCATACGCATCTCGAAAGTGTCCATAGTCAGATGCGGCTCCTTGACGTCGAACTTGAGCTGGCCGGAAAAGAGGGCGCCAGAGGATGCCTGCGGGGCATTGTAGAACACGATTGGCGGGGACTCGACTTGCATATTCATGGTAGCCGCCTTCTGGGGCTCGACCTTGGGGCTCTTCTTGTCTGAATGGTGACGAGACCCCAGGCTATGGCGTTTCAGCTTGTCCATGACTAAGGATTCCTGGGAGCGGCTCTGCGGATTTGAAGGGGGCTCGCGCGAGTAGTGGGGAGGGAAGAGGGGCGGGTCCTGGGCGTGTAGACTATCGATCTTGGATGACGAGGGGGCGACTCTGGCGAGGGATGATAAGAGTCGGCCAGGCAT
Source organism: Polyplosphaeria fusca (assembly GCA_010093805.1). Taxonomy (NCBI): domain Eukaryota; kingdom Fungi; phylum Ascomycota; class Dothideomycetes; order Pleosporales; family Tetraplosphaeriaceae; genus Polyplosphaeria; species Polyplosphaeria fusca. The sequence goes on along the minus strand of ML996152.1, from coordinate 30,583 downwards.
GTCTGATAAGAGCGCGGTGGTGGCGCTTGTCGAATCCGGGGTGCAGAAGAGGGTCTTTCTTTGGCCAATGGCGACGGAAGCGGGATGGAGCTTCGAGATGGAGACTACGAGACGGTCTTGTGCTGGTGCAGTTGACAAAACAGTAATTGCTGGGGCTTCGAAGACATGCTTTGAGTAAACAGAAGGCTCAAAAGGCAACGGGAGCTGGGCGGCGTGGTCCTTTTGTACGCAGGGTTTGTTCTCAAGTAATGGAAACTCGGTGACGCGATGGACGCGCCGCAACCAAGCTTTCGATGGGCAGGCGCCAAGAGAGGCCACTGCAGCCGGCGGCCACTGCCCTTTTTCGCGGTCACCTGGCGCATCGGCCTCTCGTGACTGCCCTTCGCGATGCAGCGACCTCGCCTGGCCTCTCAGCGCGCCCCAACCTGCCCCAACGACGTTGTCCTGCCTCAGCTGAGTCGCCTTTGTCCGCCAGCCTGCCGTCGCCTTTGTCTCCTGTGTCTGCTCCTCACCGCTCAGTCACCCCAGCTGGCCCTTCCAGCTCCTGTTCGGCGGCTGACCGATGGTGACGGCATGGTGATTGTTGGCCGTCGGCGCCCTCATCCACCATCCATCGCGCTGCCTGCTCCTCTGCCCTCATCTCCACCCAAGCCCGCTAGCTCTGGTCCCTAATATGTACCCGCGCAATTCATTGCCCTGCTGATGCTTGCTATACCCCGCAAATGGCGTTCTGACGTCTCGTGTTGGACAAGCCGACGTTGACCATCGAGCATCTCCACGGAGCCGCCGCCGTCGTCATGCCTTCGCCCTCTATTTCTCTGCCTATTCACCCTCTGAAGCATGGGCGAAACCGCCCTGGATGGACGCCCTTTGCCCACCCCTCGTCGGAAAACAAGCACCCTGGTGGACTCGTCGCGCCCAAGTTGGTGACGTTAGGTAATGCTTCGAAAATTTTGTATTCACCACGAGCCAATGCCATGCGCACGCCGCCCACCGTGGCCTGACTCACCTCCCTTCGTCTGGCCCTTCGTCTCCCGACGGCATACTGGGGGACCGAACCGCTGTTCCATCAATGCATCTTCTCGAGTAAGAGGATCCACATGTTGAGGCTCTGGACTCTTCTCGCCCAATTCGTTAATCTGCTCATCCACCGCCATTGGTGCCTGCGCCGAAATCCACCCGACATCGCGACGCTCTGAAAGGAAAAAGCAAGCGGACATGCCCGACGGGCTTGGGACACCGAAACAGTACCTTGTGCTTCGGCAATGCCTCTCCAGTGCTCACCTCACGATGCTTTGCCTATTCTTAGCTTCTCAACCACGCCCTCAGATCCACCCGCATGCGCTAGCCTGCGTTCGGCAACCGTTTTGCAGATTTTGCATGCCAACCAAGAAACTTCTTCGCCCTTCTCCACCGAAGCCCGGCGTAACGTGGACACCTTTGAAACCCGGTTGATGGGCCGTCATAAAAGTGTCCGACTCGAGGATTTAACTCGGGCCGTCTCAGTAGAAAATGGCGAATCTCGCCTGAAGCTTGCACCATCCATCGCCATCTGCCTGCTCCGACACGCCATTGCCTCACCGCCGTTCGAGCGGCTATCTTTCCCCCTGAATATCGAGATTTGGAGACGGTCGACAGCACCAGGAGACCCTCGCCTTCTTCGCCCTATATGTCAATCACGCCATCCATACCCAATCACATGTCGTCGGAAGACCGCCGCTGTCCAGACTTTGAACTATGCCTTGCCTCGACCCTCATCTGAACTCTCTTGTTTGTATACTTTGCGTAGTTGATTCTCCTGATTAGGTCGATTGCCATCTGCATTGAATCGCCCGCTTCCTATCGCTTTTTGCTAACGGTATCCTTGTAGGGGATCATTGTAGACTACAACATAGCGCAGTGGCAAGAACGCTTGTACCTCATCACCAGGATATAGAGAGAATGCGGATTTGATAGTCTCTAAAGAGTCGAACTTGATAGGGCACCCGCTCTCGCATATTACGTACTCGTCGTCAATCAATGCTCGTTCTCACTCCCCCCCCCGAATGAGGTCGGTCCTTTCCCATCTAATCGAGTCTAGCCTTGCGGTGTCACTTCACTTACATGGGCTGCGCTTGGGATTTGAATCAATCGCATCGTATTCAAGCGCATAAACAAAAGTGCCGCTACCATCGTCCAACGGAGAAGTAAAGCAAGACAGTATATCGTCCCAACAACGCTCGTGAATGCTTTGGCATTGCTCCGTCTGCATCTTGGATGCGGACGATGAAACAGATGCCACGTTAATTAGATGCGATGCTTGCACGATGCACCGCACCACCACAACTTGTGGAGTCGTCATCGTTCGCACGGGCCCGGCAAACCCCATTGGCTAGACCTCGGGAACGCGTGGATTACATGTCTTCGCTCCATGCACCGAGCGCGGGCCGAGACGCGAACTCGCTGTTTGCTTGCTTGCTGTGCCGTACATTAATCTCACAAGCCTTGTGTTTTTGTTCCATCGATCGGTGTCTTGCACTACCCATCTCTCTGCTTGGTGTGGTGGGCTCTTCACGTTCGGCTTCGATATCTGATGTACGGTAGGTACCCGAGAGGTTCCTCTTTGCGATTCTGGAAGACGAGTAAACCACCTTCCTCTTTTTTCCACTGTTCAAAGTCAATAGTTCTTCAAACTACGTTTTTGAAGATGGACCGAGATGCTCAGCCTACCCTGCGTTAGGCTGCACTGCCTTTTTGGTCTCTTTCAGCAGTCTCCATTGATGTACAATCCGGATTGGGTCGACCATCGACCGTACTTTGGAACCCAGGTCTTGACGACTTCAGCCGCGGTTTTGCGAACAGGGTGATCTGGACCCCTGAGTCTTCATTCATTCCATTACGCTAATTACGAACCCTAAAGATCACAACAAGAACAGCGATGGTAGAGTCAGCCGGGACTCTGTGCAAGCCGGAGCTGCTTCGCTGTTGCGGCCTTCTACAATATCCTTATCCAAACTCATGTCCATGCTCCAAGACGCACTGCACGACCCACGGGCCCCATTGATTAGCAGCGAACCGTGCTTGCTCTAAGACGCCCAATACGATCATGATCGCTTCGGAGTCCCGCGCTTCGACCACTAGTTGATTACAGTTCCCTTGCCCCAAAACCCGCTTCCTTTGTCGACCCACGCATCCTCGTCTTCTTCGGATTCATACTCCACGCTTCGTCGTTCCGGCTTGTGGATTCTCACAAGCCACAGGAAATAATCTTCCAGCGGTAGCAGGTTCAACAGGATCCGGTTCCCGAACCAGGCAATGCCGCAGACACAGGCTCCAGCTACAGCGTCCAGAACAAAGTGGTTTGCGGTCGCGATGATTGCCGTCAGGATAATTGCTGGATACGCAACTCCAAGGATCAAGCAAGCAAGTCGGCGGGATGACGGCAACTTAAGGCGCAGCGTCATGTTTCCAGTGATTCGGAAGCTCGCGGTTCGAGAGCGTCGATGCCTTGAAGCGAGTGGAATCGAGCAGATGGTCATGCCGATGAGGAGCGAGTAGCCAAAGTGCAGCGACGGCATGGCGGCATACTGGTTGCAGAATTTGTTCTGGGTCCACACTGAGCTCTCACCCTCGGCGCCATGAACCGTGTCTACAAAACCGTATGAACGCGCCTCTTTCCCAATGTCGCCACCCACCTCTGGGTCGGAGAGCAGGCGCGGAGGCATGCAAGGCCACAGAGTGAAGACGATGAAAGCTATGAGATTGCAGGTTGCCATTGTTCGCCGACGCGCGGCATACAGCTTCGGGCCCGCGGGAGATCCATCTGCTTCCCCCATTGGCTTGTTCGGGAGAGGAAGGTCAACACGGTTACGGGTGGTTGTGTAGTAGTACAACCACACCAAGAAGAGGATAGTTCCTGGGATATGAATGAAAGAGTAGGTGCGATTCGTCCAATGCATGAGGAATGGATGCTGCAGGAACCAGTGCTGGATTGGCAGCTCAATGAAGATGCGGAGTGACTGCTCGAGGTGGATGAGTTGTAAGGCATGGCGCCGCGCCACATTGACAGTGCCTTCTACCATGGTAACTGCACTGAAAGCTCGACCAAGCTGATACACCTAGAGCAATATCAATAACCTGCAACCTGATGCAGCGGGACGACCACGTACCCAGTATATCAAAGCCCAATACCAAGCTTCCACGAGAAACGGGAATTTCATAAGCAGCCTCGACAAAAAGTATGCCTGAAAGCGTCTAGTATTGGGCGACACGACCTCCTTCCGCATACCCAGTATCCGAATTTCTCGCTTCCGCCATTTCGCCTCTTGCAGTCTCAGCAGCGACGGCGAAGAAGCACGGTCGAGCAACGATGCGCTAGATCGAGGACTAGACGACCCGGATTCTATCGACGAGGGAGAAGGCGGCGTAGAAGGCGTCCGACGTCGCGAGAATATGCGGTAGTCTGTGTTGCGGTTTACCCAGGTGCCTCCAAACAGCAAAGTCACCACCACAAGCGGCTCGATGAATGCTCCAGCGCCCATGGCGGGCAAGATGAACGTCGGATAGAGGAGCTTTGGGCGCGGGCGTTGGCGGCCTTGCAGAATCCTACACTGTATACCGCCCCAGAGTCGAGTAGACTAACCACCAGATGGCACGGACCCCGGTGGGGGTTGTACGGTGTAGGTCCGGGCGGTCTCGTAAAGAAGGTATGCTCCCGGCCCTTGAAGCGTTGAGATGGCAGCGTCGACGACAAGAGTGTGTGAGGTTGTAAGTACACAGAAACGAAGCTGTAGGATAGGATGCGTGTCCGAGTAATAGTAATCCAGTGCCGTGCTGGTCCGCGGGATGTGCGGAGATTAGGAATGGGTTAGAGGCAATGGAAACTCGGCGACCAAGCTCGCTGATGTAGTGAGGCCGACCGCCGATAGTAGTCCGCCTGCCAGCGCCGCTCTTGCATCACATATCTTCGTACAAGGTACAACTTGCCGCCCGGTCCTGCATAGTTGGCCACGTGCCCACCCCCTCCGTCCCTTTCCGGACTCATTTCAGGCCGTCGCCACCGCAACTGAGCGCTGCTTGGCCAGTTGATAGGATAAAACGCCACGGTGGTGCATGGCGGGCAAGGGCAGAGAGAAGGAGATGCACGCGACCACTGTCCCGACTAAGAACAAAGAGGGGCTAGCTGCCGGTGCCTGCCGGTTGGAAACGAGGTGAGGCTGGGCGTCGGCCCCCACCCATTAATCCCAGTTCCGCGCATCCGGCCTGCACAGCGTTGTACGGAAGTGCCTGTTCAGGGTAATCAGTGAACTTGGTGATGCGTGTGGAGAGTGTGACGGGAATATGCAAGGAACCAAGACTCGCCGGACAACGCCCCCTCTTGAGCCGTCCCCAAGCGAACGCGAGAGCCCTTCGTAAAACCAACTTGCCCATTTTCTGGAAGCTTTTGTCCAGCCTCCGATCCGATGCCATGCCCTTAAGGCGGCAGTTGCGGCCCACCTGTGCAGATATGACGTGTAGACAGCTTAGCAGCGTTACCCTTGTACACGAAGTGCGTTGGTGGCATCGTCTGCCAGCCTTAGCAAAACCGGAGCATTGGGCGCATGTAGATCGATCTGATCTTGATTTGAAAAAAATTATACAGACTGTCTTTGCCCTTGAGAGCAGGCTAGTGGTATCCTTGTCTAAACAGCTGAACTCCTCAAGAAATGGAGTATTACAGCAACCACCCACGCTATGCATTACCGAAGCCATGAAAACACAAATGAAAGGTACTGGCCTGGGAGAGATGCTACCATTACCCTGTTTTCCATTCCGCCAACGCCAATGCTGAAAACAGGGAAGAAGACAAGGTATAAACAGAACAAGTAAACAAATAAACATACAGAAAGAGATTTGACGAGAGGCCGCTTTAGAGAATGAAGGCAGTGAACGGTTTGCCGCCCCGAGGCTAGCACGCGACGTTTGTAAATGGCGCCGTCTCTTGGAGGTCCTGCACGAGCGCCTCCACATTGCTCAGATATTTTGCCAACATGTGCTGTTTGTCCTCCTGCGTGCGGATGTCTTTGCGAGCAGCGCCACCGCCGTCGTCGCTGCTGGCAACACTGCTTCGCCGATCAAAAGCGCTGGCCAACTTGCTTGGACTCCGCTGGAGGCCGACTCCAGAATTCGATGCGCTAGCTGGAGACGTGGGCGCCTCGGGCATGAGGTAGAAGTACAGGAATTCAAGTAGCTTCAGCTTGACGTTCTGCGTCGTCTCCTCGTCCTTGAACAAGCTCGTCACCGTGAGCAGTCCGTCCATGCTTTCGAAAGTCCGCGTGTTTTGTGGTGTTGCGAGCAGTGCCGTAACGAGGACGAGCAACGCCGAGGATTGGATGGCCGGGCAGTTGTACGGGTCGAGCAGGTCCAACAGGATATTCATGTAGATCTCGCGGCCAAATATCGTGCGAGAGGGAGGATGGAGGAGCAGGAGTCCCTGTAGGTTCGAGAGGGCGGATAGGATGAGGAGGTCATTTTGGCCGTCTGTGGGCAACGGGGTCAGTTCAGGCTGGAGGCCGCTTCGATTGGAGCAGTGCTTACTGCTTGTCATCCCCAATAGTCGCTCAAGGCAGTCTGCTACACGCGTCGAGACTGCGCAACCCAATTAGCCAGGCCGCGATAGTTGATTTGACACTTGCTCACCATTCCACTCGAATCCCTCTTGGAGCCTAAAGAACTCCCGAAAGGCAGGATCCTCGGCCAGAGCACCCAACTTCTTTGGCGATTGAGCCTGCTGTTCGCCCAAGTTGATGGCCGATGCATTTCGTCGATGTTGTGGCGTAGATGGTTTCGACTTTCCGTTGCTCAGGCATATCTGGGCCAGCATGCCTTCAATCTGCCGCATGCCCTTCCTAATCTTCTGCGTGTCTTTCGACGCAATGTTGTCAAAGGCAAGCGATAGTAGTGCCTCCATCGTGAGACCAGCTCACAGAGAGCTCGCTGTCAAGTTAGTCTTGGGCCGGTGACCGTCAAGGCGATCGAGACGGGATGAGATGCTTCGAGTATGGCGCGGCAAGATGCAGGAAGAGGTAGGGGAGGCGGAGGTGCATGCAGCTAAAAGATGGAAATTGCGGAGAAGAAGGAGGGCAATTTTGGAGCTTTGTGGGCCGCACGTTGGGTTTCTGCATTGGGAAGCGTGGACGCGGGAGATTGAGTAAACAGCGCGGTTGCCGTGGTGAGCGGCCGTCGGACGCGACTGCCTCGGCCGTTTGGTCCGGCATCTTGGCAAAGCGTTGCATCATCCTGTTGAACCTTCTCCTGACCTCACGGCTAATACAATGGGGGTGATGATGCTCCTATATATTCTTCCAGCTTCATGATAACTTTCCGTCATCATTGCACATCTTGCGGGCTGCTCGAAAACACGTGACTGCAGCCTGACCTGGCCCAACCTCTCACCGGAAGTCTTGGCAAAAGCCTTCTCGAGTTGCCCGCAAGAGGAAAATGGAGCACCCACGACTCTCAGCGTACCACTCTGGGGCACCGCTTCCGTTCACCGTGATTGTGGCAATGCTGGAAGGCTGAGCGCGCCGTCTCCTTCAATTTCCTCAACTTTGGCGACTTGCAGCCTTGCGCTACCAGCTGAGCCTTGCACCCTTCCGTCGTCCGTCTTGCTCACTGACACCTTAAATGATACCACCAGCTTTCTCGCCCACCATCACTAGATAGTGAGCGCCATCTTTTCTCGGCCTCACTTCGTATCCCCCGACTTCGAATCTTAGACCCGGGACTCGAGAGCAAACGCCAAGGACTCAGATCTGAACATTCAGACCTTTCGGTGAATAACGTACCAAACTTCTAACGTGGGAGATGGCTCGGTTTCATGAATTATTTGTTTACATCAAAGGCAAGAGCTTAGCACCCGTGCAAGCCCAACTTGCAAAAGTATAATACTAACAGGTATAGGCCAAGGAGCTGGAATGCCAATGGCCCTCCTGCGTTTTGCGGTCTTCATTCCTTTTTCGATCTATTACAGCATCGCTAAGAACCATGAGAATGTCCTGCAAAAACATCCCGAGCTTAGTGGGATTTATAACCCACTCATTGCCAGGGGAGAGCCTTTGGCAGCAAAATGGGGTCGAGTTGGCTTCTTCTGGAACATTGCCGTATGGGTGCCGGCTATAATCATTATTCCTCCATTCAGTATCATTTTTGGCCCTCTTGACATCGTTCTCGCTGTCATGCTCTCTCTCGCGACCCAATATCAGACTTCATATGTGCCGCACAGCATCGACTCTTGCCGGGATGGAGGCGCACATGCCTGGCAGCGTCCCCATGGCGCAAACGAAAGCTTCTTCGAGGCCTCTGCCCGACTCAACGCCACAACGACAAGCGGGTTTCAGATGTGTAAGAGCTACGTTCTAGAATGGCAGTATGGAATTACTCTGTCCTTCTTCTACTCGCTGCTCTCGTTCATGAACGTGGTAACGAGTATCTGGATCTTTCGGAGAACCTATCGGAACAATCGACGAGAGGGGAAGAGTAACTTGAAATGGGTCCTCAAAGGCCTCATGGAGTTCCCGAAGCTTCTCGGTTTTGCCTTGCTTGGGTTGGCCTTTATTCCGGTTGTACTATTTCAGTTTTTGCCTAAATCCATCACATCACGCACTCGTAAGTAGGGTTCAGGGCCATGGTCTAGCTTAGACCCGCCGTACTCGACTTTGAAAGCCATAGGAGTGCTTCGGTCGGCTACAGCTATCGCAAGCAGAGCACCCTGCCTCCCTCCATTAGACCTGCGCTTATTTTGTTAGGATACATTCGCCGTTATGCACATAAAACTCTGCAACGGTTTCCGACTCCCCGCGATATCGAAATGAGAGTCTTTAAACGGAGGCCAGAGACAAGAAAGTATGCAAACGATCATTTGACAAAGGGGAATCCTTTGTCGAATTTTCTAGGCGTGTACGACATTTTCATGCTTGTGGCTCCCCATCTTCATTACGTCGATGTCGCCAACTTAAGTCTGGTCTCCAAATCTGTCCGCGACGCGGTACTTCCAGCGCAGGAAATTGCCCAGCGTACTGCTCACCTCAAACGATATACGTGCCGTCCCGAATCGAGGCAAATTTGCTGGATATGCACCAAGCAGATTTGCAAAGGCTGCGAACAATTCCGGATGCTCGATCAGACGCCGCCTTACCACCATCTCGATGTCTGTCATCCCTACTGCCAGACTTGCTATTGGCATCAAATTCGACGCAATCGACATACAAATCTTACAAAGCGCTGTCGTTGTTGTCCCCCTACCACTAAGCAAAATAGGCTGCAACGATACTGGAACAGTGAGGCTTACAACAATCGCACTTATAACCTCATTTCTCGCTCCATCTGCACAATGTGCGACAAGAGAAGCAATAACGAGCTGCTCGACATGAGGGAGGCGCGCACGAGGGCGGAGTTGAAGGATAGGGATAGATATGCTCAGTGCAAGTCTTTGGGCTGTGAGAAGGTTCTTGGTAGTGGGCCAAGGTGGTGGGTTTGTAAGAAATGTGGGAGAGAGTGTATTAGCTCGTGCCATGCGGCGTGGGGGAAGAGTATAAAGGTCGGCAACGCTCATGGGGTTGAGGCTGTCTAAGGTCCGACCCATTGGGTTCACTGTCGACAGCATCATTTACGAAGGACAATGCATTGCGTTCTCTGGGCTTCGATACCTTTTCAGAGATGATGACAAGAGATCGGAGTGGAGCCCCGCCTTCCGCTCTACTAAGAGCAACTACCCAATTGACTTCCAGCGTTCCTCAGCCCCACTTACCGCGCGGTTCGCATGACGTCTTTCGCACATTGAAAGGAAGACTACGGTCTTGAACGGCGACATTTTCTCAACTCCGAGAGAGAAATCGGTATAACGACGAGATGAGAAGCTACTCAGGCTGCTGGACGTGTCGTTTGCGCCGGAAGAAATGCGACGAAACCCACCCGATATGCAATGGGTGCAAGACGTTAAGGAACGTTGGGACCAGCTTAATTTGCAAAGCAGAATGAACCATTGACTTTCCACAGCATCACATGTTATTTCGATAGTAACAAACCAGAATGGATGGATGGAGGCCGCATGCAAGAAGAGATGGCACAGCAGCTCAAGCGTACAATCAAGGAGAAGCGTCGCGGGGAGCGCGCGGGATCCCAAGACCCAACAGGCGGCCAATTGCCAACCCCACTGTTGAGCCTCATGCCCGCTTCACCAAGCTCTCGAGACAATGAAACGTCTGAAAGTACATTCTGTACCCTCCAAGCCCTTGTTTCCACTTTGATTGACGCGAGATCTAGGCACACCAGTCGGGAGCGAGCAAACGGTTCAGACCCTTAGCACCACCTCCGGGCGACCGTGCGGGACTGGCGACACACTCGGCGGCGGGGAAACTCTTCCTTGGGAAGTAACCGAAGTTTCCGGTTGGCCTGATGCACTCCTCTTCACATTCTACCTTGAACACGTTCTACCATTCCTCTTCCCTTTCTATCGCCCGCCCGCTCACGAAGGTGGACGGTCATGGATTCTGGATATGATGATGAGCAGCCCAGTTGTGCGACAGACGGCGCTCTGCCAGAGCACATACTTTTTCTCTCGCGCGCTTGGAACAGCTGATTGTGATGTCGCATGGTAAGCCAAAATCGGGCGAGAAAGGATCGCTGCTCTGGAGTTAGTAGCGTCGATGAGCTGCACTGTAACGAATGAGCAGATCTTTGACTCTCTTTTTGGTTGAATCAGACTACTAACATCGAGGCTCTTCCATAGGGAACGTGTACTTGTACAAACCAAAGAGGCATTTGCTTTGCTGCGGGAATCTCTGCAGGCCGTACACGAGCGAGGCATTGCAGGGAACCTACGCGAGGCTGTGAGAGCTCTTGCCAGTGTCATGCAAGTGTGAGTCACGCCATTTCAAGTCTATGTTTCTTGTGTGACTAATTAGAAGAACCACGAGCGTTTCAGGTGCGTGCATTTTCTAATCATGCGCTGACTTTGTCCTCCTGCTTAGGCAACGATTTGATATTGCCGTGTCCAACTTCGAGAATAGTCACGCACATCTGAATGCTGCCATTGCGCTCACTCAGCAGATACTTCAGAGTCCTGGGGACGAGGTAGATGGGCCCAAACATCGTTATGAAGCGGTTATAAGTCGTCTGGGGCCTTCGTCTTGGACCTTACCCTCCCAGTGCATCCAAGTACCTTCCGCTGAGCAGGCCGACTTTCGATTCTCCTTATCTCTCAACATTCTCCACGACATTATCGCGAGCGCGGTACTGCAGCGAAAGCCTCAGCTACAAGAGTACTACATGTTCCTTCTCCAGGGGACGGGTGATGTGAAGCCCCCAATTAACCTCGAGGATATCGTTGGCTGTCAAAACTGGGCTTTGATTCAAATCGCCGAGATCTCCACGCTCGATATCTGGAAGCGACAGTGCAAGGCAACAGGAGCTCTCGACGTCATGGAGCTTGTGCGGCGCGCTACTCCAATCAAGGACACGTTGGTGATGCAACTCGCTCGCCTTGAATCCAATTCGGGAGAAGCGGGAATTGTGGGAGACCTACTTCCAGGTTATTATAATCAGCAATCAGGTAATAACATCGGTCAAAGCTCAGTCACGACGACACGTATATGGGCTCATGCTGCGCTTCTATATCTCATAGTTGTCGTGTCAGGTTGGCAACCAGCGAATGCCGATACTCGGTATCACGTAGCCCGCGTCATTGAGCTATTGAGCAGCGAACTCTCACCACCGGCTTTATTACGAGTCGTCGTTTTCCCTTTCTTCATCGCATGCTCCTTGGCAGAACCCGAGCAGCAAACCCTTCTTCAAGGCCTGGTGGAGTCGTTGAAACCCCCCAGCATTTTTGGCACTCTTTACAAGGTGCTCGATATTATGGGAAACGTTTGGGATAGTCGGAACAGGTCCAGTAGCACAGAGCGGGAGCTTTTCGCATGTCTAAGAAGCCAGGGCCATCTGGTGCTACTGGTATAATGAGCTGTCAGAATGTACTTGACTTTGGGTGGTTCACGACAATTCACATGTTTTCCACTCTAAACATTAATGCTAGAGTAGCCTTTACTACCGAGAAGCTAAGAGAATACTTCTACGACACTTTGTTCGATGGAAGCAAGAGACTGGAATGAGAAGCAATTTCAATGCTAGGCTACGTAGACGATTCGTATAGCTATTTGAGCGTTTGGTCGCCTACAACCTCAACATTTCTCTAAAACTTGGCATAATTCTTTCCTTTTACGAAAGTGGCACTCCAAGGAACATCTCCCTCATGATTGGCCAACTGCGCATAGAATTCAGCATGCGCATCACCGTCGACCGCTGAGCCTACAGGGGCACCCGTTTCAGTCCGCTCATCGGCGTAAAAGAACCTAGAGACAGCTTTGTCAGAGATTTCGTTCGTGACCGTGGGAACGATTGATATACATACCTGAACCCCTTAGACGCATACAGCGTATCGGCAAGGCCAATCCAAGACGCAGATGCCGACTTTCCAATTCCCAAAGTCATCAACGTTGGTGAAGGCAGTGGTGCAGTGTTCAACATGTTTCCTGTGTATATAAAAGTCTTCTTCGCCTCCTTGGGGAGCGACTCCCACCCACTGACTGCCTGCTGCGCAGCCACATAAGCGCTAATGGTGTTGATGTTCAAGTCCGAGACAATGGCTTCCTTGGGAGTGGTGAAGATGGAACTGGTATCTGGGGGCGGCGTCAGGGTGGCGGCATTGTAGACGACTACGCTAGGTGCCGCCTTGAACTCGTCTTTGACGGATGTGAAGAGGGCTGGAATTGAATCGGGATTCGAAAAATCTGCCTTGAGAGAGAGGAAGCCTTCTGCGCTGGTCTTGCCGCTTCGAGATGCCACGGCGACTTTATAGCCGTTGCTGGCCAGCTTTTTTGCTACAGCCGCACCGACACCTGGACCGTAACCAAGAATGAGAGCGACGGAGTTGGCGGCCATGTTTAACTGGGTGGAGGACTTGGTAGATATGGGGGCGGTAAGGTACGAAAGAGTTCGAGATGGATTAGTATATGACGTGCAAACGATGAGTAGTTCACTGGACACACGAACATGTGCTCTTATAACGTTCTCTTGCTCCTTCGCTCCTCGTCCGGCGTTGGCATTCGACTCGGGAGGGTTTGTCATCAATTTCCTTCATAATCATTATAATCTTTGTAATCCTCCCGCAGCAGCAGCCTCACATATTCTTGATTTTACATCGACATTTAGCCTGCATTATCCAAGTGCTGCCACTTGGATAGGGTTCACAACGGAACAGAGGATGGGAGAGAAAGTTCCCGATTGGAATCGATGGGCGCCACCTATAGGTGATGGGCGGCCTTGGCTTCAACATGGAACTCAACCCCACATGCCGCGCGCGATGAAGATCAGTGTGCAGCAACGCTTTTGACTCGTGACTCATCGAATAGCAGGACCTTAGCCAGTGTCTTCATGGAACACTCATGAAAGACAGTGCGGACAAAATCCGCGATGCCACTATTGGTCCAATCTTTTGGCGGAAGTGACGCTATGGTCCGCCGTACCTTCTTGAACCGCGCGGTCCAACCGCGCGCGACAGCCTTGCAGCAAGGATCAACACAAATCTCCATTAACGTTAGTCTAATTCGCTTTGTAATGAGGAAAGAGTCGATCATGGAGAACTTCAAGGCCTACAACACAATTCTACAGCAGACAAGGGTGAATATAAAGGCCAAAAGCCATGCAACTTTACCATGCCATCACCCAACGAAGCACTTCGATACAGTCGAGCATCACGATTTCGTGTCCAGCTTAAAAGCGATTTTCTGCACTTCAAATTTCTCATTCCACATTGAAATCCACCATGGTATCCTCTCCGTCCATGGAAAGTAACATTTCCCACGACCTTGACGCGACCACACCACCCCTCGAACCATCACCAACAAGACAAGGCAAGTCTGCCATCTCTAAGGCTCCTCCCTCATCAATAACCCCCCCTCTCCAGACATCGAGTCGGCCCCCTCACACCTCGAAAAAACCATCTCCATCTACCCAGCCGATAACCTCTCCCCCCCGCGCCAAATCCTCTTCGTCGGCACCCTCTGCACCGCCATGTTCACCAACCAAATCGGCCTCGGCAACACGCTCACCACCGTCTCCCTCATCGGCGCCTCCTACAACATCTCCTCTCCCGGCCAACTGTCCTGGCTCATCGCCGGCTACAGCCTCACAGTCGGAACCTTCATCCTCGTCGGCGGCCGTCTAGGCGACGAGTTCGGCCACAAACGCCTCTTCGTCATCGGTATGATGTGGTATGCGTTGTGGTCGCTCGTCGCGGGCCTGGCGGTCTTCTCGTCGCACGTCTTGTTCGTGTTTGCGAGGGTGTTGCAGGGTATGGGTCCTGCGTTGACGCTTCCTAACGGGCTTGCTCTGCTTGGGGGGTCGTATGCGCCTGGGCCGAGGAAGAATATGGCTGTGGCTTGGTTTGGGGGAGCCGCGCCTTTTGGGGCGATTGCGGGGTTTCTCTTCGGAGGACTGTTTGCGATGGTTTGGTGGCCGTGGATCTATTGGAGTCAGGCTATCGCGCTCGCGGGTGTTGCGGCGTTTGCGGCTTGGACGATTCCGAAGCCCCTGGTGCAGGGTAGGAAGGAAGAGAAGCGGACACTGGGGAACCTCTTCAAGGCGTTGGATGTGCCTGGGGGGATTACTGGCGTTACCGCGCTGGTACTGTTCAACTTCGCCTGGAATCAGGCTGTTGTCGTCACTTGGAAGCAGCCATACGTCTATGTCTGCCTTATTCTCGGCATTCTTTTTGCAATCGCCTTTTTTCTGATTGAAATCTACTGGGCCGAATTTCCGCTCTTGCCCCTCAGCGCGTTCAATTCGGATATTGCCTTTGTATTCGCTTGCACAGCAACAGGTTGGGCCTGCTTTGGTATCTGGGTACGTCTCACACTTTTCTCTGAACAACTTCGTACTGAAACACTTTGATTAGGTGTTCTATATCGGACAAGTTGCTCTCGACATTTCCCATACAACGCCGATTCAGATGGCCGCATGGTATTTGCCTGTCATCCCTGTGGGTCTTATTTCTGCACTCGCTGTTGGCAAGCTCTTTGGTCGTATTCCTGCATCTTGGATTATGGTCGTCGGTCAGGTTGCTTACACAACTGGCTCAATCCTTGCTGCACTGCGCCCAGCCGAGAGTATCTACTGGACATACTTCTTCTTCAGTGTACTGATCATCACTGTCGGTATGGACACATCCTTTCCGGCTGCGACAATAATCTTTTCGAACGCGGTGGCGAGAAAATATCAAGGAATGGGAGCATCCGTCGTAATGACCATCGTAAACTACAGCATCTCGCTGGGTCTTGGGTTTGCGGGTACGCTTGAGACTAATATCAACAAAGGTGGGACGACAGAAGAGGATAGACTTGATGGATATCGCGGTGGCCTATGGCTATCTGTTGGCTTGGCTGGCCTAGGCTTAGTGCTAAGCTTGATCTTTGTTGGCAAGGAGCAACTGCAGAAACGACAGAAGGCTTAGGGGAGCTTGTAATATTTCCGTTCACGAGAGGAGTATCGATACAGCTTGTGGAATACCAGCAGTAATCTATCAATGATTCAATCGACTGTATATAAACTACATACGTAACAGCAGATATTTTTCAGGCTTCCCCAATTAAATCCTATCATCACATTATCACACTCCTGTACTCCGTTCCATATTATGCACGACTACTGCTCATCTAACACTGCGTGTTTACAAAAGTAAAGCAGCAAAAGCACCCATCAGTCCACCAATGACGCCACCAGTCGAGTAAAGAGCTGCCGCAGCACCAGGAGAGTCCGCTGGGTCAGAGGGCGAAGGGTTGCCTGGGGTATTCGAAGGAGTTGTGAATTCGCCTCCATTGACAGCCGAAGGCGCAGTGCTGTTGGCAGTCACGGCTGAGGCGAGTTGCTTGAACGCATCAAGGGTATTCGGGCCTTCTTTGGGAGGGTTGATGGCGAAGACCATGCCGGCCTTGCAGTGAGGCGAGGGAGCGTTCTGGGCGCAGTACAGCCACACGGGCTTGTCGTCCTGAACCTTGATCGTGAAGAACTTGTCCTGTACTTGTGATCAGTACGTCTCACATTTTTCAGTGAAACAAGACATACAGAAGTTCCATTCTGAACGGGGACGAAGCCAGAGAAGATGGCATTCTCGATGGGATTGCAAGGGTTTTCGAAGTTGGACTGGACGACCGAGTCTAAGAGTTGCAATACAATGTCAGCGTATGTTACTAGGTTAAGGGCACTGGCTGTGACTGAAAACTCTCAGACAGCTTTGCTGAAACACCCTTAATGTGGTATCTCAAACAGTCGCTTTGAGGAGAAGCAGTCACTTTGCACCGGGGTCTTACTTACGGTTCTTGGGAAAGAACTGGAAGCTAATTTCCGCTCCGACGGGGGCATCAACAGTATCGGGCGTGAATCGAAGGCCGTCCTTGCCGACAGCGACAACAATTGCACTGCCTCCACCAGGGGTACTCGTTCCGGTTGGATAGGCAGAAGAAACAGTGCCGTTGGCCTGGGGGTAGTACTGGGCAAAAGCAAGTGGCGAAGAGGCCAGGGCTCCGAGAGCAGCAACGAATGTAGCGGAAACCATCTTGCAGTGCGATTCGTACTAGAAATTATGTAGTGACTGATGCAAGTTGGTATGAGAGTGAGAAGTTAGTTTGTGGTCTCAGTTTGCTGAGGGCTGGTGGTATTTGTATTCTCAGTTAGGAGAGTCATGTTCCCGTAAGAGATGCTGCATTGGGCTTGAGTACATTGGTTTCAGCAATGTCAAAAGAGTGTTGCTATGCTGAGCCTCACGGACGCTTGCTGACCCGCAGAGACGCCACACACGGGCCAAGGCCAGTGTGCATGCCCCTTCGGACCCATCGTCGAGGACGAATGTCACTAACAATTCGTCCCAGTCGCACCCAGACTGTTTGGGGCATAACGGGTCGACTTTTCCCGTTGGCCTAGCAGAGCAGGGCTCCTTGAAGTGGACTCTGAGGCTGAGTGTAGCCTTGTCTTCAGGTCGTATAACCCAGGTCGAAGCCATGATTGGCCGAATTTTCAGGGGACTGATCGATGACAGGAGACTAGACACGGTAGTCCGCTGCATAAGATGAGCTAAGAAAAGGTACCACTGAGTGCTGATTTGGTCAGATTCAAAAAGGCCCTGTTCCACGTCGCTTAGAGCCTCTTTTGGGCTAAGCGAGCGCGTCGACTAAAATAGACTCCTGACAAAGATGCAGGATGAGAATGGACAGTAAAAGACGGGTCTCGTGTGGTCGATGGAACGGGAGAGTCTCGTCTCACGTTTGATGTGAGCACGGCAGCTAGCTGTATGTTCGCTCCACAATGTCCCACCGGAGACCGAGTTTTATTGACGGAGACCAACGCTGAGCGAAGCACTCGATGTATCGGCCGTAAGGAGCCATCCAACACGACAGTCGCTAATCTTTCTTCGAGTGAAGCTCATCTGCCAGACAGGTTGATGAAGAAAAGCGGCGGAGTGAGCTGCTTGTCTTCTCGAAACGGCGACATGGTGGACTGCGGAGTTGGCTGCTCCATTGGAAGAGTCGGTGCGCTCGTAGGCTTCAAACTTAGTATACGAGCCACGCGATGGCAAAGCAACACCTGGGCGAAACGAGTGAGGGAGGTATGCTAGCTGTACGGAGGAGATGGTGATGAGTTGCCAGCTGCACGGGCAAGAGCTCGGAAGCTAGTCCGTCCTCAACCTAGCGTACCGACTGAGTGAATCTGATATTCGAGATCGCCGATCGATGCGCCTCTCTTCTCCACCACATTTCATATCTCTCGAGCAGATATGGAGACTGCTAAAACTTCATTTCGTGCCACACCAAGGCATGGCGACACAACTTACATGAGGCTCATCCTGACCTCCGTTTCCAAACAAGTATAGGACCGCCCGGCTATATCGACTCGGCTCGCGCGCAAAGCTGGGAAGCTCGTCTTCAGCACGTTTTCCTACGCCATCGCCGTCGCTACCCAATGTCGCAGGCCAACCCGACCGGGTCAACGGCTTCTATGAAATTCACTCAGCCTCCTTCCAGATGCGTCGGCTTACACAAGTCGTGCGCTATGGCAATCTGAAGTTTTGGTCACCCCGCATGGCACTCTATATCTTCGATATTAGATTGATCCGGGGTACAGAAGCTTGTTTATCTACGCCACACCATTCGGCATCGCAGGAGCCGGCATATGAGATCTCTAGCACGCGTCTGTGATATACCATGCCCAATCACGTCCTGCCGGGCCGGAATCGCAATACGCATTGAGCGCTATTCAATCTCGAACCACTTTCGCCTCTATCTGGGGAAGGCCCCAGCGTATCGTCGCGTGCAGATGAATGGCTACAAGAATCAGTGTGGTGGCGGGCGATAGTGTGGGGATGTATTGGTGGAATATGTCGAGGTCTAGTGAGAAGGCCTTTATGATGCGCAGCATTTAAGAGGTAGATTTCCGTTTTCCTAGTCCGCTTGTGAGTTTCTTCAAGCCAAAATCTTCCGTCAAAATGCTGTTCACAAGTGTCTTCACCGTCGCCGCACTCTTTGCTGCTCAGGCAGCGGCTCATGGAGCTGTGACAAGCTAGTACGTTTCTTAACCACCATACTACGTGTCCATATACTAATTATTTCTCAGTGTGATTGATGGGACGACCTATCCAGGGTGAGCCAAGTGAATTTTCGTGCTGGCAGCTAGTTCTCATACAACTATAGATACGAAGGCTTCTCTCCTTCCAGCGGTCCAAAGACAATTCAACGCCAATGGCCAGACTACAATCCGACAACATCTGTCAACGACAAGAAGGTCATGTGCAATGGCGGCACATCTGCTCCGCTCACTGCCACCGCCAAGGCTGGTAGCAAAGTGAAGGCTATCTGGAAGCAGTGGACGCACCAGCAAGGGCCTGTGATGGTGTGGATGTACAAGTGTGCGGGCGAATTCAGTGGCTGCAACGGCTCCGGAAAGCAGTGGTTCAAGATCGACCAAGAAGGAATGACTGCTCCACCTCTATCCGGAAACTCTTGGGGCACTGGAAAGGTTTACAAGAACCTATACTGGGAGAGCACGATTCCAGCCAGCCTTGCCCCTGGCAACTATCTGATCCGACATGAGCTGTTAGCTCTTCACCAAGCGAATGCGCCTCAGTTTTATGCCGAATGCGCCCAGCTCGTCGTCAGCGGATCAGGATCTGCTTCCCCAAGCGGAGCCTACCTCGCTTCGATCCCCGGATATGCATCTCAGAGCGACCCAGGTATCATGGTCGACACCTACGGTAGCAAGGCCACGACCTACACTCCCCCAGGCCCCGCTGTGTGGACTGGCTAGACGAGTTTCGAAAGACACAAGAAGAGGCTATAATTGTCACGCATAGTTTTGGATTTCCATACTATTGACTTCGTATGTAAATATGAATATTGCATGAATTTTTCGCATGATCAACAATACTTTTCTGCTGCCCTGCATGAATGCGATAGCTCTTTTCGAACTCAAACGCCGAATTGTCTCAAGGCCTCTAAGAACGTCAAAACCGAAGTAGACACAGCAGCTTCTTTAATCTGCTGATGGAAGGATTCTTCCAACATTATGCAATGCAGCCCCATCTCTGGGTATGAGCCACGGAGGATCGCTTAGGGATTTGATTCGAAACAGCCACGTCGCGCAACACCAACCATTGCGCACGAAGCATGAAACGAAGAGCGAGGAACTTACGGTAGTAAGAACTGATCTCTTGGCTGTCCAAGGCTGAGTCTCAATCGCCCGGCACTGCCTTTGCACCGCGACAATGCGTAAGATGGAATAAGAGTGGTGTCGCACCACGAAGAAAGTCAACGATCTTTCGAACCGCGACTCAGATTTAACCCCACAGCTAGCCCAAAATGCCTAATTATCGATTCAACATCTTCGCTCTCATATCACTGGCTTCTGCAACTGCAATTGCATTTTCATTCCACATTCCCTCTACCAAACACGCTTACTGCACCTTTCAAGCCTCGCAAACTCGCATGTGCTCTCTCGACCCGCTTTCTCCATCCACTCATTGGACCTACATTTCTATTCCCTCTATTCAAAACAGCGCTGGCGCTACCGTTGTGAATGTCCTCTCAAGACGCCCCGCAAACCAACATAATTCGCTCATCCGCCTTGACCATCCCTGGGAAATCGCCATTCCGAAGAAGGTGAAGGGTCTGACGGTTCAGGACGGGAGGGCCGAGCCTTGGGAGCGAACTAGCCCGCTGCTTGTTACGAGTGACGAGGAAAGTAGTGATGCGGTGGTGGGGTTCGAGTTTAGGGGGGTGACGTGGAACACGAGGAGAGGCATGGAGGACGCAAATGGGGAGCAGAGAGCCTGGTGTGAGGTTGACGAATGGGATAAGCCGCCGTTTGAGTGTGGGCATGGTCATATCATGACGAGAGTAAGTTGATGTTGGGCGCGATTGGTGTGGGAACTAACGTGGCGCAGAATCGATATATGAAGTGCTCGTTCCCTTGCTGAGGCAAGAGAAGCACATCAACAGGACATTTAAGCGCCCGGTCCAGAGAAGGAAGAGGACCACTGAATATCAGGGGAAACCACTTGCAATGACCCATTATCTGGTAAACCTCTAAAGAACATCATTTGCAATGACGTGGCTGTGAGCAGTCTCGTGTTTGTTCTTCGCTGCGGAAGACGGAAGGCAAGAAAGGTGTGCCTTCCGATCAGAAACCTAGTCCAATGCCTAGCAGAAGCTGGACACACTTCATATTGTCCGCGAAGTCACATCCAATATCTTTCAATCGGATGGTGCTGGTGTCGTAAGGGGCTCGCGCAACATTGGATGTGCTGCTAGAGATGGCCACCTAGGATAGACAAGTCGAAACGAAGAAGCTAGCTGGCAACAACCTACCTCAAGCCCGAGTCCTCTATTGCCATCGCGATGTGTAATCAAAATCCAAACCCTTCCAACGTGAAGTCGAAACCACGCACGAAACATGGACTTCGCTCCACCTCTCCGGCGTCATCAACCCGACCGCGTAACACAATCGAAGAAGAGCAACCGCCCTCTCCCCTCGCTCCTCCAATTCAATGACGTCCTCACGAAACACTCAACGCCGAAAGCTTAATCAAGCAAAGCAATCGCCATCCGCCCCATCCACCCAGCATCACCTTCCCACGCCCCTCCCCCAATACCCACACAACCCAATCACCCAACCCCAAGCACCCCGTTAGCCAGTTTCCACGTTTAATCAAAGGCCCCCTTCCCCGTCCGTAGACGCAGGTACTCCCGGCGCCCCCTCCTACCACGAACGATATCCCTCGCCCTCAAACAACGGCGCCCGGAATTTTTCGTCCCTCGAACCCGGTACCCCTCGAGCAAGTGCAGCGCACAGCATCGGCCCGCACCCTCGTTCTCCACTTGGCTGCCTCAGCGCAACTGCCGTCGCCACGGGCGGGCGCCGTGGATAGCGTTCTAGGATGGGTCGGTCGGCCGTTGAGGCCACCATGGCCTGGTGGTGGTGCTACCTACTTTTTTATACGGGGCAAATTTGCCTGCATTTGCTCAGGTACGTGTGTACTACCCAAGGACTCTGTGCGCGCTGCGCAGGCGACGTTGCGATTTCCGCGGGGCGTGAGCCGCGCCGGTGGTAGTGGCGGGGCTGCGCCACTTGAAACGGTGCGTGTATGAGGCTCCGTGTGGGAGTGGTCTAGCCAATGAAGGGCTGGTGCGAGACTCTGCGAGTGCTGTGCTGGGATTGGGGTCGTGTGATGGGGATCGGACTTGAGGATGGTGAGTTTGGGGTGATGGAGTTGGTGGTGGCGGTTGGTTGGGGAGTAGATTTGAAGGGGTTGGTGATGTGGCCAATTGGCGATGAGGGTTTCGAACGATTCGAATGGATTATATTGCGTTTGCGAATATCTTGTGCAAGATGGAGTATATCTCGCGGTTGTTTGTTTGATATGCTGGTATGTTCTCCATTTGGGCGTCACAGCAACTGCGCGCTCCTAGCCAATGAGCCTTGCCACATGCTTTTATCTCAAAATCTACAATGAAAACTGCAACCAGCCAATCTATCATCTTGTTTCAAATCGAATGAAGGACGTGCTCTAGATCTGGCGAGCCCTTGCGATGCTTGGTATTATACAAAGGCAATCCGTAACGACGCGGTGGGGAAACTATACGACCCTGGTGATAATCTTGACACAAGAGCAATCACATCACAGACAGAAAAGAAGTAGGCGCAAATTATCCGATTAGAAGGACGATTTCATATCATTATCATTTCAGTTCTCATGCAGCTTCCGAGATTTTGATCATGACCGTGACCAGAAACAGACGCGCAATTTCCCAAGATCCAGACGCCGTGAATGGAGGAAAGAAATGAGGTAGTCTAGTAGTAGCCGCCACCGTTGTTGTTGTGGTGTTTCTTTTCCTTTGTCTTGTCCTCGAGCTTGCTACCTAGAACAGCGCCGGCAATTGCGCCGATAATGCCGTGGCCGCCCATCTTGTTGCCACCAAAGTATCCGGCAGCACCGCCTCCCAGAGCACCCATTAGACCACGATCGCCCTCCTGCTGGGCGTTTGGATCTGTGGGTCCATAGCCGGGTTGGCCCTGCTGGCCCTGGGGATACTGATCTTGAGGATAAGCGCCCTGTTGCGGGTACTGGTGTGCTGGGGCAGACCCGGGATATTGTTGATTGTGTTGGCTGTTGATCGGTCAGTGACGTCTCACAGAAACGCAGGACACGACTAGACTCACCCCTGATTCTGCTGGTTGTAGGGATCGTAGCCCTGGCCCTGCTGACCGTGTTGGAACCCGCCCTGGGCTGGTGGCCCGTAGCCTTGGTTATATTGCTGCTGTTGCTGTTGTTCCCCGTAGTAGCCTCCTTGTCCGGCTGGCGGGTATCCTTGCTGGTTGTACTGCTGGTTGTACTGTTGCTGTTGACCGTATTCGGGTGCGCCGTAGCCCCCCGATGGAGCAGGCGAGCCGTATTGGTTCGGGGGATATTGCTGATACTGCTGGTTGTACTGGTTGTAGGGATCCGACATTGTGGCGGTGGTTTGAGGAATCAAGATGACGCCCAGGAAGGCCGCGGAGGTGAGGGGTCGATGGAGGGGCACTTAGTAATGGATGGCGACAGTGACGGAGTCCGTAGGGGAAATGCAACACGAGTTATTGAGCGAGTTGGGAAGTGGTGTTGGAGAGGTGGTGATGTGAATATGTAAGAACAGCACTTGCAATCACTTTATACACACGGCAACGTTATCCGGGGATGACTGATTGAGGCGACGAGAGAATACCAAGGAGGCGAAGCACGGCGAACGCTGGAGCTCGACTCAGCCCCACGAATCTAGAGGTACGAAAGGGCGCTTGGCCGCGAATGACGACCGTTTTGGTAATAAGAGCGCTTCGACCGAAGGCCGCCGCAAGTTCGGGGGCGCTGCTGGTTGGCTGCTCCCCTTGCTTTGGGCATCGACTTGCTGTTCAGGGCATGCAAACACGGTCTGCCACACCACGAGGCTGATCAGCCCGGCATGCCATTGCTCTCGTGCATGTGTGTGTAGGCGTCCCTCAGTCCGCCGTGCTCATCGCGGCCTCAGGAGTTGTCTTCTCGTACTCGGTACAATGGCGCGCGAAGAGCCCTTGGGCGTCACGGCCGAGGGCGCGCGAGCATCGGCCGGTAGAGGTTGCGGTTGCGGATGCGGACTCTTGCGCATCCGAGAGAGCCGATTAGCGACGCAACTGCCAAGCCGCCATTGACGCCATCGGAGGCGCAGTTGCCGTCGTTGACTTCGTTGACTGTGGCTTATGCACAACGTCACTTGCACTTGCACACCGCGTGTGGAATGTCCTTTGGAGGCTCAGCGAGGCCGTCGACTTCCCATCTTCAGCTTGTCTGGGGCGCTCAAGGCGGTGACGAGGCGCTTTCCATGGTGAGCACAGCACACCCCCTGGAGCACAACATCTTGTGCGTGAACGAGAGTGTTCCGTGTTCCCACGCCACCAACTGCTGAGATCGAACGAGCCATCCTCGCACTGTGACTTAAACAAACAGTGTCGAACAATGCCGAGACTGTGGCAGAAACGGTGGAACTTTGGGTGCGCGGTCATCTCGCGTCGAGTCATGTGATACGAGCCTCAGGCGAACGCCCGCGAACGCGAAGACCGTGACAACCGTCGTCAACACATCGAGACGAGCAACTCCTCTCTCACGCCCATTCACGAGGCAGTCTCACGATGCCACCCCGTGGCGTTTGATCCCCGCCAGGTGTCCCGGATGCGGCTTCTGAAACCGCAACCCTGGAGCCTGAGACAGAGTCCAAGACAAATTTCCCAGGGGCCGCTCCAATCTTCGCCGGCCGACGCGCATCAACCTCCAAGCTCTAGCGCCCCACTCGACTGCCTCTCCTCAATGGGGCCCATTACCTGCAATTGCCTCTCTTCGCCTTGCCCTTCGTAGCCGCTGGTCGGCTGCCAACTGTGCTAATTTCCACTTTCGTACCTTAGCATCCTTTGATCCCCGTCCCCTCCCTTCAAACCGACATGGGACCAGAATCGACTCACTCTTAGCGTCGTTCATGCGCGCCTCAAATGCTCCCCTCCTTCCCATCGCATTGTCATGTAGCTCCATGGCTTTGCCCAGCATCCTGCTGCTCACCTGCTGACCTGCCTTCTGTCCTTCGTTCCGCAGCCGGGCTGCTCGTTCCTAATCCTTCATTCTTTCGTTCATCACACCTTCTCTTCACTCTCTGGCAGAGGTCCTAGCAGGCTTGGGACTGTTGACGTCGTCCACGATCCTCTCGCTATCCCCCGAGTACGCAGATGTTGTTCGTGGACGCATTTGAGCCGCAGGAAGCTTGAGAGGGGCTCTCCCATCCGACCGCCCATCGCCACACGGACAAGATGCCTGTCGCGGGGCTTCGTGGAAGGGACAATCGGGTGGAATATATGGTTGTGCGAACGGGCGATGATGTCAAAGTTGTCCCCAGACGCTCCCAGCCGACTCGGACAGTCGCCGATATTCTCGGCTACCGGAACGAACGACGAGACGACAGCGACGACGACGACGACGACGTTTTTGATGATCTCGAAGAAAACACTCCGTCTCCGTCCGACTCGGCGGTGAGGACACCTACGCAGAACAACGTCGGACAAGTGCTGATGTGGACAGATTGTGGTGACCATACCTTTACCTCAGGCACAAGCCACGGGAGGAGCGCTGGCGGACAATGACCCTACCGAGACTGTCGTGGTCGAATTCACCCCGAGCCCTTCAGCTCATCGCGAAGGAAAAGGCAACGGCATCTCGCAGACCACCGAACATTTGCTCATTGCCGCGGGATCAATCGGTATGCTCGACATGGGAATACAAACTATCAACACGCTAACACCATCAGGTGCAACCATTATCGTCGTCATGGTTCTTTTGGCTATTCATACCATGCGAAAGCGTGGTCTCACATTAGCAGAGGCTATCAAACACGGCAAGCACCAAGTAACTCGTCGAGGCCCGCCGCCACCACCGAAAGCTTCTCAGGACAAAGCCACAGCAAACAGCACACACTACGGGTCCATGAGGAACAATTCCGTCTCAACGCCACAGCCGGCCGTCACTCGTTCGGAATCCTTCTCATCGCAACGCCCACTGATGGCGCCTCGGCGTAATTCAAGGTATGCAGCCCCCAAATATATTCCACACGTGATATCAGATTTCTATCTTGAGCTATATGTTTTGTTTCAGTCCGCATTGCACGGATGAGACACTGCAATTAGCCTTGAAATTCGACGGACCAGCATCGATACCCATAAAAGACGTCTGCTAATTGTCAGCAGTCTCAATCGATCCCTTCGCAGTGCTTCACCCGAAACTGTACCACAGAGCTTTCTGCTTGACTCGCCGCCTCGACGTAATAACTCGCATCGACGTGACATTAGCGAGACGCCTTCTTCGCCTGTCCTTCCCCTCCAGACTGGGCGCAAGAGCATTTCTACTCGCAACACGCAGTCGATATTGGAAGACACTGAACTGCAATTCTCTGAACCATCAATGGAACGAGCACTCTCTCCGCTGCCACCTCCGCCCACTTTTAAGCAATTTCTCAATGGCAGACCTTCGATTTCCAGTCGCCCAGGTATCGGACCGATGATTAGTAGATTCAGCTGGACAAATTCGAATGCGCCTCAAACGCCTCACGATCCCAGTCGCGATACTAACAGTCACACTGTGATGCGAGACAGCTACATGACCC
Organism: Polyplosphaeria fusca; assembly: GCA_010093805.1. Lineage (NCBI taxonomy): Eukaryota > Fungi > Ascomycota > Dothideomycetes > Pleosporales > Tetraplosphaeriaceae > Polyplosphaeria > Polyplosphaeria fusca. The sequence goes on along the minus strand of ML996152.1, from coordinate 4,316 downwards.
AACGGTCGTCTGTCCCACGCTTCCGTACCGTTGACTCTTGGGTCCAGCAACAGTCCAACCGCATCGAAGAGCAGAAACTCAAGGAACAGTTTCGATTCACTCCAACATCGAGCTCCTACTTCCACGACGATGAACGCGAACGTACGATACCAGAAGTCCCGGAACTACCAAAGAACGTTACGTCACTCCGCGAGGAAAGCAAACTCCAACCTGGCCAAGCATTAGCATCCAACCCTGTAACACCACCACCGCAACGCCTTGGCGGCCTCCCCGGCAAAAACGTCAAGCACGAGCGCCACGACACACAAGTCACCGTCGAGACGGCACCAATCTTCCGACAGCATCCTGGCACCGAGGTGCGCTTTAGCACGCGTAGCCTTGTGCCGTCAGAGATTCTCAACAACGACGTGAAGCCCAGCGTGCTGTCGTGACGACGTGTCCGCATTTTATTTCTTTGAATTACCAAGCATTTGATTCCCATCTGCAGTTTCATCATTTAGCGAGAGCATTTGCAACAGTAGGAAAAAGGCAAGGATCCTCCCTCGCCGTGCAAGTGCGATAGGTGTGAGTGGGAGAGTAGTCTGGCCACAGCATGGCTGGCTGGCAGGCATGGGGTTGGATATCTAATGGTTCGCGCGTTGAACTGTACGCTTTTGCGGCTCTGTATATTTTGGCAAACCACAAACCTTTTTCAATCCCGAACTTTTAATCAACTAAAGAAGAAAAAAAGGGATCTACCTTGTGTATCATATGTGCATGTATGTCTTCGGCAGGGCAGATCTCATGCGAGTCGTAGCCGAGATTCAGATCACCTGCAAATCTTTCTCCTGGCCCGGACCCCCGAGAGATGCGCGATGCCCTTTGGTTTGGGGAACCCAAGATCGTTCCTTCCTTTCCAGACTCTAATGCGCTAATATATTCATTCTTCTTTTTTTACATGCATCGCGCTGTTCGCCCAGAGCAATATTTCAAATTTCAGACGACTCCTCCTGCGGAGATTCCTCGCTAATACCCCGCATGATCGTTAGGGCCAGTTCCGGAAGTCGATGCCGACTTGGGTTCTGACGGGCGCGCGGTTTCAGAGGCGTCGCGTTGGGGTGTGCGGGTTCCGGTGTGGTGGGAAAACGTGGTTATGCGGGCGCGTGGTTTGGGGGGTGATTAGCGCGCCGAGGGGTGTTTACCGTGATGGCGGGTATGGTGGTGTGGGTTTGTTGTGTTGTGTTGTGGTTTTGGTTTGGGGAAATGGGAGCAGGGAGCAGGGAGGGTGAGGTGCTCGGAGTCATGGCACCGATGCGAATGCGTGAGGGATTGGGGAGGTAATTGAGTACTATTGCATTGTTTTTCTGTCTTCGCTACAAATTTTTTTCTCTAGCCCTTGAGTTTGGATCAAAGAGTCACTGCTTTAGCTGGATCAGACCTGGTTTGCTGCTTCCTTTGAGGGTCTTTCGCAAACAAACCGTCCAGTCATGGGCAGAGGGGTATAATTAGCTTGCATGACTTTATGTTTTTGCAATACCGTACGACTGATTCGCCCGACTCATCTCCCATGGAAGCAACAACTCCTTGTGACCCACCATCAAGTTCACCGTTGAGTGATGGAAACACCTTGCTCTCCAGCCACCAGTCCCGTTCGCTGTTCTTGGGGCCTGCTTCACAGCGATACTTGATTTACGTCTGACATGTTTCTCGACTGGAAAGACATGGCTTGCCGTTGTTGGTGGATGTTGGATATCCCACGTGACCTCTCAATGGGTATATATAGCTGCTGCTCGATTCCATCTCTCATTCAATCAGTCAACTCAATATTACCCTACAGTTCCGTGACGGTTCCAAACTGGCTACCTGCCTCTCTTTTTCCAACAGTGGAAACAACCACCCGTACCTGCCCCGGTGAATACGGAGATCCTCTGATCGCGTATTCTTACTGAACGACGAGTCAGGATATCACGATTGGTCGTATTCATCTTCAATCAGATGATTATATATACAGCTTTCTTCTGCAGCATCAATCAGCCACTCATGTAATCTACTTGATTACAACGCAGTGGACCTTTTGCAATATGCTTCAAGATGTCGCAGGTCTACGGAGGTAGCGCTCATCTTAACAATGCAAGAGCGCAACGATGAAGCACCTCGGAAATACAATAAGCTGGCACAATGCGATATCCCAATTCGTGTCCTTGATTTACTTAATGCGGTTGACATCAATCGATATAACGACCATGAGGTTCGTTCCCGAATTACCACCTTACACATCCATCACGATGACGAAAAGTGTCCACAAGCAGTTTCGCTTCCCCGAGCTTGATATCAATATCTTCCCCGAACTTGATATTAATATCTCCATGCAGGAAGGAGTGGCTAGCCGTCAAAGTGATGCACACGCACATGATGCCGACGGTGATGCTGCTATGCAGGATGGAAGTCATGAATCGTTCATGAATGCTGCCGACTTTGAGCAGCACCTTAGGCCTTGGTTGACTGAGAGTCAATTCGACGATGATGTTTATATGCGACGCGTTCAATACGCAGGCGCTCCAGCATACTTATCGGAGGCTGGATCGTTACTTGAGTCTCAAGGAGTCGTCGATGGGAGACTTCCAGGTCCAGCAGAAGGTACTCTGAAAAATCCAATCATGGGGTTGCTCAGCAGAGACAAGTGGCTTGAAGCTTTCAGTGACGAGACTTGGGCTGAAATTGTGCCTGCCCTTCAGCTTGCTTCTTTGATCATGACTGAGAATGCTTGCCAAGGCCCGTTCAAACGGTTCTTATACGGGCAAGTGATGGAGGAGATCTTCGAAGATGGCACAGGACGTCAGTATCTTGAGTATGATCCTGACGAGGACGATTTTGGTCCGACTTGGAAAGGATGGGCCTTGAGAGATGAGAAAGATAAGGACGACTCTCATCGACATGTTCAACACGAATTCGAGAAATTGTCTTCTCGATTGCGCGGGACGTTCGGGGCATTTGATCCTGCGAAATTTGGCGAATCGCAAACCCGTGGCGTTCATTGTGTAGACCGGGGATTTTTTGGGAATGCCATCCTCCTCAGTAAGGGCGCTGTATTACCTGGCGAAGATAACGGAAGGCATCACACTATTGTGATTAATGCCAATCATCTGTACTACTTTATGCAAAGCCAAAAGCTTCGCTCTCCTTGTTCAGATGTGCGAACACGATGGAATCTGGCCACAACGATAGTGCATGAAACAGCTCACGCTTTCTTTGCTCGCAACTATTACGGCAAAGAGCAAGATTATCGCGAACCTTGTTACGACTACTTCCAAAATGAACCTGAACTAGGTTACGGTGTCGAGATAGAGTTGTTTAGTGCTCGACTTATGTGCTCTTCCGATGCTGTTAAAGGCAGCACTACAGAAATTTCGCCTCGGGTGCAGGTCAAAATCGAGGACGGTAATTTAGTGAGTGGAAGGAGCTCGTTGGTTTTCCCCATAGATACAAGCTGGATGTACCGTCTCTTCACAGAAGATCGATGGACACAGATCTGAAAGCTCCAGAAAGCAGGTTTTCAAAGAAGGGCTTTGTTTGTGAAACATCCGCCAGCAGTTATAGCGATCATACCACTTGAGCTGGAGGATTGCGAGTTGGTAGAGGTTGCAGCGGGCTTGGACCCTGCGTCTGAGCATTCGATTGCTTACTGGGAGGCGAAGGACCGCCAAGCTTTGGAGGAATCAATGAAGGACGCTCGCGAAATTGAGCAACAGATACAGGAATGTAGACCTTCTTAGCGAAAGTAGACCTTTCGAAATCTATGGCAGTTTGCACAGCAACAAGACATGAACGGTCAATCACCGGTCAGCCTGCGCCACGAGGCAGCCTGTCGTGGGGGCTAAAATGTTGGGCCCGTGAGCGGTCTGCATCGTCAACAAATGTAAAAAAGTAACAGTAACTTAACTTAACTTAACGTTAACGTTATAGCTTTTTCCTAGTTATTTTATAACTTTCTAGTCAAATCAATTGCCGCGTGATGCTGAGGTGTTAAGAATTCTGATAACGTGTTCCACCAGTGAGCTGCGCACCCCAGTAAGCTGCGCACCCCACCAAAATCGACGCGTCCCCTCAACCTTAATATACAATGCCACCACAACAACGCGCTCAATTACTCCAAAGAGAAGGTAGACTATCTCTTGCTGTTAAATCTTTCTATAAAAACCCATCACAAAGTAAACGCGCCCTAGCTACATCATTTGATGTACCCGAATCGACGCTCCGATCGCGCCTCCGTGGTATCCATGCAAGGCATGAGATACGTACCCCAAAACGAAAGCTGCACCTACTAGAGGAGCAGTCTC